>OX393558.1:11253181-11430681 GCA_947650365.1 Chamaelirium japonicum
CCCCCTCCTCTCACTCTCTCTCTCTCTAAGCTGTTTACTATTTTTTCAGTCTTGAAGAAACTGGAAAGATGACCCAAGTATGAATGCCTGAAACCCCAATACTAATGCATATGGTCTTGAGACATCATGAAATTTGGAAAAAAAACATTTAAGACTGTAGTTTTTTGTTTTCACATTGCAGTAATATATATTTCTTTTCACATGTCTGTAGTTTTTGTTAGAAAATTATCTGATTCTTGACATCACCGGATCGATTTCAGAAAATATCCACCGAGCACATAACACGCCACTCATTGAAAGGAAAGGTCCATCTCCATGTTCAAGCCTCGATGCCTCCCGATATGTCAATCAGGTATGCAAGGAAAGGTCCGTCTCCAGGTTCAAGCCTTGGTGTCTCTCGGTCCCCTTATTTTCAGATTGGATTGATTGTTTGAAGAGTATAGAAATGGGATGATGGGTTTTACTTTGGTCGTGTTGGCAGGAGCTGCAAGCAGCGGTGACGGGGATGGTGAAGCTGAGGATGGTTCTGAGGTTCGTATGGATGGACCTCATCGGTTGTACAACGGTCCAATAAGGAAGCGGCGGGGATAAAGGAGGGCGGGTTGAAGAAGGGGTCGTGTTCTCCAGCAGATCGCTACTCGGCCGTACGGAAGTGTAGCAAATCAATCGATCTCTGCTTAGGTAAAACCATCAATGGAGACTCGAGGCATTTTCGATAACCATGAAATTTTGTGATGCCTAGCCTTTCAATGGTCTGTCTTTTTCATCTGCTAATAGGAATTTTGTTGTGTGTTTGCAAGCCACTGTCAGGAATCTGTTGGAGTAAATATATTCTCGGAGTAATTGCTTGAAATGTTTTGCAATTGTTAGTGTTTTATTATTTTTCTTTTTTGGTGTAGAGTGTCATTGGTGTAATTGAAGATCTTTTAGAATATGTAATTGATTTTTTTTTTCTTCATTTGTATTAGATTACTTGAAATTCAAATGGAACTGTGGGTAGTGTGATAATCATGTTGCCTACACCAAACGGCAAACCCTATCTTAGTGTGATAGTCATGTTGCCCCATTCATCCTTGCCGGAACTAAGTCGTCCTCCCTAATATCCATGGCCAAACCCCATCTTAGCTGCTGTTTGTCGGGGCTGTGTGATAGTCATGTTGTCGGGGCTGTGTGATAGTCATGTTTCTATTTTGTGTTGGCCCAGATGATGGAAGATTGAGCGAAACAAGGGGTACGTAAGATTAAATGTACAATATAATAGTAGCAACTAAGATCATTATATGATATGTCATCAGTCTGCAACAAATATGTTTTAGGTTTTTTTTTTTTGGTTCTTCAAAGGGGATGTCACAATCAAACCTTCGGGAGGCACCACATGCCGGCGTTAGCAGGGAAAGGTCTCTTGGCCAAAGAAAGAAACTGCCACCAGGCGGGACCATAGACCGCGACCGGAGCGGGACCGCAGACCACCACCGGAGCTGTCGCCAGCGTTGGTTTAGCTGTTTTAAAGGAGACATTCCATTTGTTTCGGTTGTGTATGCAATCATATTCTTTAAAGGTGACATCTCACACAGCATTCGAGTTGCCTCCATATATTTGGCTACTTAAAAAGGACTTTTTGTAAGCAGTCGAGTGTATCAGAAAAATCTTTTTGTAAGGTGTTTGTCATTTGGTATTAGGATGGAATCGGTGACTTGCTTATGTTTATGCATAACTATGGTTTGTGTTTTGATTTGATTTTGTACTTCCAGCTTTGTTTGTCATCAGTTTTAGTATGTTGTTATTGCAATGTTAAGTTCGTCTGTTGATCCGGTCAGGATGTTAACCTGGATGGCAGAATAACATTGCTTTAAAGCTGGCACTAATCGAAGCCATGTTTCTATGCATTTTCCTATTGTGATTAAATAATTGCGAAGCTGCAGCTGCCTGAAGAGCCATGGTGGTAGTAGTCCAGGGACTCGACTCTGCTCCAGTATTGTAATCGGCAAGGAGACATTTCAAATTTCGGCTGATATATTTAACTAAATCATCTCACACAACATTTAGATCTATAATGCCATATGGATAATTGTTTTAAAGGAGACATTCCATTTGTTTGGGTTGTGTCTGCAATCACAAAGCAACCCCATTTGACAAATTAAAATTATGCTAGAAGTAAACAACTATCGTTGGCTCAAAATTGGGGGATAGAAATGAGATGGATGCATTAGGATCCGAAATGAGATGGCAAGCAATCGGCTGTCGCGATGGCAAAGTGCTTCTTATGTTACACAAAGCAACTCCATTTGACAAATTAAAAATATGCTAGAAGTAAATAACTATCGTTGGTTCAAAATTGGGGGATAGAAATGAGATGGGTGCATTAGGATCCGAAAAACGAAGACATTATAAGGATCCAAAAATAATAATTTATAAATGGGGTAGAAAATTTGGGTTCTGGGGTTGGGGGGGCGGGGCGGACGGGGGTGGGGTGGTGGTTGCCTGCTTTGTGATAATCTGGGGTGTCTTGCCTCCGAAGGCGACCCGCTGCATTGCTGACAGGTGTGTTGCCGCCGAAGGTGGCCCGCTGCAGTGCCGACAGGCACGTGCATTCATATATAGACTAATCAAATATTACTATTGTTATTTTCGCTCAAAAAATTTTGTTATCACCCTCGAAATATTATTCTCTCGCTTAAAAATATCATCACTTTTAAATTATTATTGCCACCTTTAAAATATTGCCTCTTCCCTAAAAATTTTATCACGCCCTCAAAATATTTTTGTCGCCCTCAAAATCTTTTGCGTGCCGATAGGCACGGGCTTTACTAGTATATATATATAGGCCTGTTACAGTGAGCTGTGGGTTGCCGGGGGGGAAAGTGAGCTGCGGGTATTTTGACCCCCCCAAGAAGTTATGGAATTTGATGAAATTTGGTGAGATGGTTGCCTAGTATAAGATGATCATCCTCACCAATTTTCATCAAATTCCAAAACTTCTAGAGGAGTCAAATGGTCGAAGCAATTTTAACGGTGACTACGGACGGCAGAAATTGCTTCGACCATTTGACCCCCCTAGAAGTTTTGGAATTTGATGAAAATTGGTGAGGATGATCATCTTATACTAGGCAACAACCTCACCAAATTTTATCAAATTCCATAACTTCTTGGGGGGTCAAAATACCCACAGCTCACTTTCCCCCCCGGCAGCCCACACACAGCTCACTGTAACAGCCCTCTCTCTCTCTTTATATATATATATATATATATATATATATATATATATATATATATATATATATATATATATATATATATATATATATATATATATAATGCGTGTGCTATCTACGTTAATGTGATCATCCTCTCCAAAAATCAGCTGTTTGTAAAATATCTATGCACGCGCAGTGGATTACATGCCAAACTATAAGTCAAAACTACTTGCATGTCTACAAAGAGATACATTTACTTATGTTACGGCTACTAATACATTTACTTATGGCCATTCACAAAGGCAGAGTTTTAAATTTGTTGATTATCGATGGATGTGCTATGTATGACAAGATGATCGTCTTCAAAAATCAACAAATTCTGAAATCTCTATACATAACAAATATGTCATTCAAATTAATAGTTAAATTGAAATGGTTCATAAAGCTTCTAACATTTGATGTCTTAATTAGCTGATTTTTTTTGTGCAACGATGATCACCTTGTCATATGTAGCACATTCACGAAAATTCCTATGCACCTCTATTTGTGATCACAGTTCCACCAGAATCTTTGAGGTGCCCCATACAAAATTGTTCAAACTTAAAGTAATGTCGCTTCTTGTGGGATTTAGGATAAAGAGTAAAAATTTGGAAGCTCAAGAATTTGATGCCACGTGTTCACAGAAGTTATTGAGTTGGCTGAGATGACAATCAAAATTTGTTTCATTTCCATATAAACATGGTGCTCTTGGTGTTGCGAGATATTTAAAATTGCCGATTCAGAAACAGTTTCATACTCCAACAGGCTCTTCGCCTGGTGGTACTTTGTCTCTCCTGTACGTGTTGGAGAGGTTCCCTGTTCGACTCCAGGTATGCACACCGTGGAGTGGAGTGGAGTGAACTTTCCCTCAAGGCCGTTGTGCCTTGTTTGCGCGTGCGAATCTTGGCCGTTTATGTCATGTTCAAGGGACATTGGAATTAATAAATAGCAGCTGCTGCCTCCCCCGTTTCGATCTCCAGACATGTCCTCTGACCACCTGACCAGTCCAGCAAAAAAAAAAGAGAAACAATTTCATATAACAAGCCCCCAATGTTCACACACGGACACTAAAATCAAACTCAACTAGAGGGATTTCTCCAAAAAAAAAAAATCCACAAGTAAACTTTACCAGTGTGAAGTTGTCGAGCGAATGTGCACCAACCTTGCACTTGAAGAATCATATTTCTTCGCTCATGTCCATATCTTGGGCTCGTGGAAATGTTGGCATCTTGATTCTACGCAATGGAGCACAACGGTCCCTCTTGAAAGGAAGTAGCTTACCGGAAAACAAACTATTTATGATCCAGCTGGCTGGCTGCAGTGAGGATTCCGAATAAAGAAAATTCATAGATTAGGTCAACTAATAGCATGCGAGCTTACGATAAATCTATAAAATACTGATGTAATGTGTTAAATTGAAGCACGAGCAATTGTACTAGTTTTATTTTCCTTTCTGAGATCGGCAGATGTCCCGAAACCTTTCGGACAATGGACCCACTTTGGCTCGGACTAATCCCTCCGGAAATGCGCCAACCCACTCGGAAGTTTCCCTGCACTCCTGGGAAACTTGAGAGGTGTGTGTGGGGGGGGGTGGGGGGGGGGGGTGGGGAGCTTCCGACTTCTTTGCTCAAACCTACAGAGGGGGAAATGGGTGGGTGGGGGGTGGTGCTCAGACCCAACAGTGGAGTATGCAAGTATTCACAATGGCTTAAATGATGCACGAGTGAATCTGGAGTCTGTTTTAGTAAATCCTAGTTTAACAGCCTGGACCACGTTAGGTGACACAGACTGCATATCTGCTGAAATATGGATCAACCATTTAAGGTTTTTTTGCTAATTACTCCCCAACTAATAGGCTAATTAATGAAACCTTCCTCCATTTCAGTATTTGTAGAAACCTCCCTCGTGTACATAGTCACAGTAAATATACACAACTGCAGTACTACACGTGTACATGTAGTACTGCAATTGTGTGCATGAGGTCTGTGCAAATATTGTAATATGAGGGAGGTTTAAGTAATCGGTGTTTTAGTTGGGGAGGAATTAGCAAAAACCCCATTATTTAATACACGTGATGCTCTTTTTTCTTGGGAAATTTTATTCATACCCCAAAAATCCGTAACTAGCCCCCGTTTCCCACCCGGCTCACAATAACTCACTCAAAAAAATTAAAATATCATTTATACCCTATCTTATACCACATATCTGATTAAAATCTAAAACAGAACCTTTTGGGCATCGACTGCAATTGGAAAGGAATTGAGCGGTGGTGACGACATGGCTATGTCGTCATTGGCAATGACATCGACAACATTGCTCGAAATCCTACTTCCCCACGATCGAATTTCTCCATAGACGACAACATGGCTCGAATATCCCACTTTTCCCGATCGGATTCCTCCATAGAAGATCTAACCCCTCTAGCAATGGAGAAAGAAGAGGGATGGGGTATTTTAACTGGGGTGTATGATCAAGATGGGATGGGTCATTTAACTGGGGTGTATTCAAGGTGGGGTGTAAGAGGAAAGGGTATTTTTGGGATAGGAATGGGGTATGATAAAAAATAAACAGGGTGTGTTCAAGTTTGTTGGAAATGGGGGCTCATTACAGGCTTTTGGGGTATGAATAAAATTTCCCTTTTACTTCAGGGAGTTTATACATTCCAAATCCGGTATTAAACATAGGGAATATTTCAAAAATACCCCCTGGACCGTACACCCAAATTCACTTTGTCCCCTCAATTTCATTTTTAACAAGTGGGCCCCTCATCTATGGTAAACGATGTTTTAGACGTGATCATTAGCAGGTGAGGCTAAAATCACCCAAGTATCCTTGTCCAAGCCATCATAAGTTAGTACTTTAAAACCTATGAAATGTGATATTTATAAAATAACTCTTAAAGCCTTATCTTTATATGGTGGGGGATGGGGGATGGAGATTAGGCATAAAGAGAGAAAGAGTTTGGACATGTACATATAGAGAGCTTGTGTGTGCATGAAGGTTTTCAATCAATTTCAGTTTCGTGTCTGGTTTCGGTCTTGACTGAAACCGAAATTTCGGTCTTAATATCAAATTTCGACTAAAATTATATAATTTTTTTGAAATGGTTAAAAATGAGGGTTTTGTATGGGTTTTTAAGTCTTTTTAAATTTAAGTCTTTTATAGTTGTGCTGCACATATTTATATGAATTGTTTTTAGAAAATACACACCAAACAATAATAAACTTGCATGAACCATGATAACTAAGATAGAATACCAATAAATTAGAAGAAAAAAAAACTTGATAATTATCATATATAATATATTTATATTATTTTGCTTAACATCACCGCTGTCACCTCGTAGCATTATTTAATAATTGTCTCTGTATTAGATGTAGAGCTACTATTAGTCCCACCTTAGTTGTGGTATTGTAATGGTGTGTGTTCTCTATCTATATAAAGAGAGGTAGTCTTATGTAATGGGATATACAAAGAGATAATACAAGGAGTTTTCTCCCCAAACCCTAGTCTCTCTTTTCCTCTCCCTTCGTAACATGGTATCAGAGACAACCTAGGGTTTCGAAGATCCCATCTTTGGCCTCGGCCTCCTCGGTCGCTGCCGACGACCTCGGCGAGGCCGGGCATAGTACAATTGTTTTCTCCCGTCCCGATCTCTCTCTCGAGCAAATCCCGTGCGGTCCGATCGTGTGATCCCCCTGTCGATCTCTGCCGATCACTCCCGAGCAAACTGTGCGTCCCCTGTTCGCTCGCTTCGGTCGCCTTGTCTGTGTCTGCGACGATCTCGTCGCCCTACGCCCCTTCTGCCGACCTCCATCGCCTTGTCTGCGCTCGTGCCATACCCGCCGGCTCTTTGTTTGCTCTGCTTGCGCCCGCGACGAGCCCGTCACCCTGCATCCGAGCTCGCCTCCGGCCCTTCTGCAGCCGCTGGTCTTCCGCCGGCTCCTCCTGCAGCCCTCCACCGGACCTCCTGCAGCCCGCCGACTATCCACCGATCCTCTTGCAGTCTGCCGGTCTTCCGCCGGCCCCTCATGCAGCCCGCCGTCGGCCCTCCTGCATCATGTCGGCTATCCGCCAGCCCATATGTAGTCTGCCGGCCCTTCTGCAGCCTGTCGATCTTCCGCCAGCCCTTCTGCAGCCTGCCGGTCTTCCGTCGGCCCCTCTTGCAGCCCGCCGGTCTTCCGTCGGCCCCTCCTGCAGTCCGCCAGCCCTCCGCCGAACCTTATGCAGCCCGCCAACTATCCACCGGACCTCCTGCAGCCCGCCGACTATCCGCTGAACCTCCTGCAGTCTGCCGGTCTTCCGCCGGCCCCTCCTGCAGTCCGCCATCGACCCTCCTGTAGCTTGTCGGTCTTCCGCCGGCCCTTCTTACAGCCCGCTAACTATCCGTTGGCCCTCCTGCAGTCATAGTTATCAAAATCGGGCATTTTTTGAAAAAAACGCATATCAATCCGAAGTCGTAGCAAATAGGAAAAAAGCTCATTTTTTTTTAAAAAAAAATCCGTACGTGTTTTATACACGTTTAAAACAAGAAAAACGCATATAAAACACATCGGGTTTGGTCCGGGTTTAAATTGGGTTCGGGTTTTATTTTGTTCGTGCTTAATAAACGCATATGCTAGATGTTTTGAACTTTTGATTACTTAATGTTGGAAAATGTCATATATACATACTTGGTATAATTTTTAAGATTTTTTTTGTTTTTTTCGATGTTTTCACGTTTTTTTCTTGTTTTTTCCGTTTTCATAGTATCTTTCCGATTTTTTCCCTTGCCTTTTTTCCCGTTTTCCAACTTGGTAACTGAGCTTGCAGTCTACCGGTCTTCCGCCGGCCCCTCTTGCAGTCCGCCAGCCCTCTGTCGGACCTCCTGCAGCCCCCCATCGGTCCTCTGCTGCCCGCAGCCTGCGCCGACCCTCTGCAGCCCGTCGGTCCTTCGCCGCCTGTGCCTGTTAGCCATCTGCTGATGATCTTGTCTTTCGATGGCTGTTTCTGATCAATCATTGATGACGACTCCTGTGCAGACGACTCCTGCACAATTCTCGACACCGTGGTCAGCCCCTGTGCCGGCCCTCCCTGCGCTCTACCGGCATGCCTCTCTAAGCCATGCGCCTTGCCGGTCCGCCTTGTGCTCTATCGGCTTGCACCTCTGCGTCTTGCGCTTTACTGGTCTACATGCGTCCCGTACTTCATCGGTCCAGCCTATGTCCTACACGCTGCCGGTTCGCCTGCTTCCTGCGCTCTGCCGGCGCTCTCCCGGCCCGGTGGTTGCCTTGCACTCTATCGGTGTCTGCGACCTATGTCTTTGCGCTCTACCGGTCCGCCTGCGCTTGCATTCGTGCCTTGCTTTCTGCCGGCCCGCTTGCACTTTGCCATCCTGCCGGCCTGCACGTGCCTTGCTCTCTACCGACCTGCTTGCGTCCTGTCAGCTTGCCTGCGCCCGCACTTGTGCCCTGCGCCCTTGCGCTCTGTCGGTTTGCCTGCGCCCTGCACTTGCGTCTTGCGCCCTTGCGCTTTGTCGGTTTGCCTACCCCTGCACTCGTGCCCTGTCGGCACTCTTCCGATTCGACCTATCTACGCTTTGCGCTCTGCCAGCTGACCTACAATGTTGCGCTCTACCGATCCGCTTGCGCCTCCACTTTACTGGTCCGCCTTGCGCTTTGCTGGCCTGCCCCTTTGCGCTCTGCGGTCTGCCGGTCCTTTTGCGCCTTGCGCTATACTGGCCCGCCCACGCCCTACCGATCGAGCCTCTTTCCCTCTGGGGTCTCTCTTCTTGGTCATTTTCTTATCCAACCTGTTTCTATCCTCTTTCTCATTGGTCGCATGGATTTTCTCTTTCCGGCCACTCTTATACCGGCTCTTGGATCCTCTCAAAGTTATGTCTCTATTTTCTCTGCCTCGTATGTGATGATTGAGATCTTCTATGAGGTGTCAAGTGCATGTTTCGGCCGGGTGCTTGCCTCCGATGAAGTCTCATGCATCCACACCTTTCTTAGTCGATCTCTCTTCTTTCGGCCTCCTTCTTTGCCGGTTTCTATCACCGTCGGTTTCCTTTGCTCCAATCCTTAGTGATCATTGCCAGTTCCCCGGTTGACCTGCTTTCAGGTTGGCCGGGTTTCCCCGGTTGTCCTGCTTGCAGGTCAATCGGGTTTCCAGGACGACTTGTTTGCAAGTCGCCCTAGCATTATTTTTTACTTTATAGCATAAAAATGGGATATTTGATGTAATTTTTTTCTTTTCTTTTTCCTTTCTTTCATTAAGCAATCTGATGTCGGTTTATACCTTACATCAGTTTGACGGGGGGTATTAGATGTAGACTTACTATTAGTCCCACCTTAGTTGTGGTATTGTAATGGTGTGCGTTCTCTATCTATATAAGGAGAGGTAGTCTTATGTAATGGGATATACAAAGAGATAATACAAAGATTTTTCTCCCCAAACCCTAGTCTCTCTTTCTCTCTCTTCGTAACACTTTGTATTTCCCTCCAAAGTCGTAATCTCTGTATTTCCCTCCAACTCATTACTTTATTTATTAGTTGTTTCTCAACAACATTACACATATGTCCCTCAACACGCCTCTCGTCAAGCAACATCTCCATCCATATTCTTCTAAAAGAAGGGAAATGGTGTTGGCGTACGACATTACTCGTCATATTACATTACGTCTCATTCCAAAAAATATTACGATTTCATCCCATACATATGAACTCTACTCGAAACTGACCATCTATGCTACCCACCGACGACCCACTTTTCAACAGTAATGACATGTACAAACTACATACCTATCCTACAAGGCGACAATTTAGATGCTGGCGAGAACACTAGTCGAAAGGATGTCTGTCAAGGTGTCTGCGCCAACGAGGGCAATGAGGATGCAATCGCGTCGGTGAGGACAGCGGTGGCAGAGGTAACTGTGCTGGCGAGGGCGGTGAGGATGACGGCATAGATCGAAATATGAGAAAATCCAACAACGAAATCCGGCAACTTTGGTGGAGGTTCAGGCAAAATCTTACAAATCCTGGGTGAGATCCGACAAGATCTGACGAAATCCAATGAGATCCAGCGAAATCTGATGAGATCCGACAAAATCCAACGAATACAAGGGCAAAATCAGGTTAGTCCGATGATAAGATTTGGCAACTTCGGACGAAATCAGGCGGATTTCGACCAAGTCCGACGAAATTAGGAGGCTTCGGGCGAAATTTGGACGAAATGGGGATGCCTCGGTCAAAATCAACCAACATTTAAAGGCCCAAGCTATACCGAAATCTAGGGATGACAACGGTGCGGTTTCGATGCAGTTTTGGGCAAAACCGAAACCGCACCGTGACGGTTTACCATTATGTAAAACCGAAACCGCACCGTTTATCATTATAAAGGCCTAAACGGTGCGGTTTTGGTCAAAACCGAAACCGCACTGTTATACCAAAAATCGAAAACAAAAATTGTACCGCACCGTGACGATTTTATATCTTGGCAAACCAAAACCGCACCATGCGGTGCGGTTTACTGCGGTTTTTGGTTTTAAACCGCACTGCTGCCATCCCTAACGAAATCAGCCCACGGATTTCAAGAAATTTGTGGGCTAGTTTCTATCGAAATTATCAAAATGCCCACGAAACGCCAGAACTTCGACAAAGTGAACACCGAAATCGGGGAACAACACATGGCTTCGGTGGGTCCTCACTGTTTCGGTCGGAATCTCGATGAAATGGATGAAATGATCATGAAACGACGAAACTTTTACTAAGTAGACAATGAAATCGGGGGACAGTACATGGTTTTGTTGGGCCCCGACTTTTGTTCAAAATTTTGACAAAATGACTGAATTGTCCCAAAAAGTTAAAACTTCACCGAAATCGGAAGGGGTCTGGGTTTCGAACATCCATTTCATTTCATTCGTAACCGAAACTGAAATACTTCGGCAAAATTTTGGAATTTCGACCTAAATTTCAAAGAGAGCTTGCGATAAGATTCCCCTCCAACCTGAACCACCTTTCGCCTGGAGGTGAATTGCATATCGTCTCGACTGCCGGCACCACCAACATAAATCACACTTTACTCTTCTCATCGCAGCCACACCCATTGTCCCCCATCATGATATTCCAAAAAAGCACTTGATGTCATAGTCATCACAGACGACTTTGTTACGAACGAAGTGTGCCCCAGATCCAACATGAGACAATTCATTAGATACATGTAGTATGACGGATGGGATCCTTTGTAAGGATATTGGCAGTACACAAAAGTCAACCTATCCCATTGAGGTGGCTATCTGAGAAAGCTGAAAGCGAATCACAAGTCAGAATATCTGCTTGAGGGGTCTAAATGCTATTCACCGTTGGTGGTTGCCGATAGGGGTTGAGAGCGATTCATGGGTAGAGGTGGCTGCACGAGGGATATAGTTGCGATCCAGGTCAGGATGACTGTGGACGTCGTCAGAGTCCCCTCCGCCATGATGGCGGGACTGCTACAGTCGCTGATCTCTATTAGAGAGTTTGCAATCCCTCGACGATCGACCTTGTTCCTAAGTACTAAGTGCAAGCCACCCAAGATACACAAGTATTGACCAGTATATCGGTCTCATTGGTTTGTAAGTCAAAGTGATAGACTCCAAGCCTCAGGTTCATAAATATCTCAGGATTGAGAGTTTATGCAATCCATAGATGAAAGACAAATCATCACATGACAGTCATTTAGACAAATCATCACATGACAGTCATTTAGACAAATCATCACATGACTGTCATCCAAATACACCAATCACCATTGACTCAGAGTCACTAGTCTAATGATTGAGACAAACCGTATCATACTAGGTGAAAGTCATGAGTGTTAGTCTTACAGATAGGATGCCCGATCCTATCATATACTGTGAACCTTATCAGGCATCATAGCCTGGTAAGATTATACCTCCTGTATGTAAATTTCATCCACCAACCTAAGCTACCTATGTTATGCCTTGGTGGACTATTGTGCATCTCATGCAGCAGTTGAACATAAGTAACAATGCATAATGCATCAAATAGAAAACTATCACATTGACATCTATTTATTGGTCATAATGTCAAAAGTATAGGGAATTGGCATGTAGAACATCACCATTCCCGACATCAACTTGTTTCAAATAGTAGTTGTGGGTACAAAGTGAAATCGGATGTATAGTACAAGGAGTGTTTCTCTAATTTTCCCTATGCATTCTAGCAACATTACTGTAACTTTTATTGGGCAATGTGGGCAGTATTGTTCTAAGCAGTCCATGTGTCATCCATCAAAATCCAAGTAGAACCACAAACATTTAGACTGATTCGGAGATTGTGAACATTGCAATTGCTAGCAAGCTGCGGATGAAGGAGCTTATGAAAAGTAATTTATGCAGCTTTTAGTATATACACGGTAAAGAACTAACCATTGTCTGTAAATTTTGTTCGAATGCACAGTGTTTTAGGTGACGTGAAACACTGCCTTCATTCTCCACAAGAAGTGCTCCCACTGTATTTTTTCCATTCTTCAAGCTCTGGATTAGCCGCTGTAATGATTTAAAAACCTGACCACCGCCATGCTGCACCATAATAAGTCTCAAAAGCTTAGGCCAGAAAGTAAACACAACTATGGTAGAAGTAGAACATACGTGCAATCTAGACTAGCCTAAAGGGGTGGAAAACTTGAGCATGTGGTGGATTTTGTCAAGAGCGGCATAGGAATTGTTGATTATAAGTAACAATACTGAGAAGTGTATCTCCTTTACCGTTGGGTCTGCTGCATGGTTTAGAGCTGGACTCTTAAATTAAAAAAAGGATAAGGTGGACATCTGGATGGCTTTAGAGGGATATGGCTACCAAGGTTCTGAGAGTACTACAGTTTAGGAGAAAGCGGTGGTGACAATTGGTACCAAGAGCGTCTAGGATGTGCTCTTAATACTTCTCTTTTTGCTCTCTTTTCTTAATCCCTATATAAACACATCAGTTTCCTTGTCATCCTGATTGGTTGATATTGATTATACTACTAAAAAATACAATATTGACAAACATATGTATGGGCACAAGGAAACATAAAGGGAATACGGATGCAATTCCATCATAGATTAGAAAAAATTGTAGAAAAAATGCAAAGATATTGTTAGATACCTTCACACCCCAAAACCCGGGTCGTAAGAGGTCCATAGGGGGTATATTAAGCGGGTGATGGATGCCTCCCTCACCGATGTGGGAGCGGAGCACACGTGGCAAGGATCCGGTGGGGAGCACCCGGAGCAGGAGACAATGAAATCTAGCTCTGATACCATATTAGATACCCTCACGCCCCAAAACCCACGTTATAAGGGGAGGTCCACAGGAGGTATATTAAGCGGGTGATGGGTGCCTCCAGCCTCCCTCACCGATGTGGGACTATCAGTCAACAGATATTATGGGCATACATGAGTACCTATGCGCTTATGATATGTAAACTGAATGTATTCCTTCATAGTTAGGGACCTTAGGGTATAAGATGCATGCACATTTGCATAAAAGAGACATCAAACAGAAACCAGAATTCAAATGCTGGTCTCATTGTTCCCTAGACCAGAGGAAAGTTTGAAAAACCATTTCTTAAATTATGTTCCCATCACTGTGGTTTCAAGTATCGGTCAGCATAACTAGCTTCCAGCAAACTCAGATAAAAGATTAGCCAAAAAAAAGAAAAAAAAGAAAAAGTGCCGAAGCAATAACAGGACAGAATCAGGAAAGACCAAAAAAATCTCAACTCCAGACATTAAGTGCCCGTTTCACTATATTAAAAAAGGGAATTACCTTTATAATTTTGAAATATTTGGTACAGAAACTAGCTTTGCCATAAAGCATGACCCCTACTCTGTCAAAGATGAGGGTGTGGTTATTGAAGTAAGTTGGTTCTCCAATACTCAAGTAGTTCCTTCCAGAGGCTTGAATTGGTCGTGTCATGTACCTGGTGAAGTGCATATAACTGAGACTGAACTTTTCTCATCAATGAACAAATCGTAAAGAAAGTAATTGCATCAACAACAATCAAACTCTTACCTGTACTTTTTATGAATAAGACTTAAAATAGATATGAAGCATGGATGTATAAACCAAAGACCCTAACCCCAAGGATGGTGGCAAATAAAAAATACCCAGGTCGAATTGAACAAGCAAAATAAGAGTCCGTTAGGTTCCTTGGTTCCTGGATTTTCAAATATTCTTGTAGTCATAGTTACAACTTTGTAGTCATGAGTACTGATGTTGAAAGTACACCTGTTTGGTTAACTGCAGTTGAAATTGGAAATCCATTATTTGGTTTGATGTAGTGGTGGAATTCCAAATCTGCTATTTAGTTTGATGTAGTTGTAGGAGGCTGGCGGCAGTGGGCAGCTAGCTGGGGGGGGGGGGGTTTGGACCCACAGTCAACAACAGTACGAGCTGCTGTTTTTCGTACGCCGATCAATTTTGGTTAGAGTTCAAACTGCGCCAAAAAGTCTCTTTTTGTAGTTTGACCTACAATCATCGACTACGATTCTGAACCAAACCAAACGAGCAAGGATCGAAAAGTTGAGATCATCAAAAGTTTTGAGATCGTCGACTTCCGCTATATTTCACGAATATTCACAAAATCTCATGAATTAAAGACATATCACGGATTCACGATCTATAGTGTTTCAGTCAAAGAGAACGTGTTTGGAATCAGGTTGAGTCTGCACTAATTCCAAGGTCCAGGTCCATGAAAAAAAGCCCATTGTTTTGGGGGCATTGGAGTAATTTTGTTTTGCTTCTTTTATAGTGAATTCCGAATTAATAAATAGCTGATTTTCTTTTTGACAAAACCCACCATGTAAGGGTTTATCTGTTGGTTAAGGAGTCCTAGTCCTTGGTATATTGGGAGTTCTACTCCTAATAGGTTTTGTATGGCATGGAGGCTTACGGTCTTCAATCACTCAAAAAAGGCTCCAAAGCCCTCTTTTTTAATTAATGAATGCTGAATAAAATTTGAAGCATATTACTATGGATGTTGCCGTGATGATTCTTTTTCCCCAACGGTGAGAGGCCTAGAGATACCCGGCAAGAGAACAACGATGAGAGGTTGTCTGGTGAGATGTCCTGGTAATCATCTCATCTTCCCCCTTTCTCACTCTCTCTTTTACTTTTATTTCCAACAATCCTATCAACCACAAAACCTACACCATCACATTTGCCATCAACTCATCACTACTTTCATCAGAAACCTGAAAATACCTACAACTGAACCATAAATCCAATAATGACACCATAAATTCTCGTTTAAATTCAGTGAAACCAATTTGCTTTGAACCTCCTAGCATCCCTACACCCTCCCACGCCAAAAGGCCAAAATCTTATAGCCGTAATGAACTCCACTTGCACTCAAAACCAAATCTTGATTATGCAGCCCAGATATGCTAACCCTTTATATCTCCACATCCAACGGACGGATCACTACCAAACGTTTACACTACCCTTCCTACACCTAGACCTACCAAACCCACTAAGTTTCAACCTGACTTGAAAATATGAACCCAGTGAAAAGATGAAACACCCCTTTGTTGTCCTTAAAATCTGCACGTTGCTAAATCCCCATTCTTCACATATCCTTCTTTTAGGCGGGACCCCCACACCCATCCCAAATCAATTTGGTATCAGATCTTTCGGTTTAGTCAACATGTCCTATCATATTGATAGATCTTGTTCCCACTTCCCACATGGTTCCTCTTTTACAAAGTTAGCGACATTCTCCACCTTATCTAAAGCTCTATTCACCCTAAGGAAAAGACTATGATCAAGATGCTCCATAGAATACGAAACCAAACTCCTACCTAGTTGAACTAGTGGAGCCTAAGTGTTTTATGTACTTTTCAACTTCTAATTAGGAGATAGAGTATGCAGCATGCATCCAGTCTCGACCATATGATTTGAATATCCCAGCTAAACGATTTCTTCAGCGGTTCCTACGTTATGTCCCAGTATGAAGCATTCTCAATGTACTCCATGATTTCCTTTCGAACTTCAGGAGTAATCCCGGGGCATGCTCTTCCATTAGTCTTGAGAGCATAAGCCAATTGGTGTTTGTGTCAAGCAATGTCGCTATTGGTGACGAAGCCGCATTTGGAGAGAGCTTGGGGAGAGTTACACAGAGGTTAGAGAAGTTCTGGGATGAAATTAAGGTGTGGGTGGGTATTTTTTGTTTTTTTTTGCTTTTATGTTATTTGTTTTGTTTGTTTCTTTTTTTTTGGGGGGGGGTGGGGGGATACCTAATGATCACAAATCTGACCGTTAGTATTGTACTGTCTTGAGCGGCTTACCTATATGGGGCTAAGTCGCTTGAACTAGATATACCCATATGTAGTTTCACATGCTACATTATTAAAATCTCGATAAAAGTGGGAGCTTAAACATGATTCAATGGCTGCTCACAATGCAAAGAGTGAAAAAGGCACAACGATGCAATTTTTTTATAATCTAGCTAGTGAGATATGCCTCTAGGATCTTACTGTGCTAGGGGTCATTCTTTTGTGGCATTTAAAAAAAAAATACATTATCACATATTCGATGCAAGTTTAATCAGTTCATGCTCTCTTGTTCCCAAACATTTGATATGCATTGACTTGAAAAAAATCCCTCTTTAGTTTTCCTAAAGATAAAAAGGCAAACATGGTTTTCAGTTAAGATCACTAGTTTATTTATAGACATATTTGAGACCATGATAGGGACACCAAAGAGATGGTGTAAGTCTTCTTTAAAATGATTATTATTCAAGTTGTGGTCAAATCACAGTAATAACACACACATTGACTATCGTGTGTTTATAGGGTTTTGGTCCATATGTTTTAGCCTTTAGGAAGCATGGAACTACCCTAGAGGTGCCGAGTCCGTGCTTGACACGTGTCGAACACCGACACTTGCCAGACACGCCTTGGACACACATCGGATACATCGTGAACACTTCACAGCCACTTTAAGAACACATGTGGGCATGTGTTGGACACACGAGATTGAAAGTATATTATTTTGAAAAACACTTCCTTTTAATGTAATTTAGGAAACTTCATGGATTCATTATATAAAACTAAACTTATTTGGAGGCTTATTATTAGAAAATATGAGTTTTCTAAAAATAAATGATTTTTTTTTATTATGGTGTTGATTTTTACTGATAGACACAATGAATGTTTAATATGAAACAATCATTTTTATTTATGAAATTACGGTTTATGAAGGCTTCTCTCAACAAACAAACACACGCACGCACACACACCATGTCCTAGTTTAGATTTGTCATGTGCTGTGTCCATATCCATGCCCCACTAGTGCTTCACTAAAGACTCGAAATATTATGTAGCATGCCCATATTTGCCAAATCCGAAACAAGCATAACACACAATTATGAACCGTACAAAATAGTGGCACATCATGGTACAAAAGAAAAGAAAAGGACTGCTTGATAGGCTACCGTGAACAACTAGTTTCTATTCAACATTGTCTGTGATATCACCATTATTATACCATTATATTATTGTTAAAGGATTTGTAAATGTTCACATACATCATATAACATCTTATGTTTGAAAGATGACATTGAGAATTGTGACCAGACGAACATACATACCAGATTAACACCATCAAATCATGAACATAAAAATAACACTTTAGAAAAACATATGCTACAAAAACACCTATTTAAAAATAAGCCAAATAAGTATCAATTCACTTGATATGTATATAAGGTGAACAATAGGTGAACTAATATCAAGCTCTGTTGATTAACAGTGGCCAATAATTAGCAGATTTCATCCCACCAAGATACAAGGTGTGTGAAGATGTGCTGCATATCCCAAAGTCAGTGTTGCAAAACATAATACTATTACCATTACTTTCAAGCACGATGTCACCAGGCAAAACATGGTATCCAAGAGACATGGTTGGAGATAGTAGCAGATATTAAACAACATTAGGTAGAAGATAACACATGAAGAGGCTATTAGCAGCACCATGCAAAGCTTGATTAAAAGTTGATAATAAAGGGAGGAACCACATGACCAACTCTTCATACCATCTCGAATGGTGAGGAAATCACCATACTCTAGAAAGAAAAGTTCAAATAAGAAAATGATGATAAGGATTGTCCAAGTCTAACTTTTCAAATAATGGTTAATACTACTTAAGAATCTTTCCAAATTTATTGAGATGTGAGGAATCCAGATTAGCTGGTTGGACATTATGGATGAATATTTGCATATAATTAAACCTGTTTATAAAGGGTGAAATAACATATGTAAGCTATCAAAAGGTTGTGTTAGACAGCTTGGTAATTTACATCAGTATTACATGTTCAAGTATTTGTTAAAATGGATTTTGAAGCAAGTGGTAAATAAACATAACCATAAGCATTACCAGGCTATTTGAGGTTCAGTGATGATCAATGTAACATACAAAGGAAGACCATATATTGCTCGATTGCAATAAGGAGGTTTGTGACAATGGGAAGCGACTGGATTTGGGAGTGCTTCTCTTCCTCCCATCTTGCCTGCTCAGTTAACAGACGTATCAGCAATCACTTTAAACCGGGGAGAGGGCTTAAGGAGTTGCCCCCTTTCCCCATTCTTGTTCATCCTGGCAGTCAACGCGTTTGATGCGGTTCTTCGGCTGGCCGCGTCGAAACAATTCATCGATGGGGTGGGAGACTCCCATTGGAAGTGGCAAACCTTCACTTTGTCGATGACACTCTCATTTTTTGCGGGACTAAGAAGGCACAGGTGGCAGCCCTGAAGATTATTCTCTACTCCTTGGAACTGGCTACCAAGCTGAAGATCAATTTTGCAAAATACCTCCCTTTACTACCTAGGTCAGGGTTGGGCTTCGGGGTAGTTCTAGCGAGCATTTTGAACTGAAACCAGATATGTTTTCTATGAAATACTTGCAGCTCCCTATCAATGATCAATGACTGCATAAGGAAGATTAGTCGAAAGTTATCGAGAAGGTGAAGGGAAGGCTAGCTGACTGGAAAGGAAAGCACCTCTACTTAGGGGGTAGATTGACTATGATGCAGGCACCGATAAGGCGCACTACAATCCTAAGCCCTTTTAGGGTTTTCTTGGTCAATAACTAGGGTTTAGTCATCAATATAGCGTCAAATGCCCCAAAAGGACAGCAACATCAATTATCCAACGTAGTAATAGAAAGTCTATGCAATCAACATGAAACGGGTTTCAGATTTAACAATAGAGATGCACTATTACCACAAAAACTAATTTCAGCATATATAAAATTCAATCACAGCAGAAGATATTAAAATTGCAAGACAGGCATGCATCAGATTTTATAAAAGAAAAGGGCTATGGATGCTTGCAGAGGTAACCGACAGACTAAATATATCAAATCAGATGATTAGGCACGTTATTAGGCTTCAACTATCAATGAAAAGACCGGTTATGGCTGCGATGCAGAGCGGAGGCAATGGAAATCGAATGAAAACTAAGCGGATGCGATGGGAGAATAAAGGAAAAGGATAGATACTGCCTGGGGTTTCCCGTCGTGGGTCGATTGCAAGGATGCGCCGATGATCCTGCACACGGAGCAAGGCCGGACGTCGGGAGAAGCCGGAACCTTCGGAAAACGAAGCCCAAAGCCTTCACGAGGCGAAGTCGTGGAATCGGCGAGGATCGGGGACACGAGTCTCGCCCGGTAGCACTCACGAAGAGGCACGAATTTCAGCAACTATCAAAATCTGAATTCTTCTTCTTTCTTCATCTTTTTGTAGAGTTAGGTTTTTTTTTTTTGGATGGCCAAGATCAAAGGGAGATAAGGGGGAATGGTGGGGATGCAATGGGCCAAGAAAGGAAAGGAAAAGAGAGAGAAATAAGGGGAAAAGAGAGAGAAGTTAGGGGACGGAATAGGGGGCGGATTGGCTCGGTTTCCGCGCGGGCAAGGGACGGAAAAGCCCTAATTGAAGCCCACATAGCCCTAATTGAAGCCCAATTGATGCCACATCATCAAATTTAAGTTATTTTGCTATCTAACCGTCGGTTTCGAGATCTAATCTCGTCCGTCGGTGCCCCGCAAACACACACACCCATAATTTTATTAATATCATGCTGAAACTCACCCGAGAAGACCCGGATTCAATCCGAAAAGCCCTCGGATGAGATCATGGACATCCCCCATGAACTGGGCAAGAACAGAAATAAAACTAAATGCTGAAATAAGGCCAAAAACAGGGAAAAATGGCCAAAAACTAAAATAAACGACTAACAAGTCCCAACGGCTATTGTCATCCAAACATAAAATGAAAACGACAGTAAATAAATGTCTCTGGGGATGACTGAAGATGAGGCGACGAACTAAAGGTGCTGATCAGGTCTGCATCAATCGCTTCCGCTGCGAAAAACTCGTCCTCGAGTTTACGCCGGAAGACATCGCCGGTAGCAGGGGGGAGACCACCACCGTGGGAACGTCGCTGTGTCTGGATCTGATGATGAATTCCCAACAAGTGATGTCTCGGGCAGTCAACAACCTCTGGGCCTCTCGCGAAGAGATTGCTGGCGTCGAGCGAGGGCCAGAAGCTACTGAAGTACATAAACAGAAGCACACGAGCTGTAGGTGGTCGGTCAGTCCCGACAAAGTCAAAGCGCGTAAGTGGCTCAGCTGGCTGAAACTCCCCAACTGGCTCTGACTGTAGCTGTGATGGAAGCTCCGCGGAAGTCGAAGGCTCCATGGGTGTCTCTGCTGTAGGTAGGACTGCAGGAGGAGGTGTCTCCTCTGTAAGCTCTGTGAAAGGCAGGAGAAGTCTCTCTATAGTCATTACCGGAGGAAGGGGCTCCTCTGTAGGCACTGCTGAAGGTGGACGGGACTCCCCTGGAGTCACTGAAGGAGGAGGTGGCACCTCTGTAGGCACTGTTGAAGGTGGATGGAACTCCCCTGGAGTTACTGAAGGAGGAGGTGGCACCTCTGTAGGCACTGGAGAAGGTGGAAGGAGCTCCTTTGGAGTCACTGACGGAAGAGGTGGCTCCTCCGTAGGCATCGGACGAGGAAGCTCCACAGGGGGTGGATGCTCCTCAGGTGGTGCCGCTGGTGGAACCGGGTGCCCCACAGGAGGTGGAGGCTCTGCTGGAGGTGGTGGCCTGCTGTATCTGGCAAGCCTCTGGTTCTGCTTCTCTCTCCATGCCAACTCATCCTCAATATCGTCAAGTAAGAGCTGGGTTTCAATATAGCGGAATTTCAAGGATGGCACTGAAAGACTCCGTAAAATCCATTGAACAAAAGGCTTGGAAGATAGATCTAGTCCATGGGCTCGATCTCGAATCAAAGAGGAGTAGCGATGTTCCATCGAAGATCTCGGAAAAAGGGTAGGACATGGCCCAAAAGATTTATATAGTTTGACAAATTGTTTATAGGTGTGGGTATCTAGTGGGTCAAGCGAATAATGATAGGACCGGACGCGATGATAGGACATGGCGTCAGATTGCTCTATGTAAACACGATGCACTCCTAACGCTAGATGTAAACCTAACACTAGATGCAAATTCAAGCACGCAAGATTATGCCCTATGCAAAATCAGCAAAGAAAAAAGATTAGGGTTTGCTGAAATTCAGCACTCAAAAGAAACCCGAACAGGTTCTTTCGAGCTCTGATACCATCAGACTATGATCAATTCAGTTCTCTCGGCTATCCTGGCGTACTATCCGACATTTTTCTACTTCCCAACTTGGGTTATCAAGAAGATAGACACGATCTGTAGCTACTTCTTGTGGTGGAGAGTGGATGGAAGCTCGGGATCGTATCACTTTATGAACTAGAAAGTCGGGTGCAAATCCAAAGACCAAGGCGGACTCGGAGTTATTAATCTAAGGGATCACAATCGCGCGTTGCTAGGCAAATGGTGGTGGCGGTTGCAGAACGATCACAAGGATAATTGGAGTAGGCCCATTAGCAGCAGGTACTTCCGCATTACAGGTACGTAGCTGGAAATCGAGACTTATCTCGCATTTTTGGAGGGGTGCCTTGAAGATAGACAGGATTTTTAAATGTGGCAACCAGCTTGTGCTGGGGAACGGGGAGAGCATCCGGTTCTTGAAAGATCGGTGGGTGGGGGACAGCCCGCTTTGTAAGCTCTTTCCAGACCTCTACGCTTACGTGCTCCTCCCGAGGGCCATGGTTAGCTCCCTCTCCTCGACGGTAGGGTGCTACATGGTGTGGGACCTCCACCTGGGAGATGATTTGCCCCCAAACCTGATGCAAAATCTCACAGAGCTCATGGAGATCCTGTGCTAATTGCGGTTTTCGATACCCCGGACAGGGGGGGTGGAGTTGGACTGCCTCGGGATCCTACTCAGTGAAGTCCCTTTACCGCTTTCTCAATGCAAGTGGAGTTCTCTGCCTTATTGCCTTGACCCTATGGAAGACAAGGACCCCTCTGCGGAGAAGGATATTTATGTGGCTGCTGATTCATAACAAGATCCTTACCCATTGGAACCTGAAGAAGCGCAAGCACCCTGGTCTTTCCGACCTTTCGTGCGTCCTCTGCGAACACCCGAGAGAGACATCTAACCATCTCTTCCTTCATTGCCCCTTCTCCAACGGCATCTGGTGCAAGATTCGAGATAAGCTTGACATCAAAGGTAGATCGAGATGCCGAGGTCGATGTGGTCATAGTGGAGACGGAGGGTGCCCAAGGCATTTCGGAAGCCATGAGATATCCTAGTTATCGATGTCTGATGGGCCACTTGGAAGGAACGCAATCTCCGGATCTTCAACGGGTCCCAAAACTGAGCAAATGTTGTCCTGAAGCAGATTGAGTCATGCTTGAGCACGTGGAAGGTGGCACTTCAAGGCAAGAGCTTGATGCACCTCGAGGCTATCCTAACCTCCCTCTTCTGATGTCGGGCCGGGGGCCCCTTCTCTTCTTCCCCTCTTTCTTTTTTGTTTCTTTCTTTTTCCTTTTTTCTGGTTCTATTGTAACCTCTTTTGTTTTTAATAAACTGGTTGGGGTCAAGGCCGAACCCCCCCTCATTCTTCAAGAGGATTCTCAAAAAGAAAAAAAAAAGACAATGGGAAGTGAGGAAGTATAAAGGGATGGCAAATGGATTAAGGGGGATTCCTAGGCAATCTCTCGAAACGATAGAGTTTTATAAACACAGATTCTTTTGTCCTGTTATTTTTCTTTTAACAGTGAAGGTGAAACAATGATGTAACTAAGTCTTGTGACGATCAAGTAAAGTAGATTAGGAAATAGAAATAAAGAATCCTTCAGAATAATCCTTGTTACATAACAACTCTCGTTAATATGCCTATAAACAATCTCATGGCAACCTATATAGATCTCAACAAAAGAAAACTGTAAGTGGTTCCCGTTTGAAGAATGGGTCTAGCTAAAGGAATCCAACTAAGGTTAATATTCTAAATAAATAACTTTCCTAATTAATAATCAAAATTCCGGTTAAAATTATACATAAAATCTACTTGAAACTTCCAACCATTTTTACCACGTATTGGAATTTATTGAGGGTCATGAAAGAAATTGTATCTCAAAAAAAACTTTCCAATACGTATAAAATCACAAAAATCTGACTCCTAGCTTAAATGATGCCTTCCAAAAGGTTTCTAGGTTATTCTAGGTTATTGCTGATTCATGTTATGTAGTACGGAGTTGATATTAGCAGCATTTTCATAGTTGAGTTACATCGATGAGCAAAGATAACAAAGCACAACTACTTATTCTAGCATCAAAGATATAAATGTTCCATTAGATGATAGTTCCACATACTTTCCAGGTGGCAATAAAGAACCGGCCTGAACTGAGTCAACAGTCCAATTAGCATTTAGCATCCAGGTATTAGTTGCACAGCCATACAAGAATTTAGTTGTCTGCACCTGTTTGCAACATATATGACATGAAATAAGTTTGCACTGATAATTGGAAAACCTTCAGACACATGACTTTGTTCTCAAAGATTTCAGGCTACTTAATATTAAAGCAAACTTACAAATAATTCAAATAAATTATTTTACAAATGAAGTTTCTGCTGTAAAACCTTGATTCTTGAATGAGAAGACATGGCTACCACTAGTCTACTACAATTAATGTGGTCTTTTATTAGCAATTTCAATAAAATTTAGAAAATTAGTATGTCTTTATTTTCCTTGTGGATTTGAGGGTTTGAGCAATCGTAAGGGGCATCGTCAGAAAATCAGCAGTCTACTCCGATGATGAAATGAATGGCAAGGAGATGGTGTGGTCGAGAAACTCCTGGCGAACATAATGACAATCATGTCAATCAACCTCAATATGTTTTGTTCGCTCGTGGAAGACCGGGCTGCTAGCAATCTGAATAGCACTCCGGTTGTCACAGAAGAGAGGCGTGGGCCCGGATATCACAACTCCCAAGTCGAGCAGAAGGCGGCGAAGTCAGACAATCTCTGCGGTGGTGGAAGCCATAGCCCTGTATTCGGCTTCGGTGCTGGAGCGAGCAACAGACTCCTGTTTCTTGCTGCGCCACGAAATAAGCGAATCACCTAGAAACACACAGTATCATGTAGTAGAGCGGCGAGTGGCTACATCTCCTGCCCAATCTGCATCGGAGTAGGCACGCAGCACCAACGGAGAAGTGGAGGGAAACAGTAGTGAACGGGTGACGGTGCCTCGGAGGTAGCGGATAATCCGAAGGACAGCTGCATAGTGAACTGAACGTGGAGCCTGAACAAACTGATTGACAATGCCAACAGCATGGGCAATGTCTGGCCGGGTCATAGTGAGATAGACGAGCATCCCAACCAGCCTCTGGTAGCGGGAGACATCCTGAAGCAGCTCACCATCTGTAGCTAGAAGCTTCAAATTGAGCTCCATGGGTGTGTCAGCAGTGTGAGAGTCAGTAAGAGCAGCATCAGCAAAGATGTCGGAGATGTACTTTTGCTGGGAGACCAACAGACCACGAGCTAACCGGGCAATCTTGAGGCCCAAAAAGTAGCGAAGAGAGCCCAGATCTTTCATCTCAAACTGACTCTGGAGGTGACGCTGAAGGGATGCTATGGTGGCACTGTCATCCCCAGTGATGATCATATCATCCACATAGAGAAGAAGAACTGCAATACCCTGACTGGAGGAGCGAGTGAACAGGGCATAGTCGGAGTGACGCTCAACAAACCCAACGGCCAGGACTGCACTGCGGAATCGCTCAAACCAGGCACGAGAGGCCTGCTTGAGCCCATAGATGGCTCGGCACAAACGACACACGTGCCCTGGAGGAACTGAAACGCCCGGAGGAGGAGCAATGTAGACTTCCTCGGAGAGTTCACCGTGGAGGAACGCATTGGTGACATCCATCTGATGGAGAGGCCACCCTCGAGCAGCTGCCACAGCTAAGAGGGTGCGCACAGTAGTCATCCGAGCAACTGGAGTAAACGTCTCCTCGTAATCAATCCTATACTCCTAGGAGAAGCCACGGGCAACGAGGCGAGCCTTGTGCCGCTCAATGGATCCGTCAGGTCGAGTCTTGACCTTGAATATCCACTTGCAGCTAACATGCACCACACCTGAGGGACAAGGCACCAAATCCCATGTCTGGATCCGCTGAAAAGCCTCAAGCTCAACTGACATGGCCTGCCACCACTCTGGATGTAAAGCTGCCTCACGATACGATTCGGGCTCCCGGTGGGTGTGTATAGCAGTAAGAAAAGCCTGATAAGATGACGAATAGGAGGCAATGGCAGAGTAGCCAGAGGAGTCAGGAGAGTCAGAGGGAAAGGCAGAGTAGCCAAACCTGTCAGGAGAGTAGTCATATCTGTCAGGAGGGTGATGTTCGCGCGTTGGGTAGCGCCGAACAGGAGCAGAATCCACGACCGGGGAGGAGTGGGCAGTAGCATCAGGCGAGGGAGTACCAGTGTGAACCGACTCTGGAGGAGGAGCTGCAGACTGACGAACATAGACACGAGTAACAGGTGGTGGTGGAGGTGTCGAGGAAGACGGAGGAGGTGGTGGCGGTGGTGATGGTGGTGGTGGAGGTGGCGGGGAAGATGGAGGTGGAGTAGGTGTGGATGGGACAATAGAAAACGAGGGTAGAATGGGGATGTGGAGATGTGATGAAGGCGAGGAGGATGACGCAGGAGGCAAGGAAAGATCCCGAGACTCAGGGGAAAAGTACGGGACATCCTCAACAAAGGAAACGTGACGGGAGATACGGATCCGGCGAGCCAAGGGATCGTAACACCGATACCCCTTGTGCTCCCGACTAAGCCCCAAGTGAACACACCTAACAGACCTCGCAGAGAGTTTGGTGCGCTCATGGGGAGGAAGAAGAACGAAGCACGTGCAGCCAAACGTGCGAAGAAGAGAGTAGTCAGGTGGACTGGAGTGGAGGCGCTCATATGGGGTGGCACCGGACAGAGCAGACGACGGAGTGATATTGATGAGGTGGACAACCGTCATGACAGCTTCAGCCCAGTAGGAGTGAGAAACAGACGCAGAGAGAAGCAAGGCTCGTGCAGTCTCAAGGACATGACGATGCTTGCGTTCGGCAACGCCGTTCTGCTCATGGGTGTGTGGACAGGACTGCTGGTGAAGAGTGCCGTGAGACTGAAGAATCTCACACATCTCAGAGGAGAGATACTCCTTGGCACAATCAGACCGAAAGGTCTTGATGCGCCGACCAAACTAAGTGTGTATCATAGTGGTGAATCTCCTAAAGATGTGAGGGACTTCAGATCGATGACACATAAGATAAACCCAGGTGCACCTAGAATAGTCATCGATAAAACACACATAATACATGTAATCCGAAATAGATGCAACAGGAGCAGGACCCCAAATGTCCGAATGTACTAAATCAAATAAAGCATCAGATTGGGAAGCACTAGTAGAGAATGGAAGAGCTAGATGCTTTGCCAGTCTACAACCCGTACAAACAGAAAGGGGGGAGAAGGACGCTCGACCTAAAGCGCCCGAACGGAATACGCTTTTGAGTCGATCACTCGATATATGACCTAATCTTCTGTGCCACAGGTCGGCATCAGAGGTAACAGACATGACAGACGCAACAGGAACGGAAGACACATGTAGATGGTCCAGTTGGTAAAGTCCTGCTCTACGGCCCAGCCCAATCCTCTGACCCGTCCGCGAATCCTGCACAACACAAACAGAAGGGGTGAAGGTGACAGTCAGGCCAGAGTCGCAAAGAGAACTGATAGAGATCAGATTAATGTTAAGACGGGGGGCATGATGGACATGGGGTAGGGTCAAGCGACCAGAAGGGTCAGAGGTGGTAGTGATGGATCCATATTGCAGAATAGGGACAAGAGTCCCATCCGCAGTGCGAACCTCCTGGTGGGTGGTAGTGGGAGAACAGTCCGTGAGGACCGTGGAGTCAAAGGTGAGGTGACAGGAGGCACCCGAATCGAAGATCCATGGAGTAGTAGTACCAGAGGTGGCAGACAAGCCGTGAGCAGTCGCGGAGCCGGTGGAGGCTAGGTGGCGAAGAAGGAGCTCCTCAAGGCGCTGAAGACGGTCCGGCTCAGGCTGAGAAGGTGCTGTGGTAGCAGTGGCAGTAGCCACTGTACCACCAAAGTGACGGAAGGAGGACAAACCACGTCCACGGCTTCGTCCACCTCGACCGCCGCGTCGATCGTCGCGGGAAGTCGAAGCCCAGCGTGGGGCTCTCTCATCCGGACCCCAGCGGGGGTTGCGTGGAGGACGTGTAGGGCATTTGCGCTTCATGTGTCCGGGCTCCTTGCAGTAGTGACAGAAGACAGCCTCATCGGAGAACCCGGCCGCCAAGACAGTGTCGGAGCTAGGAGCAAGTGGAGGAGGACGAGCGTCCTGAGTCTAAAGGCGGGTATCCTCATCGACCAAGACGAGTAGAGCATCCTCTAGCCGAGGGAGTGGCTCACGGTGCAGGAGCTGAGCAGCGATGAGAGCAAAGTCCGGCTGAAGCGCTGCTAGGAACTGGTGCAGGTGGCCCTCATCGAGGTAGCGCTGGAAATCCCGAGAGCGGGGACAAGCACACCGCTCCGGGATCAGGGAGTCCAGCTCATGCCAGTATGCACTCATCTCGTGCGCTCCTCCTGACGTGCAGACTGCGAGTCACAGATAAGCTGATGCCGGCGTGCGCCGCCGCGCGGGAGAAACCGGTCCCGGAGATACTCCCACATCGCGCGCGTTGTAGGAAGGCGGCCGATGGGAACAAGGAGCGGACGAGCAACAGAGTCCAGGAGATAGGCCCGGATGGCCTGATCGTGACGTCGCCACGTGAGAGCAGCAGCCGTGACTGCAGTGAGAGTAGCCGGGACAGTAGCAGTCGCAGCAGAGGACGCGGCACTGCTGGTGACAGAGGAGGAGCCGGAGAGGACAGCCGGAGGAGGATCATCGCCGGTGATGTGACCCCACAGATCACGACTGGAGAGCGCGGCCTCGACGGTGAGTGACCAATCAGGCCAGTCGCTGGCCGATGACAACTGAAAGGCGACCGTCTTCAGCGGTGGAGAGATCGCAACGACGGACGGCGCGGCAGGAGAAGCCATAGAGGAGACTCAACAGAGGGGGGGAACCGGGAGAGGTTATCGGGCGAAGGGAAGGGCGCGGGTGGGCTGAGGGAAGGGGTGGGAGGGCCGGTCGGGTGGAGGAAGGAAGGTCGGGGGGTGGAGGAAAGGGGGCTTGGGGGCTGTCGGGCAGCGGAAGGGGGGGCTGGGCAGGGTGAGCGGGTGGAGGAGGGGGGTCGGGCGGGTGGAAGAAGGGGGGGGCTGTCGGGTGGGTGAGGAGGAGGGGGCCGGGGGGCTGTCGGGCGGCGGAAGGGGGGACCGGGGAGCTGTCGGGCGGCGGAAGGGGGCTGATCGGGTGAAGGGAGGAGGGGGGCCGATCGGGTGAAGGGAGGCCGGAGGGGAGGTGTTGTCGGAGGGAGAAGATCGTCGTCGTCGTCGCCGCGCGGGAGAACCCTAGAGCTCTGATACCATGTTAGGAGATGACGTCTAGGGTTTGGAAAGGAATAGAATGCTCTCTATTGAGGGACTCAAGCCCAATATATATGTACATGTATGACCATACAACCCGACCCGATTGTACATGTAACCCGACCCATCTCTATACATTAACATTTCCTGAAGAGAAGAAAAAACTCACGATGGATTAGAGACTGAGAGTTTGCCAAAGAGGCGATATAACGGATGAAGCACAAATATGCCCTTGGGAAGACTTCAAACTTCAAACAATCCATTGAATGGGTTGCGCTGAAACATATTGTGTGTACCTTAGTGAATATAGGTAGAAGAGCAAAACAGAGGTAAGCATTTGATAGGGCCATACTTGGTCGACCGACTAGTCAACCCGAGAGAGTTGATAGACCGGAACAGCCGACTGACTGGACGACCTGAAGGAGTTGACCGACCGATCGACCAGAACAATCGGTCAACCAATCGACCTGTGGGAGTTGACCGACCAATCAACCGATAGGAGTTGACCGACCGAGCGACCTGAGGGAGTTGACTGTCCGATCGACCAAAATTACCGATCGACTGGCTGACCAGAGTTGTCCGACCAGCCTATCCTTATCTCTTAATGACAGACTGGTCGACCTAGGGATGCTGACCGATCGGTCACCAAGCTACATGGAGTCCGCGTTTCAGGAAGGGTTGGAGCCAATGAGTCGAACATGCCATTCGAACCAACCGACCGATCGACTGTCATGGGTGTCGACCGATCAGTCGACTCGTGGGTGTGACCGACAGATCGACCAAATAGTCACTCCAAAACGATCGACTAGCCAGTCACTCAAAACCGACCGGCCGACCGGGCAAAACGCAGGTGAATCTAAGGAAATCCTATTTTTTCCTCCCTAAGGCAGCTTCGGCATTCACACGAAGAGTTGGCCCGAAGATCACATACCAAGATTTCTCGGTAGTTATGCCCAAAAATCTTGGCCGGGCGGCGATTACCAGAGAACAGCCCACGCTCCGAGATTTTCGGTCGACTAGTAAAGCAAGAAATATTCCCAGCCATGACCGCCAAGCGCTCGCAAGGTGACACATTGCCCACGTGTGAGGCGGTTGCGCAAATCACGGGAGTACGTCATCAATCCCGTCCCGCTCGGAGTGCACTAGCTTCACCTCGAGGCACTATAAAAAGGGGACCTACCCCGTCAGAAAAAGGGATCCGAATTCTAGAAGGGGAGGTGTTGCTGTTAACTTTCCGGAATTCTCGTACTGAGAGAGAGTTGAGAGGTCGGCATTTGGGAGGCCGGTCTTTTCGGGTGTAAGAGGGTTTGGGTGAGAGTTTGTAACCTGTTTGGCTTGTTAGTGCATTTCTCGCCCCACCCCGTGGGTTTTTTCCCTTCGACGTTGTGAAGAGTTTTTCCACGTAAACTCAGTCTTGTCTATTTTGGTTTTTGATTTGTTAGATTGTGCTTTCCAGTTGAACCGCTTCGAACCAATAAAATGCCCCACAATCTGGCAGCGTTTGTTGGATTCAGTCTTCGAGACTTCCTATTGAAATCCTTGATCGATCAGTTTTTTAGAGCCGACCGACCAATCCTTCCGCTTCCTTCAGTCTCATTCGACTATTTGAACTCGCAACTCCAGTCCAACGTTGCCGCACCAAGCAACGCCAACAATGTCGGACATCCGGTTCAATCGCACCCCAACTCGGAGCGCACTGCCCTGCCAGCGAACCCCGTGCTGAGGGTCGGGGAGTCAAGCCAAGCTCCGACGGTAGTCATGGCCACTCAAGGAGGGGGTCTATCTGAGGCCTTCTTAGCGACCATGATGATGTCTCAGCAAGCGCTTACTGCGTAGCTCCAGATGATGGATCGCAACTACGAAGAGTTGCGCGATCTCGTTCGAGCCGCCCCGGTCAGGATACCGATAAACCCGGTCATTGGAGCTCTGGCCGGCCACGAACCCCCCATGCAGGTTACTCGACCAATACTAGCGCAACAACAAACGGGCCTCCAAACATGGTCCGAGCTAATCGGTCAATAGAAGTCTAAAGCGCAAATCCCAATAGGCGTGACTCACGTAGCCCGGAACCTGCCGAACGAAACAACTGCGGCCAGGCGGCTTCGGTGCATTCGGATGTCTGTTCCCGGCTCGGGGCGCACCCTCGACTGCCACCTCGTCCAAGCATCATTCGGGGACGGATTCTACTGAACAGCCTGAACCTTGTCATCGGACGCAAGGAGGTGGGCATCATCACCAACATAGTGAAAGTCATCACTTTCGAACAACGCCGGCGAGTCGGCAGCCGGCCTCTACTGTCGACAAAGGAAGCGTCCGGGATCGTATCTGGCGACCTGTGAAGGACCGCCTTGGAGATCGGGGGAAAAATTAACGAGATCGAGTAGGGGCACGAGCTCCTAACCGGTTGGAAGAGTCACCATCCGAGGGGCCGCTCGATCACCGCTCATCGGAAGACTCCTCAAGGAGACATTCCAGCGTGGATGGAACCCCCCATGCCTCCCGAAGTTTGATGGAACCAAGGAACCCGTGGAGCATGTGCTCGCTTTCCGAGACACCCTGGTCCCTCATGAAGAAGACCATATCCTTTGTCGAACTTTCACTAACAGCTTGTCAGGAACACCACTTAAGTGGTTCCACAAGTTTACACCCTCGTCTATTTCTTCTTTCAAGGACCTAAGCACGCGATTCATCGACTAATATCGTTGCAACAGACAGGAGTTGAAGACCTTAGACTTTAGAGTCACTCTTTGGGATGAGCATGACTTAGAAGGAGACGTTAAGACAATTCTACCACAGGTTCAGGGCCGAATGCCTGAACTTGGTAGACACCGACGGACAAGATCACATAGTGATCGCAGCCTTCAAGAACGCCATCCAGCCTAGTCAACTAGATAACGCCTCGCTCATCAAGTGTACGCCCAACACAATCGATGAACTATAGCGACGGGTGGAGAATATATCACATGGAATCAAATGTCGACAAATTTCCTACAAAATCACCGAAATGTCTTTTTTTCAAGGGTCCGATATAAAAACTGATTGAATTTTTAACAGTACCAAATTTCCTTCCGACATGACGAAATGTTGGTCGAAATGATCGACATTTGACCAAAATCCGACATTATCTCTTTTCCAGACAACTTCACAGAAAATTTTTATCTTTTTTAACAAAATAAAACTCATCTTTATCAGTAAGAAATTACATTTGTTCTCAATTTTGATTTTTTTTCATAATAGAAAATATTTTACTGTCATCTTTATCCTGAAGTATTGTTGAAATAAACTATCTTTTTCATATCAAACAAACAAAATCGAAATCTGACCGAAAAACAATAAATTTCCATCGAAAAACACCAAAATTTGACCGAAAAACGAAATATTTTCACCAAAATTTATCTTTCCATTTTACAATTTTTCCACTGACAAATTATCGAAAAAAGAAAATTTTCTTTATTTTGGCCGACCGACATGGACACCGAAAACGACATTTAAAACCTTGGTATATCAAGATTGAGGACGCCAATCGTAAGAGGAAAGTTGCAAACAGCCGAGTTCAGCACCCGAGCTTCAACTGGCCAACGGCTGGTGAGCAGGCAATAAGGATGGAGTAGTCCGGGGTCATGTGGTGAGAGGCTCCAGAGTCCATAATCCAATGTGCAGAGGTACCCAAGGTGACAGAAAAGGCTGAGGATCCGGAGGAGTCAGAGGTAGACTGTAGAAAGAGCTGCTCAAGACGCATCTCGAGACACTGAAGACGATCCGTTGTAGTAGCATCAGCGGTAGGGGCGGTAGCAGCTGCAGTAATGGGTCGACCACGGGTAGGTGAGCCGACACGCTTATCTGGGCGAAGCTGCCAACAGGAGTCGACCGTGTGCCTCGACTTGCCATAGTGAGTGCACTTCCAATTGTCAGGCGGGCCACCGGACGTACCAGAGGAACGGGAAGGACCGCGAGAGCGAAGCTGTGGAGATAGACCTCAGAGGTGAAGCAGCAGCAAAGAACATCCTCAAGGCTGGAGGGTACAACAATCCGACAAGCTGCAACGGTACGAAGACAGGTCTCCTCGGCAATTAGCTTAGCTACAGCAGCATCAAGACGAGGAAGGGGATCTCTATGGATCAGCTGTCCCACAAGGGGAGAGAACTCAGGGCGAAGAGCCATCAAGAACTGATAAAGCTGTCGTCGTTCTCGAAAGAACTACAGCTCGTGCCAAGAGACTGACTCTGGACACCTTTAGCAGAGGGGGCTCCAATGCCTGAAGCTCACGCCAGTAGCCGCGCATGAGGCTGTGAAACTGCTGAATTGTCTGCTCCCCCTGCTGAGCAGACTGGGCCTGAGACAGAAGCTGATACTCATAAGCCCCGTTCTGCTTCACAAAGTGCTTCGTGAGATGAGCCCAGAGTTTAGTTACAGTGGCGAATGTGACTAGGTCGGCTCGAAACGAGCGGTCAACCGAGGCAACGAGAAACGCTAGGACACAACAATCATGCAGACTCCAGGTGGCAGAGGACTCTGCTTCAGAGGCATCAGCTGGAGCAGGTATAGAGCTATCAAGATGTCCATACAGGGCTCGATCGTCCAGGACACTCCAGACGGTGGCAGACCATGCAGTCCAGTCAGCAATCATAATAAGAGGAAAGTTTGTCGAGATAGGGAGGAAGTCCCTTGTCTGCTCTAGTGGCGTTGTCGAGAACTGAGTCGGGGTCGTCGCCGAGTACTGAACCGGGGTCTGTGTCGAGGACTGATCAGCAGATGCCATCGATGGACAATCGGCACGAAGGCCGCGCGGGCACTAGGGCAAGACGCAAGAGACCGCTTGGGAGGCCGACGAGCTCGAGGGGAGGCTAGCGGGCTCAAGGGCAGGGCGTGGGAGGCCGGCGGGAGGCCACACAGGAGGCCCGCGAGCTCGAGAGGAGGCCGACGGGCTCAAAGGGCACTAGGGCAGGGCGCAAGAGGCCGCTTAGGAGGCCGGCGAGCATGAGGGGAGGCCGGCCGATAGTCGGCGGGCTGCAGGAGAGCCGACAACACGCTGCAGGAGATGCGATGGAGAGCTGGCGGGCTGCAGAAGAGGCCGGTGGAAGACCGACGAGTTGTAAGAGGGCCGACAAATAGCTGGCGGATTGCAGAAGAGGCCAACAGAAGACCGACGGGCTGTAGGAGGGCCGACGAATAGCTAGCGGACTGTAGGAGAGACTGGCGGGGTGCAGGAGGGTTGACGGATAGCTGGCGGGCTGCAGGAAAGGTTAGCAGAGAACCGGCAGCCTGCAAGAGGGCCGACAGATAATCGGCAGGTTCTACTGGAAGGGTTAGCGGAAGATCGACAGGCTGCAGGAGGGCCGACGGATAATCGGCAGGCTCTACATGAAGGGCCGTCGGAAGACCGACAGGCTGCAGGAGGGCCGACGGGTAGTCGGCAGGCTGCAGGAGGGCCGGAGGACCGATCGGGCGCAGGCTCAGATGCAAGGCACAGGGCGACAGGCTTGTCGCAGGCATAGACAAAGTCGTCGGATCGAGGAGGAAGGCAGCGGAGGAGGATGGCGAGGGGATTAAACCCACTCTGATACCATGTTACCACAACCTAAGAGAGGGAGAGAGAAAGAGAGAGACGGCTAGGGTTTGGGAGAATGACGGACAATTCTCATTAGGACAATAACCACGAATATATACATACATGTGTAGGGAATGAGTCATGTACACCTAACTCATATGTATAACCTACAATATACATTAACATGATGTTTACAGGAATTTCAAGCCAACGCACCATGAGGTTTACTGGAATCCATGTAGCTCGAAATTAACCCCCCCCCCCCCCCCCCCCAACACACACACACGAAAACACCCACAACAAAAAGAAAAGAGTGAAAAGGATTTCATTACAGATCCGTAATTATTCATTCCCAGTGTAGAGAAGGGATGGAACAATACAAAAGAAGAATAAAGCAAAGTTGGATTGATCTCATGGATGCTCTGTCATCATGTAGTGACTCAGAATCTCATATTGTTAAATGTTAATAACCAGAGATGAAACAAACGTCCGACTAAGGTTCCACAAAAAAAAGACAAAAAAATAGTTCCTGAAGGGACAAAAACAAAAAGAAAATGAAGTATGACATTTTGCTATGCAGGAGAGAGAGAGAGAGAAAGAGAGAGAGAGAGAGAGAGAGAGAGAGAGAGAAAGAGAGAGAGAGAGAGAGGCACACACACTTTTCTTGAGCGACTGAGTTTACTCTAAAAAATCATACTATTAGGCAGCATTTTCAGCCATGTCAAATGGCCATAGTGTCTATAGTCAGCCAATCATGAAACTGTGCTCAAACTAGACTTTGGAATGCAAAATATGACCCAGATACAATGATCAAGGCTTGATTACATGAAATCACTTAAAAAAGAAGACCAAATGACAGGATTAATATAGCATAATGTTGAATGTCCATCACCTGGAGTGCTCCAAAAGGCCGGCCTTAGGAGGAGGGGAGCACAAAGGGTATATGAAGACAAGGACAACCAATCCTTAGCTGATGTGGGAGCATTCCCGATGACATTCAACACTCCCCCTCACGTGGGACATGCGTGGCAAAGCACTATCGGAGGAGGCAAAGTGGGCCCAACTCTGATACCATGTGGCAACCCCAGGTGAGAGAGGGGGAAAGAGAGAGGCAGGGGTTTGCAGAGAATGAGCTTGCTCCCATTAGAGGCCAATGTGCCAAATATATAGAGTTACATGTGTATGTCCTCGTGTGAGGCTCATATATGAAGGAATGATGTATATACGCCTATACGTATGACTAACACCTACATATTAAATATATATATGCACGCTACTACATACTACACATATCTATGCATGCTAGTATATATGGATATGTGAGGGTTGCCTAATAGATCTTTCTTTTTTTTATTAATATAGCATACATATTATACATTATGTCTGCTAGGACAGCCTGTCTCTAGTCCATATTTGTACCTGTGTCCTTCGATATAATGGTTCTGAACCAGACAAAATGGAAAATAAACATGCATGGAAGACATGTTTTGATGCAAAACAATGCAGGTGGTGGTAATGTCAATAATTGATTGAGCAAGCAGGGCTTAACTATTCATTTTGATACCAAGCAGGAAAGGTAATTCAAACAGATAACATGGGGAACTACTAGCACGATATCGATCGCTATCGAATCCAGGCAACAAATAAACAATACTTAAATTACTGGCTAATAGTCCTACTCGCAATATTTAGATTAGCAACTTAGCGGGCCAGGTGGACACTCAATCTCACGAAAGGGGGGCAGCAGTTGGCAATAATAAAAGACTAGAGACTCAATTTATTGGTGTCTACCGGAAGCACCTCATCGGGAGGAAAACATACCTACTGAGGATTGTGGGGGACCTCAGGGATCTCCACTGGTGGCGGGGTTGATGTTGATGCGGGATCCTCGGTTTGGGCCGGGGCTTGAGCGAGGGTCCGGAGTGCCAATACGTTGGGGTGTACGGGTGCGCCGGGATGCCACCGTTGATGGTTCTCCGAGATTCCCAGCCGGGCCTCTGCGTCCTTGGCGACGAGGTAGGTGATGCGCTCCACGTACTCCTTCACATTCTCGCCGACGCTGAACAGGAAGTCGAGGAATGAGGACCGGATATCGAGGAATCCGTCTTCGTCGTCGATCAGGCCGTGATCAACATCTGGATCGGCCATGCCGTCATGCCGAGAGGATGGGCTGCTGGGGCAGGGAGGTGGGGCTCGGGTTGGGTCACAGGGAAGGGAATGGAGACGGATAGGGGTAGGGCTGGGTCGGGTGTGGGAGGAGGGAGGGGTCGGGCAAGGGGCAAAGGAGTTCGGTTGGTTGCGGGGAAGGGAAGGGGAGGGGATGGGGGTTGGGCCGGTCGGGTGGGAGAGGAAGGAGGGGCTCGGGGTGGGGGGCGGCATAGGGAGGCGGGCCGGGGCTGGGGCTGGCTCGGGTGGGGTCGGGCCAGCCGGATGGGGAGGAGAGAGGGAATCGGGGAGAGGGGGCGGCACCGGCGGGGTCGGGCCGATCGAGTGGGAGAGGGGGGGGGGAATCGGGTGGGAGGGCGGCACAAGCGGGGTTGGGCTGGTCGGGTGGGAGAGGAGGGAGGGGATCGGGGTGGTTCGCGGGGAGAGAGAGAGAGAGAGAGGGGATGGGGCCGGTGGCCTAGGGAGGAGGAAAGGGGGTAGGGCTAGGGTTTCACACACTAGCCTGAACCTAGGGTTTCACACGCCTAGGGTTTGGGTTTGGGCCTCACACACCTCACCCTGGTTTCTCTCAACACACATGTGGAGGAAAACAAAAATTTTATTATTCATTGCATACCCTTACATGACCAATGGGCAGGCCTATATAAAGACCTGCGACAGCAAACAGAAATCCCCGGAAATCGAGGTGGGACTAAATAACACAATGCAACAATGAAAACAACCATGATGGTTCTGAATGTCTGATCAAAGCCATAGGCTCAGGTGGCGCCCCTGCGCTGGTACACGCGCCATGGGCACTGCTCGATGTCCCCATCATGTTTACTAATAGTTCCTTCTCTTTTGATGAACTTGAGAAATATTTATGGCCTCTATTAGAAAACCACAAAATAATGGCTAGTCTAATCAACCAGAGAACCTTTGGAAACAATTAAATGAAAACCACAAGTATTTTATTGCAGCTTTGGTCAAGTGGCGATCAATAACTTTGCTCTACAAAATTTTCTGCAGGCTGATCCACCTTCTATCAGGCATGCCAATGCCATACGTGTTCAGTAAGTAGTGAGAGCAAGGAAACCTATAGTAAATCGAGAAAAAATCTAGTAAAAGCTTTCTAAGGTCTGAGTTGAGTGTACGCTTATCATTTCCTTCAAGGTTGAGCAGATAATATAACTGAGAAACAATGTAAAATGGCTGATAAGCAAAACTACCCATTTCAGCAATTTGAACTGGACATGATCACAAGTCGCATCAAACTTTTGCATCAGCATACATTATTACTATATAGCTCAGGATTACAACATGCTGTAAAAAGTTTGAATGAGCAGAACAATTATCGTGAAAACACCATGAAGCTAGTAGTTATTACACCTAAAATATGAATCTATTTGACAGTTAAGATACTGACCTTTCTTGGTGATAGAACAATGGGAAGCTTCAACCTTTGAGACTCCGCCCTCCTCTTTCTTCTTAAATCTTGAGAAAATGATGGAATATTTGACAAAACATAACCTCCATATTTTCTGATAAATGCCTCAAATTCCTTTTCCTTTTGACTTGAAAATCCAGTCAACAAAAATTCTAAACCTTGAAATATCATTCCTTTTCCATGCATCACGCGGCAACTTCCCAAAGAGTTATAAATTTCTTTTCCACTTTCAGACTTGTACGGCAAGATGGACTCCTTTATTCTCTTTCTGGTTCTACGTTGTGAGCCTACACAAATTTAAATAATGAGGATTCTGATAGAGACAACCAAAACAATCTGCAAAAAACAGCTACTATTACTATAATTGAAAAAAAAAATTGAGTCAAAAGGATAAGTAGAAGATTCAGACAAAAAAATTACGAGTCTGGTATCCCGATTGAAGGCTCCCATCAGTCTTGGTTCTATCAGTAATAGATTTCGCTTCCACAAAGCGAACTTTCTTATCTATAAGCCTTCGTTTATTCTTAGGATGCGAGCGTAAACTTAATACTTGAGGAACACCTGAATCGAGGTTAGTTTGGTCCCTGCATCTGATTCCATCAACCCTTTCATGGTCCTTAGTCCCAATACTACAACTACTGTTTGGTCCATCAACATCCATCGATTTGTCTGTGGACTTAAAAGGAAGTCTAGATTCATCTTGGTTGAAGGCAAAGCACTTGCTGGCTTTCTCAGTAGGAAACAAATGCATAATCTTTTCACCCTTGCTAAGTAATGGACGAGATTCTTTCTGGAAAACAATCTCTCCAGTGGTGTTCTGGCAAGGCATTACCATGCTGTAAGGTTTGAGTGAATTAAACTGTTTACGACTTGGCAGACTAGAACCTTCAACACTGGTGTTAGAAAAAAGACAATCTGCCTCCTGATCTAACGTCTTTGCAGGGAGAGTCTCTTGAGCATTTGGCATAGCAGTCTTCCCATTCAAATTTTGCAACCTAACAGCTGTATCTGAATTCATGAACTTTTCACTATTCTCTTCAATCTCTTTCATAGGGGCATCTTCTGAAGAAATACTGCACGGTACAATGGAACAAAGAGGATCAACCAATGATAAGTTAGAATAACTCGCAAGATCTTGTGAGGAAACTATTCCTTCATGAGTGCTTATTTTGTTTTCCTTGTCGGCCCATCTAGATAAATCTTTGTATAATGTGCTCGAAGATGCAGCCATCTCACGATCTGCTTCTGGTCTTTGTTCCAATGTGCATTCATTAACAACATCCATAGATTCAGAAATGAAGCTGGTCTCCCCATTACAGAATTCTTTTGTGGTTTTCCTGATACTTGTGTCCCTCTTTGGAACGACTTCGCTCTCCTAAAAAAATAAATAAAAAGCAACTATTATGGATATACCGATTGTGTTAAATCAAGACATAAAAGTTGCACATCCTATTCATTTTGTTGACATAACTAGTGGTATGGTACCTAAGGAAGCTACACATAATTGCACTTTATTGACACATTTAGTGACGAAAAGTCAGCCCATGGGCTCAAAAAGGAGCGGCGTTGCTTACCTTAAGAATCCCTCGATCATCATTAGAATCCATCTGGATTAACTTCTGTGTGTGAGCTATTGATTGGTTTCGTAAACATGAAGTAATGGAATCCGTAGGTAATAAGGCAGTGGAGCTTGTTTGCAGCGGGGGTGCCTCCAATGGCACGTTCTTCGACCGTGTCTCGTCGACAAAAACGTCAAAAGTTTGAGAAATGGTTCTATTGATATCAACATCCTGAGCCTTAGTCTGTTTTCTCTGTGCTTCTCCCTTGTGCTCACAATGACTTTCCGAGACATGAGATCTGGACTGTAAGATCAGCTGTTGAGGAGATTTTCCATTGTAAAATGAGTTTTCCAGGCTTCCAACAATTTGAGTAACTGATAAACCAACATCGTCAAATGCTTCTTCCATACTGCACTCATCCAAATCACAAAGCTGATCAGTCTCATCAAGTTCATCATTTGAGAGGACAGAAACAGCCTCAGTGATGTCCGAGTAGCATTGCGTCCGTGCTTGTTTCACACGAAGAGCAATTTCCAGTACGGCTGGAGCTAGCAAAAGTTCAGATGAAGAGCTACATGACATGATTTCAGAGATGACCATTGCTTCAGAGGCAGCAATAGAAAGCTCAACTGCATCATTTATATCTGCAGTCTGGAGCTTCCCAGCATAAAGCTTTCCTTGACATTCTTGCTGATCATTCTGGTCATCTTCGACTATTATTGACTCCGAAGCAGGGGCATTATTATACAATTTATTCCGGTGTCTTGTGCCATACTGGACTGCTGAAGTTTCAAAAGGTTTCCTACATGAATCTTTATTCGTTTCACACCTTCCAGTTTGATGTATTTCATTAAGTTGACCTGAAGAAAGCTGTGAAACACCTACCGAGGATAGATGTAGACGAAAATGCAATTCCTGTTGAAACCAGAAAAAGGAAGAAAAAAAACGCATGCTAACATGAATAGAATACTATGAGCGTAATAATTACAGATGGTTGAAGAAACAGGGTATAAGATCAGAAATTCAGATTGAGAATGTTGCTTGGATTTTACCCTCTAGTTGTAGCAGGCTTCAGGTAATGCGAACGTAGCTTTTTATTACATAAAAAAAAACTCAAGAAGATGACTCAAAGTTCTCATTAAAATAATGTTCATTTTTTTGCAATAAATAGTGGAAATTTAAACAATATCTACATCATAAAACAACTGAATAGCTCTTTTAACATGTTGTGCGTAGGATTAAATAAAGTAATTGGATATATAGAGAACCAAAACTTGCTAGCTAATCCATAAATTATAAAGCATGTACATAACATGCAATGCAATAAAAGTTAAAAGTTAATCAAATCCTTTTAAGTGCTTAAAATGCATGCAAACCACCCGGATGCATGATCAGGCATGGGAAGTCGTCATTAGGATGTAATGTATATCATAGCACAGGAGTAAAAAAAGAACTCTTTAGAGTCTACAGATATTACACAAATGGGACCAATTTCCCCCGTTGTTTTATCAGTTGTAATAAATTCAACAAAGCATATAAAATCAAGTACTAATATGATAAACTTCTGTGTTTGATAGTCTACCCATACTCACCAAGAAAGGGTGCTTGTGCACAGAATTGTCTCGATTAAGACATTATACGTACTCATAGGCATGTTCTACTACTAGCTGCTCAATCTTATTTTCTCTTTTCACTTTTTTCTTGGGTGGTTTTTTTTTTTTGTGTGTGTGTGTGTGTGAGAGAGAGAGAGAGGCGAGAGAAGGGGGATGGGGGGATTAACAAATCACATGCTAACCGATCTACCAAGCAAAGCTCATATGTCTCAGAAGATGGAATCAAACATCTCATGCAGGAGGTGCAAAACCTGATGCGTTATGAATGCCTGAAACCAAGGGAGGAGACTTCAGAAGCTCCAATAACAGTATATCAGTCTTTTATCTATTATTTTTAATTCCCAAACACATAAGGATCTTATTGTAACAGATGATAGAGTACTGGGGCTTTATTACAAACTTTAGGATTGTTTTTTGGGGAGGGGGCACAATTCTCAAAATTTAGGCCTAGGTAAGTGGTAGGCCTCATCAAGAGTTCAAAAGAGGCATAAGTTCCTAATAAATTGGTGGTGAGTCAGTCAGAAGAAGCTTAGAGCTTTTCACTAAGGGGGAAAAAAGAGGAAAAAGGGAAGGTCACAGATTATGGGGGGGCAAGATGCCTATTTGTAGTAGTTATAAAAGAGGGTATCTCATGCATCGTTTTTTCCCTTCTCCCTCCCATGCCTAATTAGTAATTTCCAGGTATTTCCTTATTTTCGTGAGTCCGATTTACGGCTGCCATATCACGAGTTTTGTTGTCTTCGGCTTCTCAATATCAAGTGTACTTAGGCTGATCACGAGACTTTTATCACAAGGTAAAAAAACATGTATGCAGACCACCCCTAGTGGGCACATTGCTGTTGTTTGATAGTAATATCTTATTTAATTAAACAAATCATTATTTTTCTGATTTTTCAATATTCATCTTGAACCTGTTTGCTATCTTGGTGTTTTTGGATCTGAATTTGACTCAGATGTTTTTTCTTCTTTCCGCATATCTCTTCTTTTTTTTTTTTTTGAGAACCCCTCCTAAAATTGGAGGGAGGGTTAGGCAGCCCCCGACCTGCCTATTATTAATTCCAAAAAAATTACAAGCAACGGTGACTAAAAATCACCATCACCACCATAGGAAACCTCAAATAATAATGCTAAAACATAGCAACACAGAAAAAAAAAAAAACCTGGAGTCTCAAGACTTAGAAGCTCTCGACTTTTCTAAATCCCGCATATGAACGAGAAAAGACTTTGTGCCCTCCACATCATTCGGCATCTTTCGGCATAACTCTTACAGTTAGGGTCCGTTTGGTTGGGGGATTTGTAACCCAAATTATGGTTTGACCCTTTCTACAGCATATTTATTATATGTTTGTACTACAACTACAGTAGTTTGGACTACAATTACCCCAACCAAACGGACCCTAATCTGGTTGGGGAGGAGACCTTGAAAATGCCAAGGTGTAAAGAGGTCATATGACCTCCAAAGGTGGTTGCAGCTCCTTCGACAGCCAAAGGAGGTAGAAAAAGTATAGAAACAAGCCGGATGACTATTTATGGAGACTAACAACAATCAAACATAGTGTTCAAGATACCCTTGAGTCAAGATCCAAAGGCATATGGTTTCACCAACATCAAATAAATTTTTTGGCATCAGCCAATGGATAGGCCAACGAAAACACTCCATAGTGATGCCAATGATGGTATGGCTTAACCCCATCCTCTCCCCCTTGGAGAGGAGTTGCTCAAAAGAAAAAATGATGGTATGGCAAAGATTATGGCACGTGGTATCCAATCCAACAATGGGATGAGCTGCTGACGGCTAGATCTACCATGATAAGGTATTTAAAGCTTTCATGAGTTTTGAGCCTATGATATAGGGTATGTACCATGAAAGTTGAAGAGTAAGTGGTGGATTTTATATTTTCATTAGGGCTAAGCCAATGTATACAACTACAGAGCTCGCGCCTAAGGAGCAAACACCTTAGTAGATGAATATACAAAGTGTATATGTATGGTCGACATTCATCGGTTGCATTCTAAACATTTATAATATCTAATCAATATATATATATATATATATATATATATATATATATATATATATATATATATATATATATATATATATATATATATATATATATATATATATACTAAGAAGCACGGATACGGGTACGATACGATACGGGTACGGTGATACGGCAAATCTTAAAAAAGTAGGATACAGGTACGGCTAAGGATACGGCAATAAATTATTATTTTTTAAATATAAATTTTAAATAAAATACTAAATTATTAATTTATAGAACTATTAATTGATAGAATGCATCATAAAGAACATATTCAATATAGAAGCACTTCAAGCACGGGTTGTTGCATATGCAATTGTATGCGCAGAAAAAGATACGGGTCGTCTTTATTGCGAATCACACGAGATTACAGAGTGGCCGGGACCCGGGGGGCTCGGGTGTGGCGAGTCCGAGTGCGGCGAATATTTGATCAGGAGATTGTGGGAGAGATCCTCTGGAGGGTCCCTTTGATCCGCGTCTCCACGTGGTATTCGTGCGAGAGCTCTGAAGGGGTTGCCCAGGACATAGGTCTTTACAGGGTGAGGGTTTCTTGAGAGGCTAAGGAATATTAGCCGTTGATTTTGTCCCGTCCGTGCTTCGCGCTTTCTCGGCTAGGGAGATTTTGGGCTTCGTTCCTCGGTCTTCGTGTCTTCCTCGATCCTTGCTAGACCTCGGCGTCCTTGATCGTCGGTTCGCGGCGTCGATCGTGCTTTTGGTGTCGGCTTTGGCTTTGGCTTTTGGCTTCGGCGTTGCTTTGGCGTGGCTCTGGCTTTTGCTTTGCTTTGGCGTTTGCGCTTGAACGTAGGCAGGTAGAGGCTTGCGATGCTTTAGTTCTTCCGGACTTCGCGTCGTATCGGCTAGAACATGCGGTGCTTTGCTCGTGACCGTCGTAGTTGCTTGGCTTTGGCACGTGCGTTGCTTTGGCGCGGGCTTTACCAGTGCGTTTGCTTTGGCTTCTTGCGTTGGCTTTGGCTTTAGCTTTGACTCGATCTTCTTCTCGAACGGCGAAGGCTACTTTTTCAGAGCTTCTTTATTCTTCCGGCTTCCTCGACGGTTGTGGCGTCGGCTTGGCTTTTCGGCGGGGGTAGCACCGATCTTCGTGCGACGGTCGTAGCGTCAACTTTTGTTGATGAAGACGGCGGGGGTAGCACCGATCTCCGTGCGACGGTTGTAGCGTCGGCTTTTGTTGATGAAGACGGTGGGGGTAGCACCGATCTCCGTGCGACGGTTGCAGCGTTGGCTTTTGTTGATGAAGACGACGGGGGTAGCACCGATCTCCGTGCGACGGTTGTAGCGTCGGCTTTTGTTGACGAAGACGGCAGGGGTAGCACCGGCTTCAGGCCTTCTTCTCCAAGCTTTCTTCTTCGTGCGAGGAGTCGACGCCTTTGTTGAAGACGACGGGTATTGTCGACTTCGATCTTCTTCTCCGGCCTTTGCTTATGGCTTCTTCGGAGTTGATGAAGATCGTTGGAGAAGTCGGGATGACGACGACTCCGGGTCTTCTTCTCCAAGCTTTCTTCTTCGTGCGAGGAGTCGAAGCTTTGATCTTCGAGTGCAAGGTCTTCACGTTGATGAGGACTTGAAGGGCCAAGGATTCCCGTAGGACGTGCTTGACGTGCCTCGTGAAGCCTTCGGTCTTCAAGCGTTGGAGCTTCTCTTGCAGAGCCCTTTCGTCTTCAGCTTTTCCGACCTGGCGCGGTTGTGGTGTCGGCTCTTCTCCGGGCGTATTTGGCTTGATCGGAGTTGAAGGCTTCTTTTGGAGATGGCGGGTGTAGCACCGATCTCTATGCGACGGTTGTAGCGTCGGCTTTTGTTGATGAAGACGGCAGGGGTAGCACCGACTTCAGGCCTTCTTCTCCAAGCTTTCTTCTTCGTGCGAGGAGTCGACGCCTTTATTGAAGACGACGGGGTGTTGTCGGCTTCGATCTTCTTCTCCGGCCTTTGCTTATGGCTTCTTCGGAGTTGATGAAGATCGTTGGAGACGTCGGGGTGATGACGACTTCGGGCCTTCTTCTCCAAGCTTTCTACTTCGTGCGAGGAGTCGAAGCTTTGATCTTCGAGTGCAAGGTCTTCGCTTTGATGAGGACTTGATGGGCTAAGTGTTCCCGTAGGACGCGCTTGCCGTGCCTCGCGAAGCCTTCAATCTTCAAGTGTTGGAGCTCCTTTTTGCAGAGCCTCTTCCTTTTTTGCTTTCGACCTTTGATGCCTTCCCCCACCCCTTCTATTTATAGGCAAAGGGGGGCGGTTGGGAGAGATATGGCTGAAATCTTTTTGTTTCATCCAATATCCCCCCCCATAACCATCAAGATATTGTTCCCTTATTTGGGGAAACAAACTCGATCCCCTCCTTTTTAGTTGGGGTGGTTACGGGCAAGATGTGACTTGATCTTTGAAGATTGAGTTGTTATCTTTGCACTTTCGGATCGCATGGCGACACGACGTCATCTTGTCCGTCGGATCGAGGGATCGTCGTGGATCTACGGTTGTGTAGACGTCCATGCCACCTCCCCCCGCATCGAAGCGGTTGAGATTTTTTTTTCTTTTTCCTTTTCTTTTTCTTTTCTTTTTCTTTATTTTTTTTTTTTTTTTTTTCTTATGGCCGGCCACACCTCCCCAAAAGAAGGGGGGCACGGTTTTCCATGAAGGGGGGGCCGGTGGGCCCCCCCTTTTGGGTTCGGGTAACGGGTCCGGTGGGACCCGTTTGCTTTGAGTCGGGCCATGGCGCGCGAATTGAGTTTGCATGCGGGTCGTTGTGTGCGGGCCTATCTTATGTGTGCGAGTCGGGTTTGACCCGAGGGCTAATTTCGGTGCCCACAGCAATATAAACAAAACATTAATTGCTATAATTTATCACTGTTTTTTGAAAAAAAATTAATAAAATTTTCATACTTGGCTCAATATTTTATCACTGTTTTTTTATCGATCTTATTGCATACCTGCAGATCCTGACGGCGGGTTAGAAAGCCTGCAAATGGGGCTGTGAGGGAGAGCGAGAGGGAGAAAAAGAGAGAGAGAGAGAGGGAGAGAGAGATATGGGGCTGTGAGGGAGAGAGACGGGTAAACGGCGGATGGCTGCAATCGGGCAGCGGACGGTGGGCGACTGCAGTCGGGCGACGGACGGGCGGCTAACGGTTGTAGTTGGGCGCGAACGGTGGACAGCTGCAGTCAGGCGGACAACGGGCGACGGCGAACGGCAGACAACTAGCGTGGGCGGACGCTTGCCTCTCTGCTCTCCCTCTCTTCTCGCTCGATCCAGAAAACAGGGTGGAGTGGGGTTAAATCTTGGGTAAATTACACATACACCCCCTACAATTTGAAAAACATATCACTTGCACCCCCTCCAGAGGGGGCATTTGCAAGGTTTTAAACATGAGGGGGTGTAAGTGATAATCGGTCAAACTACAGAGGTGTTTGTGCAATTTACCCTTAAATCTTTTAGTGTGGGACAGTGGGTTTGGGTTTGGGTTTGAGTTTAACTTTTAACCAAACCCAAACTCGATAACCCAAGCCCAATCCCGTCAGCTGTATCCCTCTTGTATCCAGCCGTATCCCTCCTGTATCCCGGCCATATCCGGCCCGAATCCCTCCCGTATCCCTCTCGTATCCCGGCCGTATCCTAGCATTTTTAAATCTAGTATACACCCGAAACGTATCGGACACGTATCTGTGCCGTATCCGGGTCCGATACGTATCCGATACGGGTACGTCATGTATTTTGAAGTATATGTGCTTCATAGTATATATATATATATATATAAATGGGTCAGGATCGGATGACCCAGCAAATTTTGACCCATTAATAACCCAGCACCCCTTGAGGCACTTAGAGGTTATAGAATGGGCTGATTTTTTGTAGGGATGTTGTCTATGGTATGTTGATCATCCTCACAAAAAATTAGCCCATTCTAAACCCTCTAGGTGCATCAAATGCGCACTTCAAATCAACGGTTTTTGACTGTCAATTTTAACCGTTGATTTGAAGAGCACCCTTTGATGCACCTAGAGGTTTTAGAATTGGCTGATTTTTTGTGAGGATGATCAACATATCATAGACAACATGTCTACAAAAAATCAGCCCATTCTAAAACCTCTAGGTGCCTCAAAGGGTGCTGGGTTATTAATGGGTCAAATTTTTGATGGGTCATCCGATCCTGACCCTATATATATATATATATATATATATATATATATATATATATATATATATATATATATATATATATATATATAGGGGAATGCTTAGGTGCGGTCCGCGGTCTGTAGCCGTCCGATGCACCACTCCGTGCATCGAATGCACGCGGCCGATGCATCGGACGACTACGGACCGCAGACCACACCTAAGCATTCCCCTATATATATATATATATATATATATATATATATATATATATATATATATAGAGAGAGAGAGAGAATACGGGGTATGAGCTGACAGCCCATTTCTGAATTTGGGCTGTCAGCTCACAGCCATCCGATCTCTATCATGGACCCTTGATTTTTAAAAAAAAAAAAAACACTCACAAAACACACCGAACCCTCTCTCTCCCTGTCCCTCTCTCTCCCGATCCCCACCACCGGAACCCCGACCCTATCCGGCACCGACACCGGCACCGGCAACGGCAACGGAGCCCCTCCAACACCGGCACCGGATCCACCTCAGCCCCCTTCGGCAGCATCCCCCTCCACCTCCGGCATCGGATCCGCCTCCCCCTCCGGCACCGGATCCCCCGACGGCAGCCCCCTGACCCCGGCCCTGCGCCCCCGACGGCAGTCCCCTGACGGCAGCCCGCGCCCCCGACGGCAGCCCCTGACCCCGGCCCTGCGCCCCCGACGGCAGCCCCCTCCGGATCCGGCCACCGATGGCAGCCCCCTACGCCTCCAGAGGGGGAGTGCGATTCACCGACGCCGGAGGGGGCAATAGGGGCTGGAGGTCAGGGAGGGGAGGGGGCTGCTGCAATCTCATCACCGGAGGCGCCGGAGGGGGCTGCTACAATTCGCCATTCCGGTGGGGAGAGAGAGAGAAGGGGGGGGGGGGGGGGGGGAAGGGGACTGGAGGTCAGGGACGGGAGGGGGCTGAGTGCGATCTCATAGAGGGCACGGGCACAGGATTTAATAGGGGGACGATCTGGGCCGTTCACTGTATGGGAATCGGACGGCTACATGTGACAGCTCAAATGGGTAAATAGGCTGTCAGCCTATCTCCCGTATTATATATATATATATATATATATATATATATATATATATATATATATATATATATATATATCAGGAATGGGATGCTGCCTATCAAAGCAGCATTTTTTGCTGCTTTGAAACATTGTTTGACCATCCTAGAAGGTTTGGAATTTGATGAAATTTGGTGAGGGTGTTGTCTAGGGTAAGATGATCATCCTCACAAATTTTCATCAAATTCCAAAACTTCTAGGGGGTTCAAATGGTCGAAGCAAAATCAGTCGTCTGCAGTCACTGTTAAAATCTGCAGCATTTTGCTTCGACCATTTGACCCTCTTAGAAGTTTTGGAATTTGATGAAAATTTGTGAGGATGATCATCTTACCCTAGACAACACCCTCACCAAATTTCATCAAATTCCAAACCTTCTAGGATGGTCAAAGTCAAACAATGTCTCAAAGCAGCAAAAACGCTGCTTTGATAGGCAGCATCCCGTTCTCTCTCTCTCTCTCTCTCTCTCTCTCTCTCTCTCTCTCTATATATATATATATATATATATATATATATATATATATATATATATATATATAAGGCTACTTGATTATATCTGACAATAGAATGAACATAGTTCGTAGAATTCAACTCTATGACTACTTGAAGGCATAGAGAGTGTTGAAGCTCCGGTTACTAATTTCTCAAGATACTGCAATAATTTAGAAAACATGTTACCAATTTGTCGAGTTCAAGGCATAAGGCCATACTTGTCCAGGAGATGGAGCATTTCCATCTGGTGAATTGTCTTCTCCGGATAAATATAAATGGAAACCGCTAAATTTGGCATCATCCCTTGTAAATAATTGACCAGCTTGTCCACCAGATATATTTTCTGGAAAAGATGCCTGATTCTGACCATTGCAACAATGACCTTGTCAGTAACCAACAAATATAGGCAGTGCACTTGCCAAAATCTGCAAAGATAATGAAAAAAATACTTGGTGTTAAGCACATAACAGGACCTTCCATTTATACACATCAGATTACAATATAGCCATGTGATGTGAACAATCTAAATAGTTTTCGCCTGTAAAATGCACAACCAGCAGTTTACAAGGGTCTCTGGTACGATACGAATAGATAAGTGTCCTTTATGAGATCTAAAAAATCATTCATATATTTATATCAGGCAATACCATATAAACATTTAAGAAATTAATAATTTAATTCTCTAATATATCAGAAAAATCAAACTTTTTGAACCATTCCTCAATAATTTCCCACTAATTCTTGTACAACTTATTTTTCAATTGTAATAATGAGACACTATTAGTTCAGAAACTAGTATGATATGATCTCTTGGAATATGAAACAACAAAACCAATGGAGGAAAGTGAATATATGAAAATTTAACCTTTACAATCATACTCCTAAAGATCATCAAACAGAGAAGACAACATCAAGCAGAAAGATCCACCATCTAAATTAGATTTTTTTTCCCAAAAAAAATCTCCGTGACTTTTGTCTTAAAAATGCATTGTCAAATACTTTTCTCCATAACCACCCATCTTGCTCCAATCCTTAAGGAGTCACTAGTAGAGCTTCGAACACCTACACAGATCTTTAAGGGGAACAAATGTCTCCTAGAAGATCCTAGAAAAGTCCAAAGAAACATGAAGTGTGTTCTAATACTTGCTCACACAAAGAGGACATGCAAGGAGTCGAAGCTTTGATCTTCGTGTGCAAAGTCTTCACGTCGATGAGGACTTTTGTGAGCTAAGTCGTTCCCTTGGGATGCGCTTATCCGTGTCTCGTGAAGCCTTCGGTCGTCGAGCGTTGGAGTCTCCTTCTTTGCAAAGCCTTCACGTCTCTAGCTTTCGACCATTGAAGTCATCCCCCTGCCTCTCTATTTATAGGCGAAGGGGGGATGATGGGAGAGATATGGCTGTAATTTTTGAATCCCTTGAATATCTCTCTTCATAACCGTTGGAGTTTATCTTTTTTTTTTTTTGGGAAAACAACTTTTATCCCCTTCCTTTTTTGTAGCGCGCCGGTTATGGGCTAGATTGAGCTCAATCTTTCAAGATATGAGCCAGCTTTGTACATTTAAATCGATAGCAACACGACTTTCAGTTTTGTCCGTCGGATCAAGGGATCGACACGGATCTACGATTGCATAGACGTCTAGGTTACCACCCCCACACATGACGGTTTCTTTCCTTTTCTTTTTCTTTTACCTATTTTTTTCTTTCTTTTCCCTTTTGGCCGACCACACCTCCCCATGGGGGGAGGAGCACAATTTTCAAGAAAGGGGGTCGGTGGGTCCCAATTTTGGGTAGGCCCACCCGGCCCCTTTTGGCTTTGGCTAGTGGGGTCTGATGGGTCCCACTCGTATGAGTAGCCCCTTTGGGTCCACTCGCGTCGGGTTCAGCCTTTTTCTTTTGCGGGTCATGCGCGGGCCGGGCTTCGTGTGTGGGTCGTTGCGTGTGGGCCGGGTTTTATTCATGGACTAATTTCGATGCCCACAATCCTCACAGTACTTTTGGAATTCCTTTGATGTAAATTCTTCTTCATTGTCGCTGCAGAGATGCTTAAACTTCAGGTCAGTCTGCTTCTCCATCAAATTCTTTCATCGTTTGAACATCTCAAGCACCTAATCTTGATCTTTAATATGTAGACCCAGACTTTATGGAATAGTCATCCATAAAGGACACAAAGAATCGTGATCCTTCCTTTGAAACAACCCTAGAAGGACCTCAAACATCTGCATGAACGTAATCTAAGGTTCCCTTTGTGTGATGAACTGCGGAACAAAACTTGACCAAATGTTGCATCATAAACACACAGTGTTCACAAAAGTCAAGTTTGACGGTCTTCACACCTGAGAGCAAATCTCACTTGTTCAACTCAAATAGGCCTCTCTCACTCATGTGGCCTAGACATATATGCCACAACCGTGACAAGACTGCCTCCTGATTTTCCGACGAAGTAGAAATAATCGCACTGTCTATAACTGTGCTCCCTGAAAGAACGTAGTCTTTCAACTTTGTCACCCTTTATAATGATCAGATTTCCTCAAGATACCCCTAGGACTCCACCTTGAGTGGTGAATTTACAACCCATCATGTCCAAAGTACCAAAAGATATCAAATTCTTCCGCACCTCTGGAATGTGTCGAACATCAGTCAAAGTCCTCACAATGCCATCATGCATACAGATCTTGACTTTTCTTTTTTCAACCGTTTTGCAGGCGACATCGTTTCCCATCAAGACTAAACCACCATTCACCTCCCGATATGAAGTGACTAGTCCTATTGAGACAAATGTGAATATGTGATACGAGCAACCAGAATCTATGATCCGCTTATGACTTGTGAGTCAGATCCCCACAAAATGTTACTTACAAAACTGCATCACCTGACAGATCTTCCGCTCTGTGAGCGGCGTCATATGATGCTCCAGATTGAGCACCATGTCTAGAGTCCAGACTTATTGTTCTTTACCTTTAGCTTCAAACAACCACTTTTGATATGACCCTTCTTGTGACAATAATAGTACTCCATCTCTTTCTTGACCCTAGACTTGGGCGATCCTTTATTTTTTGTCCTCCCATTTTCCACAAACAAGTCATAACTTTCAGCTTGAGAATCTGAACCATAAATCTTTTTCCTGAACTCATTGGATAGAAGAGTTATAGTTTCTTCTAATTCAATGGTATCTTTTCCATAGATCAAGGTAGTGACCAAGTGCTCAAAACGATCCATTAAAGAGGTCAGAAGAATAAGTGATGCGTCTTCGTCTTCTATTTTTACTTCGATAATCAATAACTAGGAATTAATCCGACTAAACTCATTAATATGTTGGTGGATAGACGTACATTCCTTCATGTGAAACGTATAAAGTTATTGTTTCATAAATAACCCATTTGTTACAAACTTCGTCATGTATCGGCTTTCAAGCTTTGACCAAATCATCGCTGTCGATTTTTTATACATGATGGTATACTTGATCTCCTTCACCAAACACAGCTGGATTGTACTGCATGCCTAGAGGTTTTACGCTACCCAATCCACAATCGATATGTCTGCATGTTAACCCTTCAGACCTTGCAAAGCCTTTTGTAGACCTTGTTGTACCAACATATATCTTACGCTTACTTGCCATAAGCCAAAATTGAATTTCTCATTGAACTTCTCTATGTTGAACTTGAGGTTTGACATCTTTGAGAGATTGGTTGCCATTGTAATCTGATCAAGAGCAAAAACACCAGCTCTTATACTAGTATGTTGTGGCGCAAGACATTCGTACGCGAATCCCACAATATAGATCAGATTGCAAAACGATACTTCGACAAATCAATCACGAAATATAACCACAATTTTAAGGCAATAGAAGCAACACGGAGCAAAACAAAAAAAATCAAAAACACAAACACAAAGCACAAAAGAGACATATTTTTTACGTGGAAATCCTTGAGGGAGAAAACCACGGGCGAAAACAGACGATCCACAATAATAGAGAAACCAAGAAGTTACAAGCAACGCTCAACTTCAATACGAAGACCCTAATCGCCCTAAGGTTTCTCTTCCTCTCAAGAATCTCACCAAGTTCCTCTCTCAATCGGCTATCAATCGCACCGAATTTGGCCTCTCAACACCCTTTATATATCATAGGGTTTACATCGCATAAGAGACCCAATCCCAAAAGGAAAGGATTCCTGAAGCAGACAAACAGATCGGTCAGCCTCAAGGTTTGATCGATCGATTTGGCCTTGACTTGAGAAAAATTGTCATAAGTAAATCCGATCGGTCTGTAATGAACATACGTTCTCTGTATAGCAAAACCTATTCGATTAGTTTAGACCCACCGACCGGTCAGACAGTAACTTTCCCTGGACTTCTAAATTGAGCCATAACTCAACACCTAGTTCTTCCAAAGATATTCTCCAATCATCAAGCATAATATATATAAAAGTATAAAAACGCTTGGGTCTCTGAACCTCCTATGATAGGGTCGTATCATGGGGAGAATGTTGCTGCCGTGCTGCAACCCATGGGAACGACTATCTTTTACTAGTTAGGAAGTTCAGTTGCATTTAACAAGAAGTGTTTAGACACTGGTTATCAGCTCTTTTTTCAAACTAATATGCCAGAAGATAAGCCAAAGAGATCGTAAGAACGGCAACGGGAGGCCTATAAGATACACACCTTGCATGCCACCATAGAAAAGGCATGTTCATCTTCGGCATCCTCGCCAATACGCGGTAGTTGATGTGGCTGAAGCCATCCTGGCAGCCAAGCAATGTCCTGAACTTCAAGAAAAATTTCGTCAAATTATCATCGGCGGCTTGAGCTCGCACATCAGAAACATACACAGAACAGTCCCAGAATAGACCTCTACTGAACATTAACAAAAGATCAGACATTTAAAGCATAATATAAATAGTGTTGATGTTATAACCTAGCAAGTAAATCTAACTACAGGGACCCAGAATTCACGATATCAATATGCGTAGCCGATCGAAGTCCTCGGAAATCTGAAATACTCATGCAGAGATCTATCGAAAAACGCATGCTAAGACGGGAAATTTTGCATGAAATCGAAACAAAATCGGCGAGGGTTTGGGGGTTTACAGCAATGGAAATAGAAAGCAATCGGATGGGAGATTCGAGTTCATGAACAAGGTGAAAGAGAGCTGACCTCTGAGAACTGGGGCGAGTGATAACCGTAGCCGGCCATGTGAATCGCCGGAGGAGTGGCTCGAGCTTTGCCGGAAGGAGGAGATTTGGCGCCAGGGTTGGCGCGCATGGCGGGGATATTCGCTGCCCGGGAGTGGGGCTATTGGCACACCAATATTTGTTCTCCAAGCACCATTTGAAATTTTTTATTATTATAAAATTAACCCCAAGTAAAATGACCAAAATGATTATTATTTTTTATTTTTTTATGTTCGAGACTCATTGGGCCAACCAGGGCTGAACAAGGTACAATATGTCCAGCCGACCAAAGCCGAACATTGTATTGTACGTTCGGCCGACCACGGCCGAACATATCGTACCATGTTGGGTGGCCGAATGCACTGTATAATGTTTGACTTTGGTCGGCAGAATGTATGGTTTGAATGTCGATAGATGACGACGAAGAGATGAGCTTATCTTCTGGGCGAGGAAGCTCGGGTGAGCTAAGAGAGGGGGTGAGCTTGGGGAGGAGATGAGCTCGGGGAGGGGCGGAGATCAGAGACGAGCCCGTCAGAGAAGATTGTCGGAGGGTTGATAGTGGAGGTAGGATATTAGGGTTTGGGTGTGTGTGGAATAATTTGGGAAAGAATGGTAGTATATGATTTTTTAAAAATTAGAGGTGTGTAATGAGCAAATATATAAAAATTTTAAAACTGGGTGGTGTGTGAAAGTATTTGGTGTGAAAAGAAATACTTGGTGTGTCAATAGCCCCACTTGCTGCCCAGGAAAATGCATGGGCCAGGCTCGTGCCGCCACCTTAAGCCTACAACCCAGCCCGACCCGAAAGGAAGCCCGTGAGCCCGGCCCAAAAGCCCGATCCAAATACTATATTTTTGGTATATATATATACATAAAGTGTACACGTTTTTCATTAATGATAACTAGTGTAGTGGGAATGTGCTATAAACTCTGTGAGGTCTTGCGTTTGGATCCACAAAAAAAATTAAAAAAACATTTGGTTTTTAGCCTAAACCCTACCGACCCAACACAAAATTCTTAACATATCTATACATCGGCCGGGCCCGGGGTCATACCCTTGGCCCAAGGCCCGGCCCGGCGAGCCTTCCAGGGCTTAGGATTTCTAGGTCCGGCCAGGCTCAAGGTATAATAGACCCGGCCCGGCCCGTTTTTCACCCTAAGGGGTTGGCTAAATTGACAGATGGCCCATTTGAGGTTTTAAAAAAAAATTAGAAAAATATTTACACTTTGCCACCTCAAAATTTAACTACAAACAACCACAACCGAGGTACATACGAAATTGATCCCGGTATGTACGTAACTTGTAAGAGCATCTCCAACAGCCTCCGAACTAGGAGGACCTCCTAAGCACTCTGGGTCCCATTTTGGTAGCCACCTCATCAAAATATCTTAGTTGAGAGAAGGTCCCCTCCAAGGGCCTCCGAACTAGGATATCCTAGCCATTTTACACCAAACCTTCCATATTTGTAACTTATCCAAACGCTCCAAATTTACATCAAACAGGTAAAAAGTAACCGTTGGACTGTGCATGCAGCGTTTGACATATAAAAATTTATTTGTAAAAAGCTGAAGGGTTTTTTGTAAAAAAATATATTAATTTATTTGTTTGGAGGCTCCGAAGGACCTCTGTCGTATGTGGAGCCGTTCGGAAGCTCCGAGCAAACAAAACCCACGTGATACGCCACGTCAGCCTTCAGAGCACCAAACGAAGCCGGTTGGAACACCATCAGTCCGCTTGGAAAGCCACGTCCTCCTTTTGAGCTCTCTTCGGAGGCCGTTGGAGATGCTCTAAACCAGTTTTCCAAATATCGATTTGAAACTTCGTAATTGTATTACCGGATTTTGCATCAGCCGAGAAAAAAAAAAAAGAGACAACTGACGTGTCGACACGCTTTGCGATCCCACCTCGCCACGTGAATGTCGAACAGTCACTTTTCAAATTAACAGTCACTTTTCAAATTAAGTTTCACACATAACAAGTATAATATTAAAGCAATTTTTAAATACAATTTTTTAAAAACTCCCTTTTTTTTTGGTCCTCCTGTAGATGCCTGTGCACCAGATAGATCAGGTTCAAAACCTACCCCACATGGTGTTTGCCATCAGAGCAAGAGACCTCTCTCTCTCTCTCTCTCTCTCTCTCTCTCTCTCTCTCTCTCTCTCTCTCTCTCTCTCTCTCTCTCTCTCTCTCTCTCTCTCTCTCTCTCTCTCTCTCTCTCTCTCTCTCTCTCTCTCTCTCTCTCTGTGTGTGTGTGTGTGTGCGCGGGCACGAGCGCACACGCACCATCTGGTGTGTGCTCGCATGTGCGCGCGCCCGCACCACCTAGCACCTGGTCATGAATCGTAATTTGGCCCGACTGCACTTCATTGAACATGCAGTTACAATAGGGGGCAGGCAAAGCAGCAGCAGCACCAGTAGGCGACAGTGACGACCCTGTTTCTCACGCATCACCAAGCCTGGTTCCTCTTCCTTGAACCAACAAGATAAAAATTTTAAAAAAACAATATCTGCATAGAAGTACTTGCAGGACCTCAGCAAGTCGGCGCTAGCAAAACAAACAGTGGAACTGATAACAGAGTCAAGCCCTTCGAGGTGCTAATTGGACTCGAAAACTCTCTTGGTTTCATGAATGAGCAACATACATAATGCTTTCTTGAAAAAATACATTAAAAGTTTCAGGCTTAAACCTGAACAAGAGACTTTTGAATCAAAGTGTTGGGCTGATCATTAAACTGGAGCTCAACCCCAAAATTATTAGGATGGTATAAAAGAGCAAACACCCCCGTGAAATCACTCATTGGGGAGAAAGCTTGGGAGATTTGCCTGGTAGGACATTGTCGGGGAGAATCAGCTCTGTAGGGACTTGGCGGACGACTCCGAGCATCGAGTCGTACTCCTCGTCCCGGCGGGCAAACTTCTTGCGCAGCAACTTCTCAAGTTCGACCTCGTCGAATGCCTTTGCATTCTCGGCGGCATGCACTTGGGCCAAGTTGGTGTAGTTGATTGCCGACTGAGAAATGAAAGCAATCTCGTCTTCCGTGAGCTTCCTCAGAAACCTGGCTGGATTACCGCCCCACACCTGTCAGTTGATCTTTAGAATCAATTAACTAGTCATCGAAAACTCAACTCCAGTAGATCAACAAATAAGAGAAGAATGAATTTAAAAATCCAGAAATCCTTTTATTTGACAGGGACCAAACTTTCAAACATTGGTGTATTTGATTTCGAATGCTTAGAATTAATTGAAGGATGAACAGGCTATGGTTGGGCAGAACTTTGTGAATGCTAGCTGACCATTGTAATTCATTGTTTAGTCTTCATCATCATCGTCTCATTCACCTTATTCCATCAAGATTGGTTCAACCACAAGGAAGAATGACGAGAATTTTACAACTTATTGCCAATTGGCATCAATCCTTGAAGACTGGTGCAGAAAACCTGATCAAGGTAACTTACCACGAGAAGCTGCCTGCAAGATACCTAAAAGGCCAGTTGGTGGGAAGGATCAAGAAAAATCTTATGGTTACACACAATTTATGCTCATGCAACCAAGGAGCAACCCTCATATGCCACCCTAGATTGGAAAGAGTTTAGACGAAGAGGGTAAGAGGTAGAATTGGATATCGTGAATTGCATTCATCTCTGTGGCACCTATTATAAGCCAAAAGCTGAAATGGAGCATCATTCCCACAGAAGCAGTTATTGTTTGGAATGTAGCTGTTTGGTACATTAAAATCTTATCACTTACCAGAACGAAAAGAAGAAAAAAAATGATAAAGAGTACCACAGAGCTTGCAGACCTCAACCTCAATACCCCAAACTGAACTAGTCACCGACTCACCGGTGCTAGGATCAAATGGTCCAACGAAACCAACCCGTAGCAGACCATTCCAACTCATTTAGACCCAGATCAACTTCCTTAGAATCCAATTTAGTCTAATTGAACCAACTTGATACAATAACATCAGTCCCAACTTCTAAAATACATCAGCATGGACACAGACACGGATACAGTCACTTTGACATAGCAAATCCTAAAAAGGCAGGATACGGACATGGCAAGGATACGATAATAAATATGTACTATATATTTATATACTTAATAATTATTAATATTATGCATAATAAGTTAATAACTAAGGGTTATTAATTGATTTATCTAAAAATATTAAGACGAGCTCCAAAACATATATAAAGGGGCATGCAATGAGTGGGAATGAGGGTTCAAATGGTTCACCCTCCATATCAACCTTGTTCAACCATTTATTGCCTTTTTCGAAAATGAATCCACTTCTTAAACCTTAAAGCTTTCCTAATGAATTCAATTGTAAGTTTGTAACTAAGGAAACCAAAACTTCCCTAATTTGCGAAAGATACCTCATGTTTTCAAAAAATATATATTTTTGAACATTGTCATGTTCAAAAAAAACTAGTGTCTTAAAGTGTCCACGACATGTTAAAAAAAAATTTATAAAAACATATGGGTACATACTAAAGTGTCCAACACGTGTCCGAAGTGTCGGCGTGTCGACACGTGTCGGACTCGGACACAACACCTCTAGAGAAATGTACATGCTTCCTGGGCATGACCCAACCCTGTAAACCTAGAAAGCAAACTACATGATCCGAGTCCATCATAAACCTATAAAAATACCCGAGATGACCCACGAATCTAAACACGAATAACCATGAACCAACAGGAAAACATTGAAAATGTACCCAAGTTAACCTGTAAAATCAACCAACCCTATTTCAATACCCAACTTAAACAGTAAAAACAAAGTAATCTCTCTCTACAGTAAAAACAAAGTAATCACTCTCTCTCAAGATGATTAGTGTGTTGGATTCGGATTTATGAGTTGGGTCTTGCTTCTTCCTTTTAATTCATTTTCTCCCTTTAATGTGTATGGTAGAAAGTTGGGTGAGAGTTCATGGGCCTGCCACAGTATCTTTAGTTGGGGAGAGAGTGAGTGAGAGAGAGAGAGAGAGAGAGAGACCCACCCTCTTCTCTCTTTCCTTGCTTGTGCTAGGTGGTCTTAAAGGCAATTTACTTCTCTTTTAAGTAAATAAATAACTATCTTCTCTTTCTTATCCCTTCAATGGCTGAAAAGGCTTAGTTGACCCATTCAGTTAAGAAAAAACAAAGTTTCTAAAACTCTGAAATCAGGAGAAGCACTCCAAATACTTTCTTTTTAATTTTTACAATGGTCAACTCTTTGGGATGTGCTGCAAGCACAACTAATGGAAAATGATATTTGAAAAAAAATCGACCAACCTGTGAACTTAAACTCTTCTCTGTGTGTGTGTTTTCTAGCGTCCATGACTGTCTCTCTACTGTAATGTTTCCCCTAAAATGGAACTCATAGCAATTTATCTTCATATCGAGAACTTGAATATACAAACATGGAAAAAAAAAGTGACATGTCAGTTCGAACCTAACTTCATGTACCACTAGCAAAACATAAATAATGATCGAGTAACCTAAAACCATGAACCCAAGTCCCACCATACCCACTCAAAAACCTTCAAAAAATATGATCCAATTGTTAAACATGAGCCCATTGATGGCCTAAAAAGACCTAGTTTGACCAACTTATTTTCCTAAAATCTGAAAATTTTGTAAAGCCTTCAAAAGAATACTATTTCAACACCGGGATATAGATACATCATGATGTTATCCGATCACAGTTGTCCAATGCACCCACCTTGACCAATGAATCGCATTTACACCCAACCCGTATGCAGCATACGCTGCATACGGCTCTGAGCCATATCAGGATGTACCTACATCACGATTTTGAACTAGCATTGCTCATCAATGAAAGCAGGAGAATTCACACTTGATTTTCAAGATGTTTTTTTTTTATGATATGAATGGCGAAGAAGGATTCATATAGCTAACCCCAAGTAGATGGGACATGGTTTGATAGTAATGGTTATTCTATTTTTTACGATAATGAACAACAATCCTTAGGGTTGTGCTGATGCCCAACTTAATTCATCCAATCTCAACCTCCAAGTTTGAAATACACTTGAAATTCATGTATATAACTTGAACCCAAATCTCTCTCTTTATATCCAAACCCAGCCCTCTATTTATCTCTATACTCGAATGACTTGTGAACACAAACTCATCTTTCTTTAACCGACTTGAAAATCTTGTAAGAACTTCACGAATCACGATCACCCATAAAGCTAAACCCAACTCTCTCTATCTCCCTACGAGTCTACGACTCAGAAAGCTAAAAGAATCTAGTCCAACATCAAGACCCGAAGTAATCTCTCTCTAGAGGGCATAAGAAAAGGAAATAGCATAATGTCAAATAATATCAAGCCTAGGTTAGGCCTATTCGAACAAGAAGAGAGATGATGGGAGGTGGAGATTTCAATATGTTTTTATGATGGGAGAAAAAGGAGTCGGTTGTTGGAGAACCGAGAAAGAGGAAGAGAAATACAAAGGGAGGTTGTTGGATCTGATAGCAACTCTATAGAGAGAAAGAAAGAGGCTAACAAGTTTGATGAGAGATGTGAGGCCTTTTTTTTATGAATTCATGAACACTAAACAAGAGACTTGTTAGAATGTCCTATGCGCTAAAAAGGTTGTGGTGCGCTATAGATGTTGGTCATTCGTTGGAAGACCATCCAATGGCTGGAAATCTACTCCTTTGTTATTGTGCGTACATCAAATTTTTTGTCGCCTAGCATTAACTTGTATCTCCTCTATCTGTAGCTGTCAAGCAAGGACCCTATGCACCCTCTTGCAGGCCCTGAGCAAAGACCCACGAGAAATAGATCCATCACCGAAGTGATCCCTTCTCTTTCACCTCCGGCGATGGCGGTTCCCCTTCCCTCTTCTCCGACGGCAATGGTTCCCTTCCCCCAACCATCTGATGCAAGCACCCTATCGGTGAGTCGCATCTGGAAGGGGTGCTTACATTGGAGGGTGTGGCGATGGTGCCTACTGTGGAGGGCTAAGTGCGATCCATGGCTGTTGGGATACCTATTGGCTATTGTAGAGGGTTGAGTGATTCCCCAATGATTGGGCCTGCTACTAAGGGTGGAGTGTGATTCACCAGCAACCGTGGTGCCTACTAAGGCTGAGGCGATTTACTAGTGGTTGTTGTGGATGGCAAAGCGCACAGAGGAGCTAGGTAGCGAAACAACAAAAAAAATACAGTTACCCAACATGTTTTTTTTTTTAACCATTGGAAGGCCCTCTATCCAATGGCTTAGAAACATGGCGCACCACAACCGCTCTAGTGCATAGAGCATGCTAACAAGCATATATGTAACCTATTAAAGCATTCTTTCTTGCTCCATATGGCAATTATTAACTTGGTTGAAACAAAAGCTTGGAACGGAATGAAAAGCCTGCATTTAGCAAGGACCAAATCATTGATCAGGTTACCGACTACCTGAAATGTGAAGAGCTTGAATAAGTTCATGTATTAGATGGTTTGGTTTATCCAATCAAGCAATATTTTGGTTATAGGACATTGAACAAGTGATTATCAATGTACAGTAGAACAGCTTACATCATGTCACATCTACAGATAATATTATTATCCAAGGAAATCTAGCATTTGCTGGAGCATAAGCATAATCAATGTTCGAAATTATTTTATGGAAAGGGAGCAAGTTCATATAAAAAAGGGATTAAGGATGACTTCCCCACACGGGATCCTTGTGTTTTGCCTTACAAGAGCTCCAGCAGCAACCATGCCATGCTTTTCCACTACAGCACCATCAAGCAGAGTTGCACCCATACCGACAAAAGCCTCATCCCTAACAGTGCATCCATGTAAGACAGCACTATGACCTGGCAAATTCAAAATCTCAAACATGACACAAGACCGTCTTAATAGTTGATCAAGTTAACAGATTAAACTAATGAATATTGAAAAAAAAGCCTTCTCATCTTGCATATCAAAGAATACAAAAGTTGCATAGGTAGAATATAATGTTTTTTGACCCAAGTGAGACAATCCATCAATCTTTTCCAATATAAACAAACAATATAGAAAGTAAAACAAGCATGGCATAACATGACAAATTGTTTTTAAGAAATTCCTAGTTTCATTAGTATGAAATTATGAAAATATTTGAAATAAGCAGCTTGCTACTTACCTATAGTAACATTATCTCCAATGATGGTTGGTAAGACCTTCCCACTTATATTAGATTTTGCTACATGCACAAGAGAATTATCTTGTATATTTGTTCCCGTTCCCACATGGATGTTGTTGACATCGCCTGGACAGGGGAAAAGGACTAGAAATTAGAATAGCAAATATGAAACCAATTATTGAAATGCATATGGAGTTGTATACAAAGTTCTTAGCTAATCAATACTTTTAAGAAATCATTAGTGGGAGAAGTTATACGTCAACAAAGAAGGATAAATGATCACAATAATGTTCTAATATGAAGATGGCAAACAACCTCCATCCCTTCACAGCCCCTTTCTTACTGTATAATCCTTCTAGCAATTTATGATTTAATATAGAGGACAAAGAATATAACGCAAGTTACGCAACCCAAAATCTCCATTTTCCTTTCCCACCATATTTATATCGGATCAGTTGCCGCAAGGGCTGAATGAGATAAGAGTGGGAAAACTATGAACTCTTACCAAAATTAAAGTTATAAGTTATAACAAAAGATTCAGGATTTTCTGTTCAGCTTTGTTTTCGGCCATGGCCTAAAACAAAATGCTTCCACAAATACAATCGTTTCAGCTGAGATTATTTAAAAACTAATGAAAACCATTTACGATAAGAAAAAAAAAACAAAAGAATAAAAACCAAGGGAAATTAGAAGTGTAATAGAATATAGAAAACTAAATTCGGTGAATTTTTGCAACTTGGAGAAACTACACATGTCCAATCGTCATGAAAGTGAAACAGATCCCAACCACCGTGTTATGTTGGTGCCTTATATCTATGGCTGGTCAATTTTGACCGGTCAAGGAGCTGTAAAGTTTTCATACTAGTCATGACTAGATCAATCATGATGGAATCTTGTGTGAACTCTAATCACCCCTCCAAACGCTGTGGTACTAGTTGAGAGTCTCTATGCCTGGGCCACCAAAGCAAGTCAAGCTCGGATACCAAATTTAAACCTAGAGTACCTCCAAGCTTTGAGACCAAAACAATCCAAAGAGAGACTAAGGCAATTTTGCAATCTAAGCAACCCAATATCTCAGAAATGTCTCAATCATGAACAATTCAACACTTGCATCTGGAAAACACCACATTTCGGGCAAGTCCGGATGTGCAAATCTAGTAGGTTATTTTATTTGAGTACAACCAAAGGGAAGAACGTACCCACTGACGAACATTGTGCCCTCGAATCCACGAGTTGCTGCAGTCTGAACCACGAACTGTCACGTGCTCTCAGTTGCTTCCTATATGATCCTTCGTTGTGGTCTCCATGCTCGAATACACGAATGCCTCTAAGCAGAATTTGCTTCTCCAATCCGAATTCATGGATCATGGACTCTCTCTCTCGCTTCAAACAATGGAGTAGAGAAGAAGGAAAGAACTACAAAACTATGATCAAGGATCCCAATATTCTACTCATATTCAATACTCATGAGTCAATTGAATTCAATGAAGGAGAATGGAATATAGCAGCTCACATCTGAAGGTAAAGGAACATGAAGCCGAAGGAAGAAGAAAGCCCTCACAAGAAAAACTCTTCAAAAACAAAATGAACACTACTATTAATTTCCTTTACATGTCATCAAAAATGTATAAGAGGCTATATAGATATTGAAAACCCTAGGGACATGATTGGAATTAATTAGAAAACTTTTGGACGCAATCAGTTAGAGCAAAATAAAGATGGAGAAACAATTAGAACTGAATCTGGCCTGTCACGGTTGGAATCTCCAATATTCTATTCGAAACTCGTGAAATTGGGTTCAAACCTGAGGTTCGAATCAGCAAGGGAGGTGGCATGCTTGACAATCAGCAAGCAACTGGTCTGAACCTGAGGTTTGAATCACATATGAGCGTAAATTCAGCTCTAGTACGTTTGAACCTAGGCTTCTGATCAAGAAAATGAAACCAACTATTTTGAACATTGCAACCATGAGGTCCGAACCATGGGTTCAAATCATGAAACCAAATATTACAGTTTTGAACTAAGAACCAAGTAGCAAATCACACTGTTTTGAAAGATACACACCAGGGGTTCGAATCGTTAAATCAAATACTACAGTTCTGATCTAAGAACCAAGTAGTAAACCACACTGTTTTGAAAGATGCACACCAGGGGTTCGAACCATGAAACTGAGGTTCGAATCGACTATTCAAAACAAGTTTAAAATCTGATTTTTTTTTTTTTTTTTCAACTTTGGATTCTCAACTGAACTCCAAAAAACCATAAAATCTTGAAACAAGTCATAATACCAAGGATTTCAGATCAATAAATAATATTTTTGAAACTTGAAATCGATTAAAACATCAATAGTCAAACTCAAAGTTTGAAAGGGCCTCTTAACATCAACATCTACAGAGTATGTGACCAAAACCAAGCCACCTATGGTCTGAATATTATCTAAGTCACTTACCATATCCTACGATGACGATCAGGGTAATTGAGCCATTGATCCCAACAAATGAATGTGGGTGACATTTTAAATCTTCAATTTGCACACATCTTCTAGACTCTAACTCAACTTATGGACACTTACATCTGAGACATGTTCTGACAAATGCTTACGCAGCTTACCAACACAAAAATGGCACTCTCTACAGAACGTAATGCATGAAACTAGTTCGGTACGTGATTTCGGTTTTAATAAGTCTGAATCTCAATATAATTTGGGTGTTTTAATTTAGAATAGATAAAATGAAACCAGGAACTAACATTAAATAATCAATGGATGATCCAGAAAAAAATCACGAAGGATCATTAAGGGCAAGTATCTAAGTTACATAGAGATTAGCTTACTTTTGACATGTCAAATGCCACCACCATGATAAGTGTTTCAAGACTGATGGAATCATTTTGTAACAAACTTTTTCCTTGACATTTGACGATGTGTTACTCACTTACAATCTTATTTCAAAATCCAAAATTCCATATCAATTTGAAATGATGTCAACTACAAGCAATGACATTTACATTAAGAGTAGTGATAGGGGAGCCCCATTCTATAGGCCCCATCAAGATGCCCCATCATGTGGCAACCATCCAACGGTTTAACAATTTAATATGAAAAACAAAGCAAAGTTCAAAAGTCTTATTTGCCCTCAAGAGCAAATAAGAGCAAGCTTTATACACGGTCAGTATAGACTCCCATTTTCATCAAGATTTTTAAATATAATTTTTTGGGAGTTGTGTTTTCCACTTTAAAAAATCCATATCTTCTTGTATACATATCGAAATTTTATAAAATTTATATTTTTGGAATCTACTCATAGAGTTCTACAAAACTAGACCCATATTACCAATGAAATTCTAAGAAAAAAATTTGGATATAAGACTGCCCTAGGGGTGTAAACAAAGCCCAGCGGTCCGAACTTGGCCCGAACCCGATCAATGGCCCGACCCGGCCCGGCCCGGACACACCATGGCCCAGGCTCAAGCTGCCACCTTGAGCCCGCAGCCCTGCCCGATTGTTATAAAAAAACTAAAAATGTCATTTTTGAAATATTGGTTTCACGTTAACTAACTAAATGTCACTTACAAAAGCAAATGTCACGTAAAACTGACAGTTGCAAAATCAAGACACTTTATCGAACATAAATTGCCGATATTTTACAATTGTCACAAACTAAAAATGACACTTTCGAAATCTTGGTTTCACGTTAACTATCACTTACAAAAACAAATGACAAGTAAAACTGACGGTTGCAAAATCAAGAGACACTTTATCGAACACAAACTACTGATAAAAGTGTCTTTTTTTTGTACCGATAAAAGTGTCTCTTAATTTTACAACTATCAAAAACTTAAATGTCACTTTCGAAATCTTGGTTTCATGTTAACTGACTAAATTTCACTTACAAAAGCAAATGTCACATAAAACTGACACTTGCAAAATCAAGACACTTTATCCGACACAAACTGCCCATAAAGTGTCTCTTCATTTTATAACTGTCAATTTACGTGACATTTGATTTCGAAAGTGATATTTTTTATTTTTGATAGTTGTAAAATTAAGTGACACTTTTATCGTTAGTTTGTGTCCGATAACGTCTCTTGATTTTGCAACTATCAGTTTTACATGACATTTGCTTTTGTAAGTGACATTTAGTCAGTTAAAGTGAAACCAAGATTTTAAAAGTGTTATTTTGAGTTTTTTTATAACAATTAGCAAATGACTAAATGTGGGCTCAAGGTGCTCCTTTTTGGGTTGGATCGGGCCGGGCTACGGACTCAAGGTGGCAGCTCGAGCCCGACCCATGGTATGTTCGAGCCGGGTCGGGTCGAGCCGTTGACCGGGTTTGGACCGATTGCCTTTGTTTACACCCCTAGAGTAGTCTTATATCCTTTTTTTTTTTTTAAGAATTTCATAGGCAATATGGGCCTAGTTTTGTAGAGCTCCATGAGTAGATTCCAAAAATACAAATTTTATAAAATTTTGATATGTATACAAGAAGTATGGATTTTTTAAAGTCGAAAACAAAACTCCCAAAAAATTATATTTAAAAATCTTGATGGAAATGGGAGTCTATAATGCCTGCATATAGAGCCTGCTTATGAGGGCAAATAAGATATTTAAACTTTTACCACGTCATGGGGCTTGTTTGGGGCTTATAGAATGTGAGACATGAATCATTTTCCTTACATTAAAGTATCAGATGACAATTATTCCATCATTTCCCGTGTTTTCATAAATAAAGGCAAAGAATAGTAGGCTAATAGATTTTAGTTTGAAGTTAGACAATATTTGTTTAATGTTGATACACAAGGATTTTGTGAAGGAATAATGATATGATTTTAAAATTATATGCACAAATTATTTATAAGTGGTGACTTGGATGATTTAGGAAAAGATAATAGACTGCAAGAGGGTATGAGGTAGACAACGATAACAAGATCAGAATGATATCGCCAACTGAATAGTTGAGCCTGCATGGCCTACAATATTATAATGTCAAATTACTCAAATACATGTTCATAAAAGGTCGTCGAAACCAAGTGAACTGGAGATCAATTTTGGTGGTGCTATGTAGCAGTCAACCGATCGTGTTGGAGTAAGTTTTGCTATTCAGAATGATTGTGGGATCATCTTGTGCACTGGGAATACACTCCCCTTCCTCGTGGTATCCAGAATCCAACAGGCAAGCCGACGCGAGGAACAAGACCTCGATGAGTAACTTGAACAAAAACTTTGTAGGATGAAAGGGGTTATGGGAAGAAGCCCTAAACGACGTACTCTGCGCATATTGGACTACTCCAAGGCGACCGATAAGGGATCGCCCTTCTGTTTGGCATATAGCTCCAAAGTTATTCTCCCAATAGAGGGAATCTTCCGAACTACGACGATTATGGTTGTAGAAGACGGGAGCGATGACGACTGGATTGCAAATAGCCTGAACTTTCCTGAAAATAAACGAGAAAGTGTTGTCTTGAGGTTAGCACCCTACAAAAAATGAAACGAACTTATGGTAAGAAGGTTCGCAAACAATCTTACCAAGTCGGTTCTCTGGTATGGAGGAAGACGACACCAAACCTCAAATCCCGAGCAGGGGAAAGCTCGAAGACAACTGGGAAGGTCCCTACATCGTGGATACAATGGGACAGGCTGGTCGTATTGCTTGAAGACTATGGAAGGGTATTATGTACTTCGACCATGGAATGCATCAAATCTGAAAAGATATTCTCAATAAAGACCCCATTTCTTCAATTGTATACGTGAATGCAGATATGCATGAAGTTCTCCCAACACGAAAAGCTAACATCCGGCCACTCGAGGAGATACCACGAAGGGGTAGTGCATTCACACTAGGAACCCTTGATGATCAAGCTAAGCCCTAGATGCCTTAAAGGGGGGATGCGAGGCTGCTACATGCCCAGGTAGGGCTGCCCAAGACCCAAGACCTAGTGCAGCCGGTTGTGACTATCCAAGATCCCTCAAGCCTCGATCTCCATGGAGAGGGATCAACTGGTTTGGAAAACACATGAAACAGATCTGATTCAGATCAGATTAGTTATTAAGTATTGAATCAGATTCCATGTCATAGTACAACTTTCAAAAAATCAGATTAAAAAATAAAACTGATATGATATTTGATTAAAACTAATTCAAGGGTTTGAAAGAGAGAGAGGACTTTGAAATCTCAAAAAACTTAGAAACCAATAAGATAAATTCTACCTCAAGAAGAGCAATTTAGTCGATCAAAAACAGAAAAAACGTGTATTTGATATAAACGATTAAAGAGAAAAAGGTATCATAATCATTGCTTTCCTTGAATCTTGTATGTACAGGAATCAAAAATATCTATAGTACCTCAGAATATATTGGATTAAACATGGATTTCAAGATATACCGAGATTCAACCAGTGATTGAAACCATTTAGCATGAAGCGAGTTGAAAACTCAACCACTTAACGATTGAAAATGTCCATCCAACTCAGGATATGTAATTCCTACAAATTTTTGATCACTTGTTTTGACCATCTCACTTATAATTCACACCCTAGACATTGAGAATATTAAAAGATATAGCAGTTGTCAATGATCTTAAAATATCTAAATAAACTTTTTGTGCTTGTCCACGAAATGAGAATCACATTTCCTGCATTGTAATGCAATGAAGCGGAGAAATTTCTGAGTGCTCTAAGTAAGACGACTAAAGGTTATTCCAAAATAATAAAGTTTTATGTTCCTAAGCTGAGTATAAAAACACATTCAATACAGATCACAGCAATCAGCAAAAGAGGGGGAAAAATTCTATGATTTAATGCAGATATCTCTGTATTCTACAGTTTCTACTATATCAAGCCACTATTCTATTATTTCACATGTCTCCAAGCCTATAGTCACTCATGGGTTAAAAAACACTTGGGTTTCAATTACCAAAACAAAATTCACATAATCCATCCATAACCATCCACGATTATCCAGTAAATATGAAGTCCAAAAATCTGATTAACAATGGGCTCGGCATATGTTCCATTCTTGAAAGCTTTAGTTTCTATATCCAAAATGCGCAGGGGACTTTTGTTAGTAACCTATTGGTCAGGTCCAAGGTTCTACATTGACAATCTTGTGTCTATTCTTTGTTTCAAAACGTCAATCCTAAGAAGACCCATCGAATTTGGATGTTCATAATATACATGAAATTTAGAAAACACCTCATGCAGCCACAGCTGAAAGCTGGAACTCCATGAAAGTCAGGGTGGCAAACCTGCAAATAGTCCCTCAATGGAAGCAAGACCCAGAAGAACAACATAGCATCCACAATGTTATTGTGATACCTAATTGGAACTTCAAGATGAATACCAAGAGTAGCATAGCATCTGCTATACAGTATTGGCTTACTAAACTGAGTGTATATTCATCTCATACAATCAACAACTCTATCAAGCACACCGGATGTCTCTCAATCAACTATCGAAATAAGACTGTATAATAATTGGTTAAACATCGGTGAGAATTTGTTGATATTGGGAATAGATCCTGAATAATGTAAAAACCACACAATTATGTTTACTTGCTTAAAAAGAAGCATACCTCTCAGAACACATCCATACCAAATTGAGGATCCTCGTCCAACTTGAACATCTCCAATGACTGAAGCACTTGGAGCCACAAACGCATCCTTATCAATGTTGGGAACTTTGTCAAATATATTCATGAGTGTACGATGCCGCGACACTGAAATAATATGAAATCAACACTCATGCCTGTTACCAGTCATGAATTCAAACACTGGATAGGTTGGCTATACTCTATGTGCACATGTATTTGAAATATGCGCATATGCACTGTGACTATATCAAGTCAGAAGGGTAATAATGTTTAGAGAGAACTGAACGAAGAGCTCAAAGGAATCACAAATTTATGCCAATTGCACAACTTGTATGAATTAAATTATGTCAAATACACGAATAAATACATTGAATGGTGGAGGAATCTAGAGCATAGACTACCAAAGCTCAAAATAAAAAATCTAAAATAATGAGGAAGAAACATATATAGGTATCCTTTATGCATGAAAAACAATTCTATGTTGGAGTTATCTATCTTAGAACATTAAAGTATTAAACCAAAAAAAAATCTCCTTTAAAAATAGAAACAAACCAAAAAAGCACAACACAGGACGAATAAAGAATAATAACACAACACATTTTGCCCCAACATATATACAGGTGCAATCATGAATCAGTAAAATTTATGTAATCAAACACAAGAGAATAACCATAGCATGGTTACAGAATTACAAAATACAGGTTTGGAAGCTCTTGAATAGTAGGCATGTGCATAGCAAATATTTGAATGACAAACAAATGGAACCTTAAATCAATTTGATGTAACTCATCACGTAATCGTTTCAATTTCTAGCTACAACCATTTTTCAATTAAATAGGGAACACCTATAACATGCTAAGAACTCTTATCTTTTTTGTGCTAGATCTGAAATACCAATTCTAAGAATCTGTTTAGTTTTGGATTATTCATAATTGACAAGACAGAACAATTGAATATGTAAGAAATGAACATGTTATAAATTAAGAATTAACACATGGTAAAGAAGGAATGTTTTTCCATTCAACTTCAAGCTAAATGCTTCCCAGAAATAATAGAAAACATTAACTTCAAAGAGGTAAACTATGATAACACCCCTATATTATATACTCTGTGAGACCAAATTAAGAGATGGTTTAGTAATTTCAAGCAGAATAAGCAAACTCTTGAATGCACTAGGATGCTAGCTATAGGATTGGACTGGATGATCCGACACCCAAGGTACAAAATATCGAGATATTTCGCGAAATATCGCGAAATATTTCGGTTTTCTCAAACCTCGGCACGAAATTCCTATTGTGATATCGAATGAAATAGGAATCACGATAATATCGCGATATATCGCGATATTTCGCACGATATATTTGTCGGTACGAAATATCGCGATATTTCGTGGAAATTTCGAGACATTTCGGAAAATTTTGAGAAATTTCGGGATTTTGGCACCGAAATGTTGGGACTGACTGGTTATAAATATCGTCTTACTTAATTTTTATTTTCTCCATTTACTTTAAGTTATTATATGTAAATAAGCAAATACCCCCCCATTTGATTTCAATAAAAATATCAAAAAAATCAAAAACCAAGTGAATCAAAAAGTAGGTTTCCAGTTTTAGTAGGAGAAAACAGTTTTTTTGGTTTTTCATAAAATTTGTATGTTGAGAAAAGTGGTTAAATCAGCTCATTTTTTGCTCAAAAAATTCCACAAGATGTAGAACTACAAGTACATTTAGAAAATCATGGTCCGTCAAAGAAAATTTTAAATGTATAAAAACTTTTCTTTATAAAAACTCATTTTTTCAGACTTAGTAAAAAAACAGTGTTTTGCATTTCAGCATAATTTTTGCACGATTTCAAACTTGCACAACTTTCTTGTTTTAAGTCCGTTTTCAAAATCGTTTGAAGCATTATTTTAACAATCAACTAATCTTTATTTTGGAAATATTTTTATCCACAAAAAAAATTAAAAGCTATTTTAAACACATAGATCAAAACAGGACCAAACAAGACTGCAAAAGACTCACAGACTGAAATGTAGAATACATGCTTTGTGATGCACTACACTTGTAGATTGGGTATACTTATTATATGAGTGTTCCAAATTGTGTATATATACTTGGTTTATGACTATGCAGAGATTCACTGAAAAATTCCGTTAAAAAATCAATATTTCCACCATTTCTATAAAATCACAATATTTCCACACTGTCGAAATATTTCCACGAAATATTTCCATATCCAGAGGGGTCGAAATATTGACCGAAATGGAAATTTCGAACCTTGCCGACACCTTGGCCTTCAAACCTAGATAGAAACGATAATTGGAGGCTATTTTCTGGTCTTTCATACTTAAAGCCCTCATAAAGCTGTTTAAAAGTTTAAAGATAGCCAAAAGGAGGAAGGTAAAACTCCATGAAGAGGATGAGTTTCAAGGTTGACTATCTTGGAAGCCATGCATGCACATCAACATAATGTGTAAGCAAATGAATGCGTGCTGAATGTCACACTCTCTTTTCTACTTCAAAGGGATTTAACAGTTTTGGTGTTTCTAATGCAACATCCATGTGCTATCAATCTCATGGCCTATGGTGCTTGTTAAAAAGTTATTTTGAAGATCAACATTGGCAAATGATTACAGCCATCAGACTCATGGAATCAGATGTTGACATTTTCTACCAAATCACTGAAATGCCTTTTTTTTTGGATCCCACATAAAGTTGTCAAAATTTTGATTGTATCCAATTTCAGTCCGATATAACAAAATGTTGGCTGAAATGGCAAACATTTGACCGAATTCAACATTATATCTTTTTTTTACAATTGCATTTTTTTAGTGGAAAATTCTATCTTTTTCCTATATTCTGTTTCATTTTCATAATAGGCCGACATTTGACAAAAAATCGATTGAAATATGACCAAATCCAACAAACTTCCACATAAACCTTTCCTTAAAAAATAACTAACTTTCTACTGACATTTCACCAAAATCCAACAAATTTCCTTATTTTTATTGGTTGAAATCGACATTTAAAACTTTGATCAAAATGATTCACATTTTTATCTAAAGACCTTCAATTTTCACTTCTATCTACTTCCCTTTGGTGTTTACCAATAAGGCAATAACCACTCCCTTACCTTGCTATTTTATTAAAGTAAAAACAATAGCTATTCAAAAAGTACTATCAACAGTAATACATGTCAAAAGAATTAAAATTTTACAAAAAGGGACACATTGGGTTGCATCTTGCATGATTGTAGAGTATTGCATCTAGGACTCCCAAACTAGATAGAAAACAACATTTGGGGGCAATTTTTGTGGTATTTGAAGAACTAAAACTCTAATAAAGATTTTTAAAGAAGGTTACCAAAAAGGAGGATGGTAGATCTCCACAAAGAAGATGGAATCTTATAATTAGCTATTATGGGGACCAACGAAAGCAAATAGCCATAATGGGATAGCAAATCAACACAATGTTGGATGCAAGCTATGCAACTATGAAACTATGGGTGGTCTGCAAGTCCAACACAAAAGAATATAATAGTTTGCAAGCTATGCAACTATGAAACTATGGGGGGGAATCACAACGCTCAACCAGCACTTGACGTATTTGCTAATGTCCAACGCCAAGTAGTGCCCTAAGATCACCAACACCATCCACAAGGAGATAATGATGTACACGCAGACAACCACCATAGGTTCGATATGCACCCGTCGTCGCAAGAGGAGAACGTACACTGAGTACGAGTTTGTAGAGAAAAACGTGGGTGGGAGGTGTTGGAGGATAGTAGCACCGTGGAGGAGGAGAAGGTGTCCTCTATGCCACTAGAGTAAGTGAAGCAAAGAGGAGTGGGAAGGTGACGTTTCGGGCCCCTCATGGAAAAAATTAGATGAATGTTCTCACTCGAGACGTGACGTGCGGCCAACTCTTTACCTAATATGATTCTCACATGCTCCTCAGAGTAATGGCCTAGGGGTGATGATGGAAGATGAGATATTCTCTTGTATTGGCGCGAAGAAGAGAACGGATGAAGTTGATGACCGAATCAATTGATCGATTAATCCTAACACATTCGACAATGTTGATTGAGATGAGCCGGAAACCGAGCCTGGTAGAATACTTTGGGAGTTCAGAAACGAAGGTCTCCCTTCGGAGGAGAGCTTCCTACAAAAAGGATAGAAGACTAGTGAGGTACTGAGGTGGAGGTTGATTTTTTTGAGCGACTAATCCTCAATAGGAATCTAAAAGAGAGGGATTGAGAAGAGAGTTATTTGTAATTTTGTAATCCTCCATTGGAGAAGAACACTGAACAAGGTCCGAGTGGTCGTAAACTTGTAATTAAGAAGAAGACAATGAATTTGTTCGGATATGCCCCGTGATTTTTCTCTTACGGCTTTTCAGAGAGTTAACAGGTTAAACTTCGAACTATAAACCAAATTAGCGACGAGCAGGTAGGAGAGTGATCAGGCCTGATATCAGTAGTGATTAAAGTGGTCATTGATTGGTTGAGTCAGGCCCAACCCATATTAAATTATGTGGTCACTTTTGTCCTCCCTTTCTTTGTGTGATCGAACCTCAAATTTAAGATTGTATACGGGATTGCTGAAAATTTTCCCACAGGTTTTATGCTGGTATTATATTAAATTTAATATTTGTAATTTGTGCTTTTTACTTTGTACCATCCGATTGGGCAAATGTTAGTGCTATATGAGTATGAATCTAGCCGTAAATGTGGGTATTTATAACTTAATTGGCTTGTCCTGAAGTTTCATCAAAAAAATTCATCTTTCTCCACCATTTTGGATCGACATATTGAATTTCCATCGAAATTTTTCTTAAAAGATCCAAAATTTCACCAACATTTTTCAGATTTCCAAAAAAAAAAAAACTTTTACCGACGAAATCGGCATCAAAAGTGATATTTAAAACCTTGAATAAAGTTCGAATCTAGCAGCGAGAAATGTGACGAGCTGATACAAAACCAATCAGCAAAATGGTACGGAGCTCAGTATTACTGTTCTTTAAAGATAGGGATAGAGTGGGGCAGAAGGATCACATTGCTCTTGGAAGTAGTAATTGCCCTGGAGGCGGCACCCGAGCCGATCGATGGCCTGCCCAGTCTCCCGGATCCAGAATCCGACGGTGTAGATCGCTCTTCCCAGTGTGCCCATGCTGGTCGGATCAGAGGCGGCGGGCCTCTGATGGGCTACCGCCGGTGAGGTTTGAGAAGGAAGATGGAGCAAATGGGGGGGGGTGAGTGTGGAACGTCAAATTGCGACGGAAGGGAAGGTGCGGAAATGGGAGAAGGATTTTGTTCCAACTTCCCTAGGAGAGGTTGGGTTTTGGCTCGACTTCACCCAAGCCAGTCTTGGACTCGGTCGATCTAGTGGATAATAAATCGAGTTCAGAGGTATATGGTTAATTGATCTTGAACCAAATCTAATCCTATAAGTATCGAGATTAGATTTAGGATTTAAGAGGGTACAGATCCCAACTCCGATGCAACGGGGATGCACCACACCTTGCGCACCCCATTAGTAAAACCAAACGCATAGAAGACCTAAAGGGGCATGCGATGTACGGTTGGAATTAAAAGGGGCCGATCTTCTCTCTCTTGTGTGGGTTGTGCAGCAGTTTTTAAGGGGGGGTCAATCCCTCTCCCTTGTGGCTCGTGTGAAACCGAAGGAGAGAGATATCGCACAAAAGTGTGCGACCCCCCTCTCCCTTCTTTGCCCGTCCGCAGGAAAACACAGAAGATGAGAGGGCTACAATCAGGTGCAGCCCTCCCCCCTCCCTCTTACGTTCTCTTCTATTCCAAAGACCAAACAGAGAGATAGAGAGAATTGTAGAAGAATCGCAGCCCTCCCCCTCTCCCCTATGGCTATACGGTTTGCAAAAGAGAGATAGGAGGAGGAGGAAGAGGTCCGGCTGTCCTTCCCCCCCCCCCCTTTCATCAGGTTTTTTCGCTCCTCGTTAGATCGTAATAGAGAGAGAGAGAGAGAGAGGATCTTATAGCCTCGTGATCTCTCTCTCGTCTCATCGATCTCTACGGAGTCTCCGTGTGCATCTGGTTGCCAAGAAAAACTGGATTTGAAGGCTCCCATTGGTGATCATCGCATCGTCGCCATCTCTACCTCCATCATAATTAGGATCTCCTGAAAGGAAGATTCGTTTGCATCAATTCTATTGCGGATTGTCATTATCCGGCAAATTATGGCCGGAGGTACGTTTAGATCCACTGCTTCCGCATATAGTCTATATGTTTATCGTTTTCAAAGCTTATGGTTCTCGATAATATAAACGATTGCTTGCTTTTGTGTATTTTATTTCTTACACTTGGTTTCAGAGCCAGCCTCTGAATCTCTTTTATTCATATAGCATAACGTTTAGATTCCTTTGGCAATTGTTAATGGGTTTTTTCGGTTCAATGAACCCATCACCGATTAGGCAATGGATCACTAGAAACTCTACACATAAGTTTTTCTGCTCCGATCGACCATCATGGTTTTAAGGGGAGTTCGCAAACAGTGACCGACCCTCTTGTTTGGCTTATGCCGAGAGATGGGCCTGGGAGGTCACGCAGTGAACCGTAAAATTGAGATGGTTGATTGGAATTGGGTAGATCCGAAATTCAGATCATGTGGCTACTTTCATCCCGATTCGGAAATCGAACCAGAGCGAAAGGTTGTACACTACAGGGCATGTTTATTTCGATCATAAGTTTCAGAGTGCGGGTTTTGTTCTCTTTTCCGACCGAATCCAGTCCCCTTGGTAGTGTTTTATGAATAATTATATAGATTTGCTAATTGTCACGATCTAAAGGCCTCCCATGGGGAATGATTCATGACTAACCAAAACATCCTGGATCATTTTCCATAAGTGATTCATGTAGTACGCGCCATGGGATATGTTGAATCACATAAATATAATCATGAGGCATTCCCCTTCTAGTTGCATCGATATTAGGGTTTACTTTTGCCCAAAGGGAGGTGATCCCTAATACTGTGCAATTAGGGTAAGAAGATAAATTGTATATGGTGAAAAAGTTGGTTCTTATACCCACATGAAAAGAATCATTGCTTAGGCTCCTTATACAATTCATCAATCTTATTGGGAAATGTGAAGTTTCTTATGACCTTTTAGTAAAATTTCTACGGCGAGCGGCCTTTGCTCACAATGAGGCCTGAGATTTACTAACTGATAATTAGTATGGACTAATCATCAGATAAAGAATAATTTATTCCTATCTCATAATAATATATGATTTTTCTTCTCCAGTCGTCCCACCCTACATCTCAAACCTTACCCTAAGCTTTACCTCCCTGTCCGGGGAGATTTTTTTGGACAAAAGAGACAAACTATCATCTAGACATCTGACCAGTGATAAAGTAGTGTGAGAGTGTATCATACAGATGCACGATACTGCTCTAGTGTGTTATGAATTTAATCATGTCTATTCTCATAAATCAGACAATGACTAGTGGATTGAATCTGGTTCAACAATCCATATCTCTATCGTCATGTAGAGATTTCTCGGCTTACGAGACCCAACTGACGGAGAGAAATTCATCTTCTCAGGGAATAAACTAAGCTCTAAGGTAGAAGGTGTGAGGACCTACAGACTAGTCCTCCAGATCCAATACTCTTTGGACTTAGATAGAGTTTTCTATGTTCCGAGTTTTTTAAAAAAATTATTATCTATTTCAAGACTAGTACTTATGGGTTTTGTTTTTCAGTTTGATGGTTTCATTATTTTAATCAACAAAGATTCAGTTCTTGTAGGCTCTGGTAGGTTGATTGATGGTTTATATAAACTGGACATAAACTCTAAAAGTAATTACTCCATGATGACTGTAAATGAAAACATTGTTGATAAGGATTCCTCCTCTCTATGGCATAGAAGATTAGGTCATATCTCTTTGGAGAGGCTAAAGAGCTTAGTTAAGAAAGGGGTTTTTAAGACCCTTAACTTTATCGACTTCGGGATTTGTAGGGACTGCATAAAAGGAAAGCATACTAATAAATCCTATAAGGGTGTCAGGAGGAATATTGAGAAGTTAAGTATCATACACAAGGATCTCTGTGGACTGTTTAGTACACCTTTTCTGAATGGTCAATGGTATTTTATATCGTTTATAGATAACCATACAAGATACATATATCTCTATCTTCTAGACGATAAGTCAGAAGCTTTTGAAGCTTTTAAAGTCTACAAAGCGGAGGTAGAGAAATAATCTAGTAGGAGTATCAAGATCGTTAGATCAGATAGAGGTGATGAATACTACAGTAGGTACATAGAGTAGATAAAGACATGGTCTATTTGCGAAGTTCCTTGAGGAGCACAGTATTGTGGCTCAATACACAACACTGGGCACACCACAACAAAATAGTATAGCCGAAAGGAGGAATCGAACGCTAATGGACATGGTGAGGAGTATGATTTGTAACTTCTCTCTTCCTCTTAATATGTGGAGTGAAGTCTTAAAAACCGCCGTGTATGTTCTTAACAGGGTTACACTAAGGATGTTCCCAAAACACCCTTTGAGTTATGGAACAGATAAAAGTCTAGTTTAGATCACATACACGTATGGGGTTATTAAGACGAGGTTAGGGTGTACAACCCATATTAGAGGAAGTTACACCCTCGGACATACAATGGCTTCATTATTGGGTATGCGGAGAAGTCCAAGGGTTACAGGTTCTATTGTCTATCGTACTCATCGAAAATAATATAAGCTATAAATACTCGTTTTCTTGAAAGTGGCAACTTCCGTAGGAGTGTCCCTACACAATAAACTATGTTTGAGGAGATACGGGTTTCGATCTATATACCCGTAATAAAGGAGGGATAAATTGATCATCAAGATGAACCACCTGCGGTAGTTCCCGATCAACCAATTTCTGACATCCCAATTGATGTAGAATAAATTACCACTGAGCCTGTCTTAGAGGAACCAACAGGTTTTAGGAGATCTAACAAAAGACGTAGAGTGGTAATTTCTAGCGACTACGAAGTATACCTCCAAGAGTCAAAAAAGTCTAACACTGTTATCGAACTGTCTCCAGATTCCAAAATATCTTCTGAAGCTATGAGTAGAAGAGATTCTACAAAATAGTTAGATTCCATGAAAGATAAGATGAAATCCTTAGCGGATAATCAAGTCGAGGATTTAGTAAAGTTACCTAAAAGGGCTAAGGCCATCGGCTACAAGTGGGTCTATAAGACCAAGACTGATGTCGCAGGTAACATCGAACGATATAAAGCAAGACTTATAGCATAAGAATTTACTCAAAGAGACAATATTGATTATCATTAAACCTTCTCTCCATTTTCTGAGAAGGATTCATTAAGGATAATCTTGACTTTGGTAGCTCACTATGATCTTGAGCTGCAATAGATAGATGGAAAAACGGCTTTCCTAAATGAGGATCTGGAGGACGAGATATATATGGCACAACCTGAGGGTTTTACCTCAAATACAGATAGTCAGCTAGTCTGCAAGTTGAAGAAGTCATTATACAGACTGAAACAGGCATCCCGATAGTGGTGCTTGAAGTTCCACAATGTTATTACCTCCTTCGGTTTTACAGAAAATATTATGGATTATTATATTTACTTTAAGATCTATGGAAGCTATTATATGTTTATATGAATGATATTTTTCTTGCTAACAATGACTTAGAAATGATACACGATAAAACAGTTTCTCTCTTAGAACTTTGACATGAAGGACGTAAGTGAGGCATCCTACGTGATTGGTATTGAGATCATTAGGTCCCGATCTCAAAGATCACTAGGGTTGTCTCAAAGGCCTATGTTGATAAAGTTCTGAAAAGATTTAATATGAAAAATTGTTCATCGGGTATTGCTCTCATTGTTAAAGGTGACTAATTATGCTTTTTCCAAAGTCTAAAAAACTATCTTGAAAGAGAGGCTATGTAAAACATTCTCTATGCATCTACAGTTGGCAGTTTGATGTATTTGGAGGTCTGTACAAGACCTGACATCAGCTTTACAATAGGGATGTTGGATAGGTACTAGAGTGATCCTAGCTTGGATCACTGGAAGGGTGCCAAAAAGGTCATGATATATCTTCAAAGGAAAAAGATTTTTATACTTACGTACAGACACTCTGAGCACTTGGAGTTAGTCGGCTATTCAGACTCTGACTTTACTGGGTGCCTAGACACGAGGAAGTCGACATCGAGCTATGTGTTTCTGTTAGCAGGAGGTGTTATCTCATGGAGTAGCACCAAGCAGATCCTTACAACGTCGTCGACTATGGAGACAGAGTTCATTGCACTCTACGAGGCATATCACAGGTTTCTTGGCTAAGGAATTTTATCACAAGGATTAAAATTATGGATTCCATATCCAGACCTATAAAGATCTATTATGACAACATGATTGCTGTGTTTTTCTCAAAGAACAACAAGAGCAGAAATCGTAGCAAGCACATCGACATCAAGTATCTTATCGTGTAAGATGATTAATTAGTTGATAAGATCATCGTTTAGCATATTGGTACGGAGCTTATGGTTACAAATCAAATGGCTAAGCGATTACCACCCGTTCAGTACAAAGGGTCATGTGGATAGCATGGAGCTTCGAAGCTCATTGTACGTTTGATTATGCTTGTACTTTTTCTTTTCAGCAACTAATAAAGTATTTATTCAAAGAGGATTAGTCATAACGTAATACGTGAAAGGGAGTGTATGCTCATAAGGATATAACCAGTACGACTCATGTGACTATGAATCTATGTCTAAGTGAAGAAATAACTCTTAAAGTTATGAGCCTAGTTGTTTTGTAAAATACAATGTGCGCGCACTAAGGTCTTTTTAAACTGAATCATTACCCGCTAGCGTGTGTGTTTTTCCAAAATAAAATTTTTGTTTTGTTTTTGGGTTTCGTTTGCCTAGTGAAAGAGTGTTGGGTTTTGGCTCAACTTCACCCAACTAGTCTTGGACTCGGTCGGTTTAGTGAGTAATAAATCGGGCTCAGAGATATTTGGTTAATTGATCTCAAACCAAACCTAATCCTACAGGTGTCGGGAGTAGATCTAGAGTTTGAGAGGGTATGGGTCCCAACTTCGGTGCAACGGAGATGCGACACACCTTGCACAACCCATTAGTAAAACCAAATGCATAGGAGACCTAAAGGGAGCTGCGGTATATGGTGGGAATTAAAGGGGGCCGATCTTCTCTTTCTTGCGTGGGTTGTGTGTTAGTTTTTAAGGGGGGACCGATCCCTTTCTCATGTGGCTCGCGTGAAGCCGAAAGAGAGAGAGAGATCTCACAACCCCTCTCCCTTCTCTGCCCGTCCGCAGGAAAATACAGAAGATGAGAGGGTTGCGATCAGGTGCAGCCCTCCCCCTCCCTCTTCCGTTCTCTTCTATTCCAAAGGCCAAACAGAGAGAGAGAACAGCAGAAGTGTTGTAGCACTTTATGTCCTAAGCGTAGATTTTATGTATTAACATTAATAAAGATGACTTTGATTATTGCTTCAATTAGAATACTGTTTAGGTATATGTTAATTCATATATAATAAAGGACCATAGGGAACACAGTAGGCCACTGAGTTGTATAGTGAATCCATGCTTGGGAGACCCAGTAGACCGATTTTGTGTAGACCTATAACTAGTTCACGGCTTTGGTAATGCCGGTCGCTTCACTGAGAATAAGCTGTTGGTAGGTAGAGGATGTGGTGAAGTCTCCACTATGAGTCACCTGACCAAGCACGATGATCGTGTTGAACAGAAACCAAGATGATGCACGGATCATTGTATCAGAGCCTGGTGAATAAACCGTCTTACAATATGTCCTCAACCCTTAGAGACCATGTACACTGAGCCAACCGGCTGTGTGGTGCTTTGATGTACCAACATATGTGGACCTTCCATAGTTCAATACCATGGTACGTTGGATTACTCGGCTAGCGCTAGAGTGGCATGCAACCCCTACAAGTTATCCAACGTCCAGTGATGGATGGGTGTGTTTTGATGAGTCAATATATCCGCACAATTAATCCAGGCCTGGTGGTTGTCAGTATGATTAACGGCGTTTTGGATACTAGGCATAGCACCAAAAGATGTGTGGCATTATGTATGACAAGTCATCAAATCCTAGTCAAGTAATAGATCAGGTTTTGATGGTGCTCCCTACCACTCGAGTCAAATCATGACACCAGTAATAAGAAGGACTAAAGATTATCAGAGTATAATAGAGAACAAAGTTACATGAGAGTAATATAAGTTTAGGATCACTAGAGTTCAACTCGCACCATACTCTAGGTGGCTACGCGGGTTAATCAGATTAGGACTGATTAGCAGAACTTTCGATGTGTCACCGAAACAGTTAATCAGAAATCCGGTAAAGCCAGAGATCCTGAACCCAGAAGGTTCCACCCTTTCATTGCGTATAGAAATTGTCCTTGACCCGGTTAGACACGTTAGATACGAAGTGGCGTGATGGAGCGCAAGCCCGAAGCTTAAGAACCTAAGTCACATATGTTAAGAGGCCATAGGGGTATTTTGGTAAATACTAAAATATGGTTTAAAATGTATTGAATATGATCTTATGAGCAAAATAATTCCAGAAGCTCATAGGCTCTAACTGAACTCGATTTTGACTAGCGTACCTCACTCTATCTTTCTATCAGCGGTATCCCGATAAAAATGTGTTTTCGTCCGAAGTGTCAAAGGAAAACCCTAAACCCCCCCCCCCCCCCTCTCATCCTAATCCTTAGGGGGCCATCCCTAGCTTACATAAGCGAGTAAGGGGTCAGCCTTATAAGAGGAAAAGGGAGAGAGAAGGCCGGTCCTAGCTTCTCCCCTCTTTAGAAAATCTGCCCCCCTCTCCTTTGCCCTCTTTGTGGTTTCGGCCAAGGAAGAAAGAGGAAGAAGAAGGAGGAAGGAATGAAGGAGAAGAAAAAAGAGAGAAAGAGAAGGAGGAGATCGCACGGCTCATCATCATTTTCGCTAAGTGCAATCTTCCGTCGGCACGTCGTCCTTGCACTCAGAGATAGGATGTCGTGGGTTCCTTCCTTCGTAAAGGACAAAGTGATATCTGACAGCATCTTTCTCGATTCACGTGCGGTTCATCATCAACCATTGTTCTGTTCTCTTCGGATCTAAGATCCACTAGATATGATGATTCTAAATACTAACTAGATGCATGCATATCTTTTGTAGATTGTAGTATGTCTCTAGGGTGTCCGCACATATGCTAGGATTATAAATTTGCATTTAGATTATTTTGTGGAATTAATTGTAATGAAACATACACTATGAGATCATTAGATCTATCTTTTGCTTCCGTTGCTACTCTAATAAAAGGATTTAATTCCAACAAGAAGAACCGCAACCCTTCCCCTCTCCCCTGTGGCTTTACGGTTTGCAAAAGAGAGAAAGAGATATGACGTTCGGCTGTTCTTTTCCCCCTTCCATTGGGTTTTTTCGCTCCTCATTAGATCGTAATAGAGAGAGAGAATCTTACGGCCTTGCGATCTCTCTCTTATCTTGTCGATCTCTACGGAGTCTCCTCGTGTGTCAGTCGCCAAAAATAACCGGACTTAAAGGCTCCCACCGGCAATCATCGCATCGCATTGTCATCATATCTTCCTCCATCACGATTAGGATATCGCGAGAGGAAGATTCGTCTGCTTCAATTCTAATGCGGATCATCATCACTCGGTAAATTATGGCCGGAGGTACGTTTAGATCCACCGCTTCCGCATATAGTCACTATGTTCATCGTTTTCAAAGCTTATAGTTCTCAATAATGGAGACGATTGCTTTCTTCTATGCATTTATTTCTTAAATAATGTTATTTGAGCATACTGCGGGACAACTCCGTGAGATGACCCGTGGTCATGTGGGTGCATCGGCTAGCACTCAGTGCATTGGGATTCATGCCAAGCGGCACTCAACGCTGGCTGATGCCCCACACCACACCGCCATGGGATGTCCCACAATCTATTCAAATAGCAGTATACTTTTGTTATAGAGCAATATATATATTTGACTCCAGTCATGGATGGAGCAAATAGGTTCAACAAGTGATGTGACAATTAATGATTGGTCCATAAACCACTATCAAAAAGTAGACAGATACAAAAAAAATCTTGGGAGACTTAGTGATACATCCCCTTGACACTATTTCGTTAAGTGTAGGTTCCGACAAAAAGGTTATGTCGTTATAGATCCAAATTAAAAGATCAAATTGCATTCAGTCCAGTGACTGACAAAAAGACACATATGCCCATTGATAGTTATCATATTTATCAAATTACCATTATGTTAACCAAATTAAGATATTGCTCCCTCACGAAACCATCAGTTTCGACACTGATAGTGGAATCACTATAGCTGTTATAGTGAGTTCACTGTGTTGGAAATAAATCCATGGTAGAGGCCCGCAGCGGAAGCAAAGTGAAGGTCCGAGGACCGTGAGCGGTGTGCGTTACATATCAAAATTTTCATCGAAACGATCTACATATGCGTGTATGAATCTAGCATGGCAACTACGCGAACCCCTAACGATGATCTAACGCGAAAGAACAAACTAGCATGAATGCATGTTCTAATTATGTTAGATCTACTTGTTAGAGGTCATACCTGCGTGCGGAATCTTTCACCGCGACAAATTTCTTCTTTGTCGATGGAGACGGGCTACGGATCTGCTCGATATAGTTTCGGTGCGACGGCCATAACTTTCTGCTCCGAACTCTGATTGGGCTGAAATTTGGACTGCAGGTAGCCAACTTCGAGACGCAACTTTTCCAACAAGTTTCACATCGTTTGGATTTCTGTAGCTCCCGGAATCGCAGAAACAACATTGATTTTCTGTACAGATTCTGGACAGCAAAAGGTTGCGGGAGACGCCTTCTAGTTCACCCGATCTCACACGATGCACGGCACCTCGTCGATGGATCTCTGAGTGACTCCATACGACGAGCCTTCTCCTTCTACAAAACACCACATGAGGAAGACGAGTCGCCATCCAATGGCGCAAGCGAGGGAGAGAGAGACGAGAGAGGAGATGCGAAGAGAGGAGAGGGGGCGGCTAGGGTTTCCCCATGCCATGGCCGGCCCTAGGGCTTGCATGGCTCTATTAATTTCGTGCACCCTCTCTCTCCTTCTCATATATAGGGCCGGCCTATTCATATGGATAAGGACAGTATGGATAAGGATGATAGATTCAAACCTTATCCCTATATATCTCTTCTTTATCTCTATCCTTTCCTTGTTTTCGAAAACGGTCAAAACCAGCCCGTTTTCTGCGCCTCATAACCGGCCCCTTCATCGGAGGCAACAACCTCCTGAAACTAATGGGGCCGGCCTTGACCAGTCTCTCAACACTTTGGGCCGGCCCCCTTAGTGCATAGTGGCGCATGGTATGACCAAAACACCCTTATGCCACTAGTTGGCCGTTCCTCGTGTACGAGACTTTGCAAGGCACACATAAGTGAAGTGCACCAGTGATTTCACTATTCTCTGAGGTTCCCGTAGGGTGCCCCTAGTGAAGTCAACTAGTCAACTCGCAACATGTCCCGGTGCATCGCACCCATGTGGCAAAGTCCACTTATGGCAAGGAATTGCTACATGCGTCTCTGCACTAACCTAGGGTTTCCCCTTAGTGCACACACGTAGCTACGCATCTACCGTGCACTAGTGCGAAGCACTCACGGAGCGTATGCTTGGACTTCTCGCTTCCTCTAACTACGTTCTGTGTTTCGAGAAGATGGTATAAGAACCGTACATAATGTCGATAAGGTGGAACCTTCAGGGACCAGGGTTCATGGCTTCCAACTCAGACTCGATCGACACACTACCCGAGTGTACCATCGATCCTCTGAGTCCGAGTTAACCTGCATAGCCACCCAGAGTGCGACGCAGGCTGCACTCCAATTCCCCCGGACTTACTATGTTCTCTCTTATACCCCTGCTCTCCGCTTAGTATGGTAAACTCGATGTCCCTCCACTGGTGCCATGACGCAACTCGAGCGGTGGAGAATACCGTCAGACTCGAGTGTTCATATGACTCGGTTCCTTCCAGGTTGACCACGTACATCGTACCTCCGATAACTCTGCCGAGTAACCGGATCCGTCACCAGTCGAACTGATGACCACCTGGCCAGGGTTTAATACGACGTAGGTCAGACCAAGGAACGCACCTCCCGTTAGGGGTGTGGATAGCCTGCAGGAGTGACATGCTGATGCAACGCCAGCCGGGTAACCCAGTACACCGTGGTTTTGGATCACTGCATCCGGATCCTCACACATTGGTGCGCCAAAGCACCACACAACTGGTTAGTCCACCAGACATGGCTCCTCAGGGTTTAGGACCGTTTTACCCTAAGCAGAAACACGGTTTAGTGCACCGGTGTCTGCTCACCGATCTGTGCACCGTGTTGGTTCCGTTTGGCCACAGACACTATGCCTGGTAATGACCGTGGTGGAGACACCCACGCTCTGTCATCCCAACAGCTTAACCTGATAGGGCGACCAACCCTAATCAGAGCTGCGAACGTATTTAGGTTACATGGGACCAGTCCCTTGAGTCTCCTACTCAAGTGGATTACCATGTAGCCATGGCTCTCTGTTCTGTAATCAGAACACGTACTAAGGTACGTACCAATATACAATCCTATACTATCAACCATACATAGCTAAACACTAGGTTTTTACGAGCTATAGACCTCACCAATTCTAACAATCTCCCACTAGGTCTAACGAGGAATAACGGTGTTGAGCTCTGTAGCTTCTACATGCTGCCCAAAAGCCTTTGCAGGAATTCCCTAAAGGAATTGACAACATTGTTTGTAGATTCCACCTCAGTACCGCTACTTGCATTTCCTCATATAACTGTCAGATCAAGTGGAGTTTGTACTTGATGGGTTTCCCCTCACGGCGGTGCCTAGTCTCCTTGGACCTTGCTTACCGCTCTTCTGTTGTAACAACAGATAACTGAGCCTCTGGTACGCGTCCCAAGTTCTCTAAGAACTTCCTAAGCCTTACCACCTGATATACTACTTCGCACGCAACAACGTGCTAAGCATCTGTGGTAGAGTCTGTGATGCACTTGCTTCACACTCTACCAATTACCGCTTCTAATCCCAAAATAAAAATAATCCCTGAAATCGATTCTCTGAAACACACATCTGACACCAAAGTCAGATCCTGTGTGTCCAATCGATATCAGGACCTGTGAAGTGCAAGCTAACTCACAATCCTTACTTAACGAGGATTTCTGAGTATACCCTTCACATCGGTCCAAAGATCTGGACCCGGGTTCGACTGAAACCGACCCATCTTCCTGCTGCGCAATAGATATCTAGCCTCTTAAAACGAATCTGGCTAGAATCTTATCTTCATGCGTAGCCTGTGACAGCAAGAGAATCTTGCTCTGGTTGTCTCGAGTTACCTTGATTCCCAGAGCATAACTCGCCTCATTAGGGTCTTTCACATCGAATTGTGATGACTACAAACCTTTATCGTAAATAATATTCTTACATCATTTTCAATCAGTAAAATATCATTAACGTAAAGTACTAAATACACCCTTGTAGCTATTTCACCTTTCTTGTACCAACTCGGTTTATCCTCATTCTGATCAAATCCGTGTGAGCGGATTCCCTTGATCAAAATAGACATTCCAATCTGGATGCTTGCATCAGTCCATAAATGGACCATTGCAACTTGCATTCCATATCTTCCTAACCTACTGACACAAAGCCTGAGGCTACATCATCCATATGTCCCTTTTCAAATTCCCGTTAGGGAATAACTGTCTTGACATCCATCAACCAGATCTCCCAACTATAATGGGCTGTGATGGATTAAGAGGATCCGTTATAGACTTAGGCATAGCTACCAGTGAGATGGTTTTGACATAGTCAATCCCTTCTCCTTTGGTAACTAATCTAGCTACTTAAGTCTTAACCGGGTGCTCTTCTTATACACCTCCTACACCCTGAAGGGTGATAGTGCTATAAGTGTCAAGACTGTTCCAAGGGACATTGATGTAAGCTTGCCTCCATGGTCTTTTGTCAGTCAGAGCTGTCGGAAGCTCCCACTACTTCTTCGTAGCTCTAGGGATCATCCTCCTGAAACTCTGGATTAACTATCAAAGTTTCTCCATAGTATCTTTCAGGAGCTCTGATGGTCCCACAACGATGAGGTGGTGGTGGTACAAAGGAAGCTCCCACTACTTCTTCGTAGCTCTAAGGATCATCCTCCTGAAACTCTGGATTAACTATCGAAGTTTCTCCATAGTATCTTTCAGGAGCTCTGATGGTCCCACAACGATGAGGTGGTGGTGGTACAAAGTGAATCGTTTCTACAATACCTGGTATACTAGTTTCTTGTATCATCTACTCCCACTACGTTTTTCAAATACGCACTCTCTACCAGTACCCAGTAGTTCACCCAGAACTACCTTACTGATAAACTTATGGTCTTATAATATAATCTTGATCTAGGTAGATGGTGTTCGTAGAAACGATTACCTTCCTAACCTCAAGATCATAAAACAGTCCATCTTATGCCTCCTAAGGGTAACCTACAAACAGATATACCTGGAACTACATCTCCATCTCATCCCTCTTGTCGTTTTGCACAAGTGCAGGACAACTCTATATCTCGAGACACTATAGTGTCAGCTTTCGCTTAGACCATAGCTCTCTATAGGTCTGAGGTACTGATCTAGATGAGAGATAGTTTCAGATATAAGCTACTGTTTTAAGGTACAACCCCACCAAAGGTGGGTATTATACTTGGCAATATTCATCATACTACGGACCATGTCAAACAGAGTCCGATTCCTTCTCTCGGAGACTTCATTCTGACGTGTCATCCTTAGAGCATTTAACTGGGAGATAATCCCATACTCTCTCAGGATCCTATGGAACTCGTCCGATAGTGACTTATTTCTTCGATTAAATCGAAGAGTCTTCTATCGTCTAGACGCTCTTGGAACCATAGACGTCAAAATTAACTAACTCCAATACCTTAGTGGCCCTTTTAGTTATTCTGCCTTCCAGATAACATTCATAGGTTAGAAGGATCTCCGATGAATCTGTGAACAGAAACTCGGCCTTCTTTTACCTTTGAATTTATCTAAGGCAGAATATCTAAATCAGAGGGGTCACAAATGGGATAGCTTCTCCGAAGGATTTAGATGAATTTAAATTAGACGCTGCAGCTGTCATGATATCTATTTCCGAATTAGGATTAAATATAAAGAGATTATTCTGATCTATTTCTCTAGTAATGAAGCTATCTATTTAGTTTAAGATACATACCTACGGTGCTGTCTAAAACTAAAAACTTCATTTACCAAAGAGGAAACAGAACTACATCTCTAAAAAACAAAATCCGTATTTCGGAAAAACTAAGACAATCATATCTAACAGCTTCCGCAGCGGCTTATGGCATCAGTACCTATGTTAGGATTCCTTCACTATAAAGTAGCCTTCTGCTTTCCTTGAATATCTGTAGACCAGAAGTCTACATTCCAAGAAGCATAAGAACTGCTACTAGATAGCGACTCAACTCCTAACATCCTGAGGTCATACTCAATCTTCAAATACCCCCTATACTCGCCACAGCGGAAATACTTCCGTCCTTGGCGTTACCAGACTTAGGATTCCACACCAGTTTCTGCACTAGAATAGTTTTCGATCTCTTATAAGTTATTCCCTTAGGTTCTTCTAAAGAAGACCTAGGTTAAGCACTAAAGGCATTGCCTTTAATCTTGATCTTATCCTTTGTCTCTTGGAAATCTCCTTAGAAGTTCTGTGTTTATCATCTCTAACTTGTTAAAGCTAAAGTCTCTGATAACGCCTTCGAAGGTTCCAGACAAGGATGCAAGACAGACGTCTTCCACCACCTCGTCATCTGGTACCATGTCTTGGGAATCTAGTTCGTTCTGGAACTCAAAGATGTGTTCCCGAACAAGCATACCCACTGACATCTCGGTACCGACAAGTATCTTAGTGGAAAAGCGATGAGTCGACTGACTTCGCCTTCCAGACATCTAATGCAAGTAAAACTTAATTAGAGAAGACCCGGTATATCTCTGACTCGCTTCTAAAGAATTGTCCGCAAGTCTGCTATAACATAGCACTTGCACATCTCCTTAGACTCTCGCCAGTCTTCATATGCCCTAGTTAGTGCCCTAGTGATATCTGGACCTATTAGGTCTAGTACAGGGATATTTAGATTGCATGCCAATGTACATTTACTACCCTAAGCATAAGCTAAAGATTGCGCTTCCACTCTACGTAGTTAGAGACCCGATAACTGGTTCTCTTATGGGATAGCGGATAGGGGAACTATATGGTTGAATGAAAATGAATGCAAAATAACTTATTTTATGGATTTTGAAAATAAGCTAATTATATCCAAATGTCAGCGCTACCCTCACAGCGAAGACACCTCTATGGATTAATTAACCATGTATGTAAGATCTCGGAATCGACTACACCTGCCCTAGGGGGCATCATGCAGCGTCAATCCGCTTACACGGGCCTTTCCTTGACCCAGTCCAAATCTGCCAACTAAGGGCTTTGATGGACCATGGTTATCTTTTGGCCAGTGCCACGTGATCACCGTTGTCTTCGCAACGAATACCTCACGTGCACTTAGGATGCTTACCCACGAGCCTAAGCAATTATGACACGGGAGTTCATGCGGCCCCCACTAGGGTGGGATGAAAAGCCCTTCTCTTCTGGCCTCGTAATCGCCATATCCTTAGGGAGGTCATTAAGTAATTTGGCATGGAAACACACAGCTCCCACCCTAGGGGGTGTGAAGTTATGCATCCCCACCCAAACACAAAACGACTGGCCGTGGAGGCCAGAGGATCTCTAAAAGTCCTCTCTTACATCCCTTATTAAAGTTGAGGGTTATTTAATGCAAGTATGAGTGTACACTAAGGTCACGACAACCTATACACTAGACCCTGGTCATACCGTGCTCCCACTAGCATTCAAGCCTTTCGCGAAGCATTAATCGATCTTGGAATATCATAGTCCCTGCCTCGAGTGGATTTCTCCACTCAAGGGTCACATTACATATCCCAAGAACATTGATGCTTTGCAAACTTGGCTATCACGCTAATGCCCTGGAGCCTAGCCTAAGGTCAGACTGACAGGAAAGGTCTTCCACTACCATGGCGCCTTGCTTATAAATTTGACGAATGATGTCATAGTAGAATTCCAACTCATTCTAGGTTTCGATGCTTGCCAAATAGGCACACCCGACTAATCGGGTGTTGACCTAATGGGGGCATAACCAATTGTGAGGAATTCATACTATCATCAAGGGTCAATTAAATAATAGGCGTCACTAGTGGAATCCAATCCTAATAAGGTCGCTAGGACCCGAGGGGAAAGGGCATCCCTCTGACACAGATAATCAAATTATCGCATCGGGGTTCTCTACAGAAATATAAAGAACTACTGAAAGAAACAAGCACACAACTGAATCAAGTTCAGGGTCCGACCCCTGAACCTGACTGGCACAGCGCAGGCTCTCTGTCTCCTTCACAAGGCTCCTCGATCCGGTGCAAGCCTTTGTATACTATCTTCTGACGCTTTATGCCCTTTGCCGTCATCGTGTACGCTTCGCCGGATCGCCATCGTCCTCCAAGGTTCCGCTCATCTTCCCAGTGGTGGATCTCCACGGTAAGTCCTCCTCTTCAATCTGTAACCGAAAAAGATCTAGTACGCTTCGAGCAAGTGCTCGCTCGTACACAATTTCCTAGAAAGAAAAGGAAAACAAACCTAGCAAAAGCCTGGGAATCAAGGGTGGTAAATCTTCACCTCTTGCCCGACTATGGCTCTAAAATCTATCCACACACAGAAGAAAAAACATCCAGACAAAATCGCTAACACGGGGTCCGACCCCCGGTAGCAAGCAATCACATATCCAGAATAATTTTAGAAGCGGCGCCCTGCAAGAACGATTCATAGAACATACAAAATCTACTATGCATGATCTACTCGTAGAACCCCGATGGCGGCACATACTATTCATGCGCGCACATGACGGTTTCATGAAAAAAATATGAAACGCACACCAATAGCATGCTCTGATACCAATTGTTGGAAATAAATCCATGGTAGAGGCCCGCAGCGGAAGCAAAGTGAAGGTCCGAGGACCGTGAGCGGTGTGCGTTACATATCAAAATTTTCATCGAAACGATCTACATATGCGTGTATGAATCTAGCATGGCAACTACGCGAACCCCTAACGATGATCTAACGCGAAAGAACAAACTAGCATGAATGCATGTTCTAATTATGTTAGATCTACTTGTTAGAGGTCATACCTGCGTGCGGAATCTTTCACCGCGACAAATTTCTTCTTTGTCGATGGAGACGGGCTACGGATCTGCTCGACATAGCTTCGGTGCGACGGCCATAACTTTCTGCTCCAAACTCCGATTGGGCTGAAATTTGGACTGTAGGTAGCCAACTTCGAGACGCAACTTTTCCAACAAGTTTCACATCGTTTGGACTTCTGTAGCTCCCGGAATCGCAGAAACAACGCTGATTTTCTGTACAGATTCTGGACAGCAAAAGGTTGCGGGAGACGCCTTCTAGTTCACCCGATCTCACACGATGCACGGCACCTCGTCGATGGATCTCTGAGTGCCTCCATACGACGAGCCTTCTCCTTCTACAAAACACCACGTGAGGAAGACGAGTCGCCATCCAATGGCGCAAGCGAGGGAGAGAGAGACGAGAGAGGAGATGCGAAGAGAGGAGAGGGGGCGGCTAGGGTTTCCCCATGCCATGGCCGGCCCTAGGGCTTGCATGGCTCTATTAATTTCGTGCACCCTCTCTCTCCTTCTCATATATAGGGCCGGCCTATTCATATGGATAAGGACAGTATGGATAAGGATGATAGATTCAAACCTTATCCCTATATATCTCTTCTTTATCTCTATCATTTCCTTGTTTTCGAAAACGGTCAAAACCAGCCCGTTTTCTGCGCCTCATAACCGGCCCCTTCATCGGAGGCAACAACCTCCTGAAACTAATGGGGCCGGCCTTGACCAGTCTCTCAACACTTTGGGCCGGCCCCCTTAGTGCATAGTGGCGCATGGTATGACCAAAACGCCCTTATGCCACTAGTTGGCCGTTCCTCGTGTACGAGACTTTGCAAGGCACACATAAGTGAAGTGCACCAGTGATTTCACTATTCTCTGAGGTTCCCGTAGGGTGCCCCTAGTGAAGTCAACTAGTCAACTCGCAACATGTCCCGGTGCATCGCACCCATGTGGCAAAGTCCACTTATGGCAAGGAATTGCTACATGCGTCTCTGCACTAACCTAGGGTTTCCCCTTAGTGCACACACGTAGCTACGCATCTACCGTGCACTAGTGCGAAGCACTCACGGAGCGTATGCTTGGACTTCTCGCTTCCTCTAACTACGTTCTGTGTTTCGAGGAGATGGTATAAGAACCGTACATAATGTCGATAAGGTGGAACCTTCAGGGACCAGGGTTCATGGCTTCCAACTCAGACTCGATCGACACACTACCCGAGTGTACCATCGATCCTCTGAGTCCGAGTTAACCTGCATAGCCACCCAGAGTGCGACGCAGGCTGCACTCCAATTCCCCCGGACTTACTATGTTCTCTCTCATACCCCTGCTCTCTGCTTAGTATGGTAAACTCGCTGTCCCTCCACTGGTGCCATGACGCAACTCGAGCGGTGGAGAATACCGTCAGACTCGAGTGTTCATATGACTCGGTTCCTTCCAGGTTGACCACGTACATCGTACCTCCGATAACTCTACCGAGTAACCGGATCCGTCACCAGTCGAACTGATGACCACCTGGCCAGGGTTTAATACGATGTAGGTCAGACCAAGGAACGCACCTCCTGTTAGGGGTGTGGATAGCCTGCAGGAGTGACATGCTGATGCAACGCCAGCCGGGTAACCCAGTACACCGTGGTTTTGGATCACTGCATCCGGATCCTCACACATTGGTGCGCCAAAGCACCACACAACTGGTTAGTCCACCAGACATGGCTCCTCAGGGTTTAGGACCGTTTTACCCTAAGCAGAAACACGGTTTAGTGCACCGGTGTCTGCTCACCGATCTGTGCACCGTGTTGGTTCCGTTCGGCCACAGACACTGTGCCTGGTAATGACCATGGTGGAGACACCCACGCTCTGTCATCCCAACAGCTTAACCTGATAGGGCGACCAACCCTAATCAGAGCTGCGAACGTATTTAGGTTATATGGGACCAGTCCCTTGAGTCTCCTACTCAAGTGGATTACCATGTAGCCATGGCTCTCTGTTCTGTAATCAGAACACGTACTAAGGTACGTACCAATATGCAATCCTATACTATCAACCATACATAGCTAAACACTAGGTTTTTACGAGCTATAGACCTCACCAATTCTAACACACTGTAGTTGCTATAGTGAAATCATTGTAGTTGCTAGCCTACTACAATGATTTTTGTCATGGCTGTTACAAGAATTTCTTCGTGACTATTTTAGTAAAACCATTGTACCACTGAGTATCATTTCATATATCTGAGTATTATTTCAAATCATTGTAGCTGATAGTAAAACCATTGTAGCAGTTATGTATGATAATTTCAATGTTATTGCTATAGTGATTTAAACTGATACTCAGATATATGAAATGACACTCAATTTCTTGAGTAACATTTTGAAATGATACTCAATTTCCTGAGTTTTGAAATGATACTCAAATCCTTGAGTACCATTTTGTATATTTGAGTACCATGTTAAATTACTATAGTTACTACAGTGATTTTCCTATAACAACTACAATAATTCGCCGTGGTTACTATAGTGATTTCAAATGGCATTCAATCCTATAATGATTTCACTATAGCAACCATGATGAAATCACTGGAACAACCATGGTAAATCACTATAGCCGCTACAGTGAAAATCACTGTTACAACCCATGGCAATATAGCTTCCATAGTGAATTGATCATTGTAGTAAAATGTGGCAGTATAACATCTACTATGAATTATTGTGGGAAGATCTAATTGGTATTTTAAAAAAAACCACGTCATCCAAAACGGTTTTAAAAGTTCCTCTTATGTGCAAAAAATATGGAAGTGGGTCACCTTTAAACCTAACTAGTAAGAAACCCGGGCAATGCCCGAATGTGCTTGATGCACGCCATTTGGCAAAGACGACATCGCAACTGTTCGAAGAAGTGTGAAGTCTAAAATGAGTGTGATTCACTTGTTATAGAGAGAGAGAGAGAAAGAGAGGGGGGGAGGGATTAACATCAAATGACATTAAATGCCATTGAATGAAAATTTATCATCTTTATGGTTGGTTTTTAATGGATTTAAAAAAATCCGCGTTCACACATAAAAGAAGAATGATAGCTCTTTAAAAGACGTCCACATGTCACAACACGAGAGAGAGGCTTCTATTTTAGTATAGATACTAGTAAGAAACCCGGACAATGCCCAGATGAGCTTGATGTACAGCCATTTGGCACAGATGATATCACAACTGTTCGAAGAAGTATGAAATCTAAAGTGAGTGTGATTCACTTGTTAGAGAGAGAGAGAGAGGGAGAGAGAGAGATTAACATCAAATGATAATTAAATGCCATTGAATGAGTGTTTTATTATCTTTATGGTAGGTTTTTAATAGGATTTAAAATTGAGCTGTGTTCACACATAGAAGAATGATTATGGTTCATTAAAAGACGTCCACGTGTCACAACATGGGAGAGAGGCTTCCGTTTTAGTATATAGTATAGATTATTGTCTGTGGACCAATTGTAAGTAAACAAATAAAACTGTCCTTCTAATTAAATAAAAATTTCACCATGGACCTGTACCTAATTTTTCCAAAATTCTTTCTTCTAGAGTGACATTTTATTCTCATGATGCAGTTGTAAGGCATTAAATGGAAAAGTTAATGATTCTATAGCCGTCCCTTTACCCGCCGGTCGGGTCCGAGTGCGATCCAGCGCATGTAGGCTATGTAGCCCCTGAGGCTCAATGCGCCTGCCCAACAATGTGTGGTGTCCCATCAGAGCAGCTGATCTGCTGCCCATCGTCTAGCGGGGTCACCTTTGCCTAGGGTGGGACTGGGGCGGGTGGGTTGAAAGGTCTGCCCATGTCCAATCCGATTTACAAAAATCTTAACCCATTTTACCATTGGAACCTGAAAAATCTATGGAAGCCCAATCCGTGTTTGTCCATTCGAGTTGCTCGGGTTACCTAATTTATAAAAAATGGATTAGTTGGACGGGTTGCCCAATAAAAAATAGGACAAATTACATAAACCTTTCCTGAATTATGAGGGTAGTTTCACGTTGGTCCCTGAATTTTTTTTTTGAAGAAATAAATCCTCAAACTATGCAACTTTAACAAGTTGACCCCTCCGTTAAATGTTCACCGTCAGATTTGATGAAAATAGCTGACGTGGCCATTATTTATTTATTTTATTTCGGTTTATCCTTCTCTTTCTCTCTCTCCTCCCCTACCTCAGGCGGCCCAACCAACACCACCTTCTCCCCGACCTCCTGAATCCACCTCAGGCTCGCCGATCACTGACGGCGTTCCGGCAAAGCCCTCGGTGAAGACCTCTAGCCGGCTACGGTCTGCACGCACGCCGGAGGCGCTAGCGAGGCAGGCCGCCGACTGTGCCAGACCGTGAGGAATGAGGAGGGTGGGGGGTCGTGGCGGCCGGAGTTGTAGAACCTCCCCCCCCATTCCCTCGCGCCAACTCAGACCCCTCTGCTTCCCAGGCCCGGCACCGGCTGCGGCTTACGCGCGCACTAGAGGCGTCGGTGAGGCAAGCCAACGCCTGTGCCAGGCCAAGAGGAAGAGCAATGGGGGGTGGCGGCGGCCGGAGTTGCAGAGCAACCTCCTTCGCCCTTTTCTGGTATGTTTTGAAGAAATGATGGAGGTATTTTAGTCATTTGACACATTCCGACAATGAATGACAACGATTTCAAATTGGTCCGTAGTTTAGAGGCTTATTTGTTCAAAAAAAAAAAAGTTGAGGGACCAATATGAAACTACCCCCATAGTTCAGGGGAGGTTTATGTAATTTGCCTTAAAAAATACTTGTGAAACATAAACAGATGGAGAAAAAATAACCAAAAAATCTTTGATTTGCATAAAAAAAAACCAACAGACCATTAATTTGCATAAAAAAAAAACATAAACTCAAATCTATATCCTCACATATTTCGAACAAATTTTTAGTTTTCAACATCAAACAGACATACTTCGATTTGTATAAAGAAAACTACCAGAGCATTGGAATATAACAAGGAGTTCCACGGCATGCAAGTATGCCACTATACTTGGGTTCCTCGAGTTGGGAAGACCGGTGTCCAAACCTATCCAAATTAAAATCGGGTTGATATTTTTTTGTCCAAATCCGTCTTAGTTTTTAACTAGCTTTGTCCATACTTATCCATTGATCGGGTTGGATGGGTCGGGTTCGGGTCAAATCCGCCCAAGTCCCACGCCTACCTTTGGTCAGTGGGAGTGCATGAGTGTGGGAAAAGCCTTTACCTAAAAAGGAGGATACTTTTGAGTCCCATGTGACGCGAAGAAATACTCATTAAGAGGAAGAAGAGGATGAGGGTGGTGGTGGTGGGCCTGGTGGTGGTGGCAGAACCCCACCACCACCACCACCACCACCACCACCACCGGTCCACCACCACCACCATGACCACTATCGAAAAATGTTCTCCCACTTCAGGATTGTGAATCATTGAACTCCGTCAATGGGGGAGCTCACTCCAACAAAATATTGAAAAGATGTTCACTTTTCTGCCTTCCACACCTTTCCAACTACTTTCCTATGGACCTATGGTCATAGGTCATCATCTGCTTGGAGTGCAGTGCACTGAAGGCCAGGGGCCCATCCCTGGCCTTTGAATATACTAGCCGTTACACTTTTTGAATTGGAGGGATCAGCGCAACACCACGTGGCACTCGCATCCGGCACGTGAAGGGGAAGAAGAGAAGGGCTTTTCAATCCATACCTAGCATATAATACTAAGTGGGGTTATTGTGACTGTGCCCCCCAAATTTTACCTTGAATTAGACTTTACCCCTCGTCTTTTCATTAATTAGACTTTACCCCCCAAACCTAACTGTTCCGTCAGATCACTACCCAAAACTTTATTTTCTTTTCTGTCAGCTCACCCTTTCTCTTAGATGGTGGGCTGACGGAACAATTAATTTTGGGGGGTAAAGTCTAATTAATGAAAATATGGAGTGTAAAGTCTAATTCAAGGCAACATTTGGGGGGCAAAGCCAAAATAACCCATAAGAGAAATGCTATTCAGCCCGAAGGTTTTTTCGATTTCGTCGACCCGATTGATGTGGCAGCGTGCAACTGATGTCAATCGGGCTGGCGAAATCGGGACAAACCTTCGGGCTGAATAGCATTTCTCTACTAGTAATGTTCGAGTCTGTCGGTACTCGAACTGCCATCTTCGACGATCATCACAAAATATTTTCGATGAAGAACACCCCCATTTGGCGGGGATAGCAGAATACATTTAACAGAGGCTCCAGTGGCCTCTGTATCCTCCAAGTACATTTGAGGAGCTCAAGGACATCCACCTCAGTATTTGAGGAGGTTGAATGTTGAGCAACTCCAGCGGCCTCCTTGTTCTCCTCACTTTAAAAAAATCCTAGGCGCAACGCTCTATAGCGCTTCAGCTTGCACCACCCGCGGGTTGTCAATATGGGATGAGAGCGATGGTTTCATCCTCAAATTTGAGAGGGACGATGAGGAGGGTTTGTGATCCCCACCTCATTCTGTGCGAGAATGAGGTCGCTAGACTCTTTTTCGATTTTCCTCCTTTCGTACGAATGAGGAGGCCCCTGGAGTTGCTCTTAGAACTTGTCATATATTAGTTATTTTAATTGGTTGGAGTTAGAGAAAACTACAAAAGAAATAGTATGGTATAGTATATTTTCTCCTTCTACATGCTACATGCTACATGCTACATGCGGAATGGTTTTGCTCCAAGCCTCCAAGTCCGTGTATGAAGCTCTCTTAGAGTTCTAATCCTCTACATTCTCCTGCCAAAAAAAAAAAAGGGTTATTTTGACTTTGCCCCCAAATTTTATCTTAAATTAGACTGTACCCCCTATCTTATCATTAATTAGACTTTAATCCCCAAAACTAATTGTTCCATCAGCTCACCATCTAAGAGAAAGGGTGAGCTGATGGAAAAGAAATAAAGTTTTTTGGGGGTAAAGTCTAATTAATGAAATAGTGAGGGGTAAAGTCTAATTCAAGGCAAAATTTGGGGGGCAAAGTCAAAATAACCCCCAAAAAAAGGAAAATTTTATTCATACCCCATAAATCTGTAATTAGCCCCCATTTCCAACTAACTTGAACACACCCCATTTTTTTTTTTTCATACCCCATTCCTATCCCAAAAATACCCTCCCCCCTTACACCCCACCTTCAATACACCCCAGTTAAATGGCCCGCCCCAACTTGATTATACCCCAATCAAACACATACCCCCTTAAATATACCCCAATTATATGCACGAATACACCCCACTCTTAAATAAACCCCATGCAGTTGGCTGATACTTGAAGGCACAAGTCGAGCTGCAACTTGGGCGGGCCAACCTGAACCCAACCCGAACCCAACCCGAATTTGGGCGGGCTAATCCGAGCCCAACCCGAATTATTTCTTCCCGAACCGACAAGACCTGACATGAAATTAACGGGTTTGGGACAAAGCTAAACGGTTCGGATCGTAAACGGGTCGACACGATAGACCCGTTTAATAAACATGTCGGGTTCGGGTTTAGGGTCTGGACACGATAGACCCGGGAAGACCCGTTTGGTATTCAACGGGTCGGGTCGGGTCAGGTCTACCAGCAATCCAATACTATAATATATAATACCAGTGGGTCTTTCGGGTCAGGTCGGGTCAAGTCGGATTGGGTTGGATCGGGTCAACTGAATAGATCCGGGTGGTAAACGGGTCTTATCGGGTCTTATCGTGTTTACCTATTTATTAGCGAGTCGGGTACGGGTTTAGGATCTAGACACGATTAGTTAAACGGGTCGGGTCCGGGTTTAGGGGTTTTGGACACGACATGAAACTAGACACGACACGAACCCCACACGAGATGACTCATTGCCACCCCTAGCTGCAACATGGGCGGGCCAACCCGAACCCAACCCGACTTTGGGCGGGTTAACCCGAGCCCACCCCGCACAACCCGGCCAACCTGATGGGTTGGGCTTGGGCTAAGTTTAAACAAACATTGGGTTGGGTTGGGTTGGGCGTAAAAAAGACGCTGAGCAGGGGCTTTGGGGTACAAAAAAAAAGGGCATTGTTGGTATTAACGGATTGTTGAGTAAGTTATTGAGAAACGCTAGGGATACGGGGGCTAATTACAGATTTTTGGGGTATGAATAAAATTTCCCCAAAAAAATCCTCTACGTTCGGTCTTTCCTTCGGTTTAATTGGTCGAGGCCCAGCCGCGTCACAATGATGCGATGACAGTTACCCAACAATTAGGTGTATCACACTTAGCACCAACTATGCCTCCATCAGAAGGCTATGATTCCTGTCACCTCCCAACTCAGTGAACCGGGGGAAAGGACGAACCATAGAGGAATCCAAATCATCTTCTTTCCTTTTTGTGCATTCGATGTTCTTATTGCTAATAGAGCCTCAGCCCCGAAGGTTTTTCCGATTCCGCTCAGCCTGATTAACGTGGCAGCATGCAACTAGTGGTGTAGAAGACTTAAACGCCGCTAGTGGGTTTCAGCCACCAGTTGCACGTTATGGAGGAATTGAATCATCTTCTTTCCTTTTTGTGCATAGAATGTTCTTATTGCTAATAGAGCAATTCTATTCAGCCGGAAGGTTTTCCCGATTTTGCTCAGCCCGATTGACTTGGCAACATGCAACTAGTGGTGTAAAAGACTTAAAACGACGCTAGTGGGTTTCAGGCACCAGTTGCATGTTGCCATGTCAATTGGGCCAGCGAAATCGAAAAAACCTTCGGACTGAATAGCATTTCTCTTACAAATATATTTTATATGTTATTGCACTGGAACATTAAAAAAAAAACTATAATGTTTCTTAAAAAAAACAAAATTATCACATCACCATGAGGATCCAAGGGTTAAGAGGAACCACACTGTCATGTAACAATCTCCATCCATACACCCCTTTAATTACAAAGAGATAATCAGGGTAACTTTTCCTTAGGGGCATGTTATAATGCGGCATACGGTACGTGCGGCATCTACTGCAGCTGTTTGATGCACGCGCTGCGTGCATGTGATGCATGCAGCGGTACATCAGACGGCTGCGGTGCGGTGCCGCTTTTACCGCATGCCGCATTATAGCATTTCTCCTTTTCCTTATATTGTATTATATATATTATATTATCCCATCACTCATAGAACAAAATTTTAAGTGGAATTGATGAAACTTACAAAACGTTGGTTGTGTTCATGAATACGTGTTGGGATTAGTCCCACATCAGCTAGGGGCCGTCGAGAAACGGTTTCTTCGTATACGTACCCTCTGTGGATCTGAGGAAGGATTAAGGCAACCAGTTGTCTGGATCCCGCAAGGCCCTGGAGGATTTAAAATTAATATCGATGGAGCAGTTGGTTTAAACGGTTCTACGGTGGCTATTATAACTAGAGATCATCGAGGCACTCTGTTAATGGCCAAATCTTTCAACGTTACAGGAGGCAACTCAAGCTGGGTTGAAGCCATAGCTTTTAAGTGCGGAGTTAAGGAGGATGCAAAGCTTGATTATCAAAACTGCATGATTGAGGGAGACAGACTCAATATCATCAAAGCCTTGACACCCCCCCCCCCCCCCCCCCCATCCAGATCCCCTTGCAAAATTGCAACCATCATAAATGACATAAGAGAATTTGTCAAGCAAAGATCTTCGATCAAGATCAACTTCACTGCGAGAGATGGAAAAAAAAGATGTACATTCTCTTGCTCGTTTCTCTCTTAATCAATGTAATTTCAGTAAGTGGACAACTTCTTACCTCTGTACCAATTATAGGCAGAGCAGTCCTTTCTTATAATGCTATTCTTAATGCATGACTGAGGCTTTAGACCTCATTCCAAAAAAAAAAAAATCATTATCCTTAAAAAGTATTGTTATGATTTCCCACCACCATAAAGAGGTTGTGTGTCATATGAATAAAGTTGTTGCGCACGAGGATTAGGTTTAGTGGAGGAGCCAAGTATAGGGAGGGTGAAAAAAAGGGAACTTAGTGATAGCTTCCTAACAAAGGTGTCAACTTGCAATAAGCCCTTTTACAAGTTTCGTGTTATAAATAGCTCGCTCCTAAAATCCTGCCAAACCAAATAGAAACAAGGACAATAGCATCCAGCCCAAGTTCATTAAATTTATATTTTCCGCCATCAACTTATCATAAATAATTTTTTGCATGAAAATCAATTGCAATCACTATAGATTGTCAATTTAAAACCACAAAAAAAATTAATTTGTTCTATATATTTTTATCAAAAAAAAAAAATTCTATCAACTGACCAAATGATTACTCTTTTTTACTTAATTGTTACTCTTTATATGCGAGATAGAATCGACTTAGTTTCACATAGTTAATTGCATTTTTTGTTACAAAGGTAATCATATTGTGACCGGATGAGTTGAAATATGCTACAATCAATCGACAATTAAGACATTTTACAATATTAAATTGTAACTCTTTGCTAACATATTGTTACTCTTTACCAATTGTTACTTTTTTGCTATGATTGTTACACTTTATATGTTGAGTTAAAATTGTCATTTAAATTTTTTTATTATTGCATGTGCACAGCAGAAGGAGCCCGCGTTAGCAAAAGCTAACGGATTTTTGCTCTTTAACGATTGTTACTCTTTTGCTACGATTGTTACACATTATTTATAGGGGTAAAATTATCATTTAAAAGATTTTGTTATTACATGTGCGTGGGAGAAGGAGCTCATGTTACCCAAAGTCCAACTATAGATAAAGTGGCATTTGAATTTATGATATAAATGTCCAAAGTGACATTTGAATTTACGAATGGTGCCACCTATTCTTTCATGTCGTGCTAGAACATCGGTCGGCTCCCTCGTGTTGTCGATGTGCAGAGGACACAGAAAAGAGCCACTGGAGACCGTTCGTTTGTGTCAAGGTTCGCCGATTCCACGTCGGCGGACTCCATGGTTTGGGACGAGCTCCGGTCATGGAGTCTATGAATGCGGTGAAGGGGCTATAGCAATGTGGCAGCACGGTGTGGTCCGGGTGGCTCGGGTTTAGGTTATGGACGTCTTGTTGCCGATCGGGTAGGTTCGATGTCATGTAGAGAGGGCCACAGGGGTTCTATAGGGATAAAATTACCATTTAAATTTTTTTGTTATTATATATGCACGGGAGAAGGAGCTCGTGTTAGCCAAAGTCCAAGTACATGGACTTCACGTTAAGTTCAAACTTTATATATATACCCTTAACGTAAAACGAAAACCTTTTTAAGGAGCTAATATTAATAATCCCAAGATATTTTAAGACTTCATGACATTTCCAATTGTTATCCTACGCGCGATTGTTCGACATTGTAACTGCTGAATGCGACTTGATATTGGGCTATCAACAACCCACAGCTCCTCGCCATGGGACCTAATCTAATGCCCCTCTCAACATTTTAGTCATCAAATGGAGCTCAAACTCAGAACTGAGTGTCACTCCTATTGCGTTCCATCGTACTACTTGATGTGTGCAGCCGTGCAGTCCTAATGGCCCCCCTTTTTTTAGCCTTCTCTCCATCGCACAGTCGATAGCCCTTGGATTGAAGCGTATCTAGAAGAAGAAGATCTTCACACAATCGTTGCAGGGTTGAGGATCTTTCATGTGATGACGTCTCCCACGGATTCGATGGGTTCTTCTTAATCCCTTGGACTCACAGCAGCGGTGGGGTGGAATCGGTCGGGGTTCGAAGTGCCGTTGTGCTAATAACATGTTGTGAGAAGAGGCTAGAAAAGAAGAGACATAGGGTTTCTCGGTCTAACGCCTTGATGAATAGAGTGCGCATCATATACATCAACATCCTTTAAATAGTCTTAGGGTTAGGATTTAGTATAGACTTAAAATAGGGGTTACTAAAGTTAGCTCCTTAGAAAGGTTTTCGTTTTACGTGAAGGGTATGTAAAGTTTGAACTTAACGTTAAGCCATGTTGGTGGACTTTGGCTAACGCGAGCACCTTCTCCCACATACATGTAATAATAAAAAAATTAAATAACAATTTTACCCCTACAGAACCCCTGCAGCCCTCCCTACATGGCGTCGGATCTACCGGTCGGCAACAAGGTGGTCAGAATCCAAACGCGAGCCACCCCGTGCGGGCACATGGCTACAACCCCTCCATCGTATGCACGAACTCCATGACTGGAGCTCGTCCTGGACCACAGAGTTCGCCGACGCAAAATCGACGAACCATGGCACGAACGGACGGTCTCCGATGGTTTTCATTTGCGTCCTCTCTGCATCAACGATGCTGGGAGGTCGACTGGTGTCCAAGAGCGGTGCAAAACCCCCCCAAACTCGGTTCTCTGTGAAAGAATGGGTGGCACAATTCATAAATTCGAATGTCGTTATGGACATTTACATGATAAATTCAAGGGTTTTTTGCAAATCCACCCCTACAAACTAGTCTAATTGTGTATTAACCACTGAAAACTTTATATTTGCATATCGACCCTCCAAAACATATAAAATTATTCATATTCACCCCTCTGGTTAACTACCATCTCAAAATGGTGGATATATTTAGAAAATTCTCATATTGGCTGTTAGATGTAAATGATAAGGGCTACCAAACCTATCAGACAAGCTTGGAGGGTTCTCAAACAAGTGTAGAGGGTTAGACGATCATCAAGGGGAGATCAGATTGGAGTTAGGGTTAGGGTACTCACACTGAAAACAACTGAAATTAGCTGATGCAAGTGGTAAGTCATCCTTTGAGCATAAATAAAATGGATATTTGGACCTCAGGTTAGAAGTAGGGCTGCAACTCGGGCGGGTTGGGGGTCAACCCAAGTACTTAAACCCCCAACCGTAACCCACCTCCAACTCGCGATGCCAAGCCCAACCCAAGCAAAAATTTCTATATTTGGGTTGGGTTCAGGTTAGCCCAAGTTGGTAGGACGAGTCGGGTTATGCAGGTTCGGGTATGCTTATTGTTTAAAATTTTACCCTTTGAAGATCAAAATTTAAAACGAACTTATACTTGCTAACACTACTATACAACTTTTTTGTATTTCTATTCATGCAATTTACTAGATCATTAGATAATGTCTTTATTTGATAAAAAAGAAGCAAATAAATAATATGGGACTGGGTGAAACGGATGACTGTGATTGCGACCCCTCAACATATGAGTACTCGAGATGATTGTGATTGTTACTTATATATCACAAACTCACAGATATACATGGGTACTCGGGTTCGGGTTGGGTAAAGTTGCTTGACCCCTCAACCCGAGCCCAACCCAAATTCAACTCGGGTTGTAGTTTTTCAACCCTACCCCAACCCAATATTCAAATACATCAACCCAAACCCACCCAAAATTCGGGTCGGGTCGGGTCCAACCCGCCCAAGTTGCAGCCCTAGTTAGAAGCTCACCGTGTTTAAGTCAATTTCTGTTGACGGATAGTAATGGAGGGGTAAATATGTACAACTCTATATATTTTGGAGGGTCAATATGTAAATATAAGGTTTACAAGGGTTAATACACAATTAGACTAGTTTGTAGGGGTTGATTTGCAAAAAATACTAAATTCAAATGGCACTTTATTTGTAGTTGGACTTTGGCTAACACAAACTCCTTCTCCTGTGCACATGTAATACCGAATTTTTTTAAATGACAATTTTACCTTTACAGATAAAGAAGTGTAATAATCATAGTTAAAAAGTAACAATCGTTAAATAGCAAAAATCCGTTAGTTTTGACTAACGCGGGATCATTCTGTCGCGCGTACATGTAATAACAAAAATGTAACAATTGATAAAGAGTAATAATCCGTTAGCAAAGAGTAACAATCTGATATGATAAAATGCCTTAATTGTCGATTGATTGTAGCAGTAATTTTGCTCATCTGGCCACAATAGGATTATCTTTGTGTCAAAAAATTCATTTAAAAATGCGAAACCAAGTCAATTCTATTTTGCACATAAAGAGTAACTATTTGGTTCGTTGATAGAATATAATTTTTTCTGATGAAAATATATAAAAAAAATTAAATTGTTTTGTGGTTTTAAATCGACAATCTGAAGTGATTTCAATTGATTTTCATGCAAAAAATGGTTCGTCTTAAGTTGATGGAAGGAAATGTAAATTTAATGAACTTGGGTTGGACACTATTGTCCTTGTTTGCTATTTGGTTCGACCGGACTTTGGGAGAGAGCTATTGCAATACAAATCTTGTAGGAGGGTTTATTGCAAGTTGGTACCTTTGTCAGGAGCTATCACTATGTCTCCCTTAAAATAAGGATTTTCACATGGGAATAAACACAAGTCCGGCTAGAACGTGAAAGTGGCAGCCATCTGGACTGGGCGCCATATCCTATACCTTTTAAACAAAACTTCCTAATAAACCAGAGCGATGTAGATGGGTGTGGATGTTTTTTTTGCATTCCATTTTAAACTTGTGGGTGTGCAATGTTGGAAATGTAATCCTTCTAAACTAGCAAATTTAGGATTTAATCAAATTCTTAAGATTAAAATAGATTAGCAAATGTTATTTTTTCAAACAAGGACAAGTCACAAATTTCTTTTAGAAATTGTTTGCCAAGGCAGAGCGGGTTCTATAGAACCGTCATTCACCTTGCCGAACTTTTCTAAAAGGAAGAAATAATCTATCTAAAATATATTTAATTATTTAGATTTCTCTATTAGATGCAAGTCGATTATTTTAGATCTAATATTAGGACAAAAGAAGAGTCAGAAACTCTGGCCTGTGGTCGAAGCGTGCTAGGCACTGTCCCAAGAATCTTATTACCCCCCTCGTGCGGGTCTCGTGGCAATGGTTCTCGGAGATACGACAACCCCGGTCAGGCGACCTCCTTCTCGTCGGCACGACTTCAAGAAGGCTTTGCGAACCTCGTGAACTTTTAGGAACCCAGCGACTCGATGACGATCTTCTCGAGGCCGGGAGGCAGCACCGCATCAAAGCTTTGGTCCGAGAGAGGGAGTCTCTTCAGAGCAAAGAGGCAGCACCACAGCACCACGACACAAGAGAATGGAAGAGAGAGAGGCAGTAAGCAGGGAGGAATTCCGATATTCGGACTGTACCCATCCCATGGCTGCACCGGGCCTTATATAGGCTTCGGGCTGTTAATGGGAGGCTGAAAGAGGGGAGCGGTTAATGGGCTGCGACTAAGCCCATTAACCTCGCACGTTACAGCTCGCAGAGAGCAGTCTCGTAACGGCTCGCATGCAGCAACGGGTCGCATGCAAAACGGCTAGTAGCCAAAAAGGAATTTCATAAATGGTGGAGGACTTAAAAGCAAAAAACAAAAATAGGGCAGGTACGGACCAGCCCATTTCGGAGGTGCTATCGTGCCCGGGTCCGTGGGCGCACACACACGCGCCGCTCATGCCCATGCCCAAGCCCAAGCCTGGCCCGGCTCGGCTCGGCACGGCATGCACGCGCGCGCGCGTGTGAGCTAGTGGAGCCCTTCCTCTAGTGTGATGACTAGTGGGGGGAAGTGGGCAATCCTTTATAAGGTGGTAAGGGATTTCTCCCCTTACCGATATGGGACTAAAACCCAAGGTTTTTGTGTGGTTTTAAAACACACACCCAACAGTACTGCATGCAGTGTGCGCCCTAGTATTGTAAGAACGATACCTTCGTTTTTGGTAGAGAACATACACCGCGAGGTCCCAGAGCTTTAACGATCACCCCTTACCCATTTATGTCCCAACCTGTCCAACTGCACAAGCACCTAAAGATCCCAGAGAAAAATAGCGCTAAGAGAGATGCCAAAGCCGGTTCGCCATGCCGTTCCCACCAACCAATCCACCACTGAGTTGCCCTCGCGGAAGACATGAGAAAAGCAAGAGTCGCAAAGGAGATGGATCAAGGAGCGACAATCGTTCACAAGAGCGTCATCCGGGAGACGCGAAGTGATTCATGCAAGCACCACCTGAGAAACGCCCTCTATACTAATTGGAGAAGAGGGACACCAGGCAATAACATGGCGGAGTTCGGACCAAAGAGCTCGTAATGCAGCCTCGGGCGCAGAGTAGCACGTAAAGGCCTCGGCACCCGCCTGGAGCACCACCCCTTGATGTTCTTGAATCACGAATCCTACACCACTCCGAGAGCCTTAAGAGTCAAAGGAATCGTCAAAATTAAAAAGCAGTTCGGGTTTGACGGTTGCCACCTGGATGAACTGATTTTCCAAGGACCGACAAAGCATAAGAGATGGGGTGGGAGGTGACATCCCTGTCAAAGAGAAAGTGAGCACGTTGGAGCATGCATGTTGCGAGGTAAGAACGATACTTGGCTCGAACTGCTGTTGGAGCAACGGACTCCAACAAGCTGATGTGACAATCAATGATTGGACCATACTCCACTATAATGAAATAAACCTATTAAAAAATGAGGTTTTTCCCAGAATGCCCCCCCAACTCTGTTGTATTGCTGGGAATAGACCTGGTTGCTTTTTGCTTTAGTTTTCTAGCCCTCAACACGTGCCAAATGTCACTTACCAACAATTGTTGCATTTTTGTGACCATTTTACCCTTTAAAAGTAAAAGAAAATAGATAAAAGTTTGTTCATCTTCTTTATTTGATTTTTTTTTCTCGCTTCAATAGCCTCTCATCGCCGGAGATCGTAAAGTACTTAGTGAGCCCTTGCCGTCGATCCGGCGGCGAGAGAACAATGGCCGACAACGACGGTAGGCGGTAAGAAATGAGAGATAGAAATGAGAGCCGGAAGCAAGTTCGGCACGATGTACAATCTTCATTTCTTATCAAAATTTAGTGATTCTGGAGGCATTGTGATCCTTGGGTGACACTCTACGAGATCATCTAAAGACGAGGATAAAATGAAGTTAGTACCACTAGTAGCTTTTAATGGAAGATTAGATGGATGTAATGTAAAAACGGTGAAAAAAAGTAAAGAAATTATAGATAAAAATATGAGCCGGAGGCAAGTTCGACACAGTGTATCATCTTCATTTCTTATCAAAATTTAGTGATTCTAGAGGTATTGCGATCATCGGGTGATCCTCTACGAGATCATCTAAAGACGAGGATAAAATAAAGTCAGTACCACTAGTAGCTTTTAATGGAAGATTTGATGAATTTTTTGTAAATACAGAGAAAGAAAGTTAAGAAATGAGAGATGAATGGAAGAGTAAATAGGCATCGGCGCCTCAGTGAATAGGCATCGGCGCCTCAGTGAATGGGCTTCGGTGCCTGTAACATCCGCCCCAAACACACAAGATATTGTCCACTTTGCTCGTGCCCGCACGAGAACTTCCCAGGAGGTCACCCATCCTAGTACTGCTCTCGCCAGAGCACGCTTAACTGCGGAGTTCTTACGAAATCCATAGTAGCACACAGTTTTAAAACGCGTCTTCTATGTTTGAGAGGAAAAATTATATAAGTAGCTCATGATCTCCTTCTCTCCAGGCGATGTGGGGCTAACTCGTGGCCTTGTACACCTCATCTCACCTTACCTCATCCATCTTGGCATCCCAGCCTCAGGAGTCTTGTCTCTTGGCTATTAGTCTATTGGATGTTGGTCGTCACAATCCACCCCCCTTAGGGCTACACGTCCTCGTGTAGGGATAGACCCCCCATCCCGAGGAAAATCGACTCTGATACCATTTTGTAACATCTACCCCAAACACACAAGATATTGTCCGCTTTGCCTGTGCCCGCACGAGAACTTCCCAGGAGGTCACCCATCCTAGTACTACTCTCACCCGAGCACGTTTAACGACGGAGTTCTTACGAATTCCGTAGTGGCGCACGGTTTTAAAACGCGTCTTCTATGTTTGGAAGGGGAAATTATATAAGTAGCTCAGGATCTCCTTCTCTCTAGGTGATGTGGAGCTAACTCATGGCCTTGTACACCTCACCTCACCTCACCTCATCCGTCTTGGCATCCCAACCTCAGGAGTCTTGGCTATTGGCTATTGGATCTTGGTCATCACAATCCACCCCCCTTAGGGCTATACGTCCTCGTGTAGGGTTAGACCCCCCCTATCTCGAGGAGAACTAGCTCTAATACCATTTTGTAACATCCGCCCCAAACACACAAGATTTTATCCGCTTTGCCCGTACGCCGCTACGGATTTCGTAAGAACTCCATAGTTAAGCATGCTCGGGCGAGAGCAGTACTAGGATGGATGTAATGTAAAAACAGTAAAGCGGTATCAGTGCCCTATTCACAAAGTGCTGACGCTCTATTCACAAAGCGTCGACGCACTATGAATGGGGCACCAGCACTTTGTGAAAGAGGCATTGGTGCTATGTTTTATTGGGTGCCTTGATTAGGCGTCTTGTGAAAGGGTACCGATGCCTTGTGAAAGAGAGACGACGCTGACACCCTTTCACAAGGCGCCGAGTAACACAAGGCGCCCAATAAAAAATAGCACTAGCACTCCTTTCACAAAGCACCGACACCCCATTCACAAAGGGTCACCATTCACAATGTCCCGACGCTTTATGAATAGGGCGCTGGTGGTCTGTGAATGGGGCACCGACGCTTTGTGAATTAGGCATCGGTTCTTTGTGAATGAGGCATCGACGCTTTGTGAATAGGCACCGGTGCTTTGTAAGAGGGGTGTCGGTGCCATGTTTTATTTGGTGCCTTGTATTACTTGGCACAGGCGCCCCATTCACAACGCGCCCAATAACACAAGGCACCGGTACCTTGTGAATGGGGCAGTTCGTGTTACTCGGCGCCTTATGAGAGTTGAGTCGGTGCCTTGTGTTATTGGGCGACTTGTAAAAGGGGCGCCAATGAAAGGGTGCTGGCTCCTTGTGAGAAAGGCATTGATGCCTTGTCTTATTGGGCGCCTTGTGAAAGGGTGCCGACGTCTTCTAAAAAGGCATTAGTACCTTGTGTTATTGGGCACCTTGTGAATGGAGCGCCGGTGCATTGTGTTATTGGGCGCCTTGTGAAAGAGGTACCGACGCCTTGTATAAAGACGTCGGTGCCTTATATTATTGGGCGCCTTGTGAATGGAGTGTCGATGCCTTGTGTTATTGGGCGCCTTGTGAAAGAGGCACTAGCGCCTTGTGTTATTGGGGCGCCTTGTGAATGGGGCACCGGTGCCTTGTGTTATTGAGCACCTTGTGAAAGAGGTATCGATGCTTTGTAAAAAGGCGTCAGTGCATTGCGTTATTAGGCGCCTTGTGAATGGGGCGCTGGTGCCTTGTGTTATTCGGCACCTTGTGAAAGAGGCATCGACGCCTTGTAAAAATGCGTCGGTGCCTTGTGTTATTGTGTGCCTTGTGAATGGGGCGTCGGTGCCTTGTGTTTTTTTTTTAAAGGTGGTGCCTTGTGTTATTGGGCACCTTGTGAAAGAGGCACCGACGCCTTGTGTTATTGGGTGCCTTGTGAATGGGGCGTCGGTGCCTTGTATTATTGGGTGCTTTGTGAATAGGACGTCGGTGCCTTATGTTATTGGGCGCCTTGTGAAAAAGGCACCAACGACTTATAAAAAGGCATCGGTGTTTTGTGTTATTGGGCGCATTATGAATGGGGCACCGGTGTCTTGTATTATGGGGCGTAGTGTGAAAGAGGCACAAACGCCTTGTGTTATTGGGCGCCTTGTGAATGGGGCGCCAGTGCCTTGTGAAAGAAGCATCGACTCCTCTCTCATAAGGCACCGACATCCTTTCAAAAGGCACCGGCGCCACTCTTACAAGGCGCCGACACCCTTTCACCTGTTGTAGCTCGTGTGTCCTGAGCATGGATTTTCTGTATTAACATTAATAAAGATGACTTTGGTTATTGCTTTAATTAGAATACTACTTTGGCATATGTTAATACACATATAATAAAGGACCCTAGGGAACATAGTAGGCCACTGAGGCGCATGGTGGATCCATGCTTGGGAGATCTAGTGGACCGGTTATGTATAGACCTAGAACTAGTTCACAGCTTAGGTGATGCCGATCGCTTCACCGAGAACAAGTTGTTGGCAGGTAGAGGATATGACGAAGTCTTCACCACGGGAACATGAGATTCCAATTCACCTAACCAAGCACGATGATCGTGTTGAACAAGAACCAAGACGGTGCACAGTTCAGTGATTCAGATACTGGTGCATAAACTGTCTTACTACTATAGATAATTTGTCCTTAACCCTGAGGGACCATGTACATTGGGCCAACCAGTTGTGTGGTGCTTTGATGTGCCAACGTGTGCGGACCTTCCATAGTCCAATACCACGGTACGTTGGGTTACCTGGTTGGCGCTTGAGTGACATGTAATCCCTACAGGTTATCTGACGTCCAGTGTTGGATGGGTGCGTTTTGATGAGTCAATCTGGATCCATACAGTTAACCCAGGCCTGGTGGTTGTCAGTACGACTGACGATGTTTCGGATGCTAGGCATAGCACCGGAAGGTGTGTGGTGTTATAGATGACAAGTCATCAATTCCTAGTCAGATGATCGATCAGGATCTGACGGTGCTCCCCACCGCCCGAGTCATATCATGGCACTAGTAATAGGAGGGAATAAGGATTATCAGAGTATAGTAGAGAACAGGGTTACGAGGGAGTAACATAAGTTTAGGATCACTAGAGTTCAACTCGCGTCGCACTCTGGGTGGCTACGCGGGTTAATCGGATTATGGCTTATTAACGGAACTTTCGGTGTGTCACCGGAACAGTTAATCAGGGATCCGGTTGGAGCGAGAGATCCCGAACCCTGAAGGTTCCACCCTGTCGTTGCGTATAGGAATTGTTCCCGACCTGGTTAGATACGTTGGATGCGAAGTAGCGCGATGGAGCGCAAGCCCGGAGCCTAAGAACCTAATTCACATATGTTAGGGGCTATAGGGGTATTTTGGTAAATACTAAAATATGACTCAGAACATATTGAATATAGATCTTAGAATGATCGGAATAATTCCAGGAGCTCATAAGCGCTGACGGAACTCGATTCCGAGTAGCGCACCTTACTCAATCTCTCTTTCAGTTTTTTACTTTTCGTGAAGGGCGTTTTCGTCCAGGCTTCACGATAGACTTGGAAACCCTGAAAACCACCCCCCCTCATCCCTATCCATCTAGGGCCGGCCCTAGCTTTCTTGTAGCACTAGGAGGCCGGCTCTATAAGAGGATTAGAGAGGGAGGGGCCGTCCCTAGCTCTCCCCCTCTTCTAAAATCCGAACCCCCTCTCCCTCTCTCCCTCTTTGAGGTTTCGGCCAAGAAAGAAAGAGGAAAAAGAAGGAAGAAGAAGGAGGAAGAAAGGAGAAGGAAGAAGAGAGAAAGAGAATGAGGAAACCTACCGGCACGCCATCGACTTTGCAACGAATTCCTCCATCGGTTCGTAGTCCTTGCACTCAGAGATGGGACTTCGAGGATTTCTCAATTCGCAAAGGACAAGGTGGTATCCGACAGTTTCCCTTGCGATTCAAGTGCGGTTCATCATCGTTCTATTCTCTTCGGATCATAGATCCACAAGGTATGATGATTCTAAACACCTAACTAGATGCATGCATGTCTTCCGTAGATCGTAGTATGCCTCTAGGGTGTCCGCACATATGCTAAGATCATAGATTTGCATGTAGATTGTTTTGTAGAATTAATTGTAATGAAACATACACCGTATGATCTTCGGATCTTTGTTTTGCTTCCGCTGCGACTCTGATAAGCGGATCCAATTCCAACATCGTCGGCATCCTTTCATAAGGCGCCGAGTAACACAAGGCACCCAATAAAACATGGCACCGACACCCCTTTCACAAAGCGTCGGTTCCCCATTCATAAAGCGTCGGCACCCCATTCACAATGCGCCGACGCTTTGTGAATAGGGTGGCGACACTTTGTGAATGGGGAGCCGGTGCTTTGTGAATGGGGTGCCGGCTCTTTGTGAATGGGACGCCAGTGCTTTGTGAATGGGGTGCCGGCGCTTTGTGAAAGGGGTGTCGGTGCCATGTTTTATTGGGTGTCATGTGTTACTCGGCGCCTTGTGAAAGGGTACCAACACCTTGTGAAAGAGGCGCTGGTATCTTTTTCACAAGGAGCCCAATAACACAAGGCACCGACGCCCCATTCACAAGGCGTCCAATAACACAAGGCATCAATGCCTCTTTTACAAGTCATCACCATCTTTTCACCGGCGCCCCTTTTACAAGGCGCCCAATAAGACAAGGCACCGACTCCTCTCATAAGGCACCGTCACCCCTTTCACAAGGCACCCAATAACACAAGACACTGACGCCACTCTCACAAGGCGTCGACACTCATTCGCTGACATCCTTTCATAAGGTGCCGAGTAACACAAGGCGCCCAATAAAACATGGCACTGGCACCCTTTTCACAAAGCGCTGGCTCCCCATTTATAAAGCTTCGATGCCCTATTCACAATGCACCGACGCTTTGTGAATAGGGCGTCGATGCTTTGTGACTAGAGCGTCGGGGCTTTTGTGAATGGGACGTTGGCACTTTATGAATGGGGTGTCGGCGCTTTATAAAAGGGGCACCGGTGCCATGTTTTATTGGGCGCCTTGTGAAACGGTGTCGACGCCTTGTGAAAGAGGCGTCGGTGCCTCTTTCACAAGGTGCTCTAACACAAGGCACCGACGCCCGATCCATAAGGCGCCCAATAACACAAGTCACCGGTGTTAGGATTGATGTGTTCTAAGCTTGTAAAATTTTATGTTTTGGTCTAATAAAGATTGATAGTTATTATTATATGAGATGCATATTGGTACATAACATAGTTATGTGCTCTTTTAAGAACAGAGAGCCATGGTTATATGGTAGTCCACTGAGTTGAAGACTGAGTGGATTGGTCACATATAATCTAAATCAGTTCGCAGCTATGATCAGGTTGGTCGCCTCATCATGATAAGTTGTTGGCGATGATAATTCATGGGAAGTCTTCACCATAGTCATCACCAGGCACAGTGTCTGTGCTGAACGGAACTAACACGGTGTACAGATCAGTGAGCAGACACTGGTATACTAAGCCGTGTTTCTGCTTAGGGTAAAACGGTCCTAAACCCTGAGGAACCACGTCTGATGGACTAACCAGTTGCGTGGTGCTTTGGCACACCAATGTGTGAGGATCCGTATACAGTGATCCAAAACCACGGTGTACTGGGTTACCCGGCTGGCGTTGCATTAGCGTGTCACTCCTGCAGGCCATCCACACCCCTGAAGGGAGGTGCGTTCCTTGGTATGACTTACACTGTACCAAACCCAGGCCTGGTGGTCACCAGTTTGACTGTTGACCGGGTTCGATTACTCGACGGGGTAATCAGAGGTACGATGTATAGGTCAACCTGGAAGGAACCAAGTCATATGATCATCCGAGTCTGACGGTAGTCTCCACCGCTCGAAGTGAATCATGGCATCAAGTGGAGGGACAACGAGTTTACCACTACTAAGCGGAGAGCAGGGGTATGATGGAGAACATAGTAAGTCTGGGTGAATTGGAGTGTAGCCTGCATCGCACTTTGGGTGGCTACGCAGGTTAACTCGAGCTCAGAGGATCGATGGTACACTCGGGTAGTGTGTCGATCGAGCTTGAGTTGGAAGCCATGAACCCCGGTTCCTGATGGTTCCACCTTATCAACATTATGTACGGTTCTTGAACCATCTCCTCGGAACACCATAAGCATTAGGAGGAAGAAAGAAGTATACGCTCCGTGTGTGCTTGGCACTAGAGCACGATAGATGCGTAACTATATGCGAGTACTAAGGGTTATGCTCGAGACTAGTACAGAGGCGCACGTAGTAATCCCTAGCCATAAGTGAACTTCACTGCATAGGTGTGATGCACCGGGGTATGCTGCGAGTTGACTAGTTGACTTTGCTAGAGGCACCCTCTGGTGGCCTCAGTTAATAGTAGGTAACTAGTAGATATCACTTAAGTAATGGCCGCTAGGTATCGCACGCTAGAAATGGTCAAAATGAGGCGTCAGGGCGTTTTGGTAAAAACCTCACTCTGCCGAACCTCACTGTTGGCCGACCCTAGCAGTGGGAGACCTTGCTAGGGTCGGCCCTATGTTGTAGGGATGAGAATCCCTCATCTATAGGGCCGGCCATATAGATAGTGATAGGGCCTAGAATCGGTTAAGATCGAGCCCTAAAATATGGGAAAACGGATAAATACAAGGAGAGATAAAAAGGAGATAATGGAGAGATAATTATGGGAGGTCTTTATCCTCTTGGATCCTTATCCAAGGGGGAAGAACGGCCCTATATAAAGGGCTATAGGGGGCCGGCCCTATGGTTGCAAAAACCGAACCCCCCCTCCCCTCTCATCTCTCTAGTTCTCTCCCGAATCCATCTCCCGTTTCTCGCTTGCAACTTCGTCTTCCTCGCATGGAGTTCTGAAGAAGGAGAAGGGTCGTTCTTCGGAGGCACTCAGAGATCCGAGAGCGACGTTCCGTGCATCGTGTGAGATCAGGTGAACAAGAAGGCAACGTCTCCAATCGTACCATCGGTATCTTCACGAACGATCTTCCGTCTTTATCGATAAAGAAGACAATTCTCCGCGGTTAAAAGATCCGTACGAAAGGTATATGTAATCTAACATGTAGATCTAGCGAGTATCATGATTTGCATGCATGCTAGTTAATCATCACGCTAGATTGCCGTTAGGGTCTTCGATTCATGTGCATACACATGCACACATATGTAGATAAGTTTCTATGAAAGTTTAAATCGTGTAACGTGCACCATGAACGGTCTTTTGACCGCAAAATCGTTTCCGCTGCGAGCCTCTACCATGGATTAATTTCCAACAACCGGCACCTCTTTTACAAGGCGTCAGCACCCTTTCACTGGCGCCCCTTTTACAAGGCGCCCAATAACACAAGGCACCGACGCCTCTTTCACAAGGCGCCGGCACCCTTTCATCGGCTCCCCTTTCACAAGGAGCCCAATAGCACAAGACACTGATGCCCCTTTCGCAAGGCACCGACACACTTTCACAAGACGCCGAGTAACACAAGGCGCCCAATAAAGCATGGCACCGACGCCCCTTTGACAAAGCACCGACGCCCCATTCACAAAGTGTTGGCGCCCCATTCACAAACCCCATTTCACAAAGCTTTGTGAATAGGACGTCGAAGCTTTGTGAATGGGGCACCGAAGCTTTATGAATGGGGCGCTGACGCTTTTTGAATGGGATGCCGACGCTTTGTGATTGGGGTGCTGGCGCTTTGTGAATGGGGCGTCAGTGCCATGTTTTATTGGGTGCCTTGTGTTACTCGGCGCCTTGTGAAAGGGTGCCGATGCCTTTGTGAAAGAGGCGCTGGTGCTTTGTATAATACGGGCGCCTTCTGAATGGGGCGCCGGTGAAAGGGTGTCAGCGCCTTATGAGAGAGACTCAGTGCCTTGTGTTATTGGGCGCCGTGTGAATGGGGCGCCAATAAAAGGGTATCGGCACCTTATAAGAGAGGCGCCGGTACCTTGTTGTTGGAATTGGATCCGCTTATCAGAGTCGCAGCGGAAGTAAAAGATAGATGCGAAGATCATACGATGTATGTTTCATTACAATTAATTCTACAAAACAATCTACATGCAAATCTATGATCTTAGCATATGGGCGGACACCCAAGAAGCATACTACGATCTACGAAAGACATGCATGCATCTAGTTAGGTGTTTAGAATCATCATACCTTATGGATCTATGATTCAGAGATGACGGAACGATGAAGAACCGCACTTGAATCGCAAGAGAAACTATCGGATAGCACCTTGTCCTTTGCGAATTGAAGAATCCTCAAAATCCCGTCTCTGAGTGCAAGGATTACGAGCCGACGGAGGAATTCGTTGCGAAGACGATGGCTAGCCACGAGATCTCCTCCTTCTTTTTCTTTCTTATTCCTTCTCCTTCCTTCCTCTTTCTTCTCCCTTCTTCTTCCTCTCTTTTCCTTGGCCGAAACCACAAAGGAGGAGGCAAAGGGGGAGACGTCGGATTTTCTGGAGAGAGGAGACCTTTGGCTGGCCCTCCCTCTCCCTATTCTCTTATCGGGCCGGTCTCCCATTGCTTCAAGGAAGCTAGGGCTGGCCCTAGATAGATTACGATAGAGAGGGGCGGTTTTTAGGGATTCCAAGTGTCTATCGTGAAGCCTGGATGAAAACGCCCTTTACGAAAAGTGAAAAACTGAAAGAGAGACTGAGTGAGGTGCGCTACTCGAAATCGAGTTCCGTCAGCGCCTGTGAGCTCCTGGAATTATTCTGCTCATTATAAGATCCATATTCAATATGTTCTGAGCCATATTTTAGTATTTACCAAAATACCCCTACGGCCCGTTACACATGTGAATTAGGTTCTTAGGCTCCGGGCTTGCGCTCCATCACGCTACTTCGCATCCAACGTATCCAACTAGGTCGGGGAACAATTCCTATACACAACGACAGGGTGGAACCTTCAGGGTTCGGGATCTCTAGCTCCAACCGGATCCCTGATTAACTGTTTCGGTGACACACCGAAAATTCCGTTAATCAGCCCTAATCCGATTAACCCACGTAGCCACCCAGAGTGCGACGCGAGTTGAACTCTAGTGATCCTAAACTTATGTTACTCCCTCGTAACCCTGTTTTCTACTATACTCCGATAATCCTAGTCCCTCCTATTACTGGTGCCATGATTCGACTCGGGCGGTGGGGAGCACCGTCAGATCCCGATCGATCATCTGACTAGGGTTTGATGACTTGTCATCTATAACACCACACACCTTCCGGTGCTATGCCTAGCATCTGGAACATCGTCAGTCATACTGACAACCACTAGGCCTGGGTTAATTGTATGGACAGATTGACTCATCAAAACGCACCTATCCAACACTGGACGTCGGATAACCTGTAGGGATTATATGTCACTCAAGCGCCAGCCGGGTAACCCAACGTACCGTGGTATTGGACTATGGAAGGTCCGCACACGTTGGCACATCAAAGCACCACACAACTGGTTGGCCGAGTGTACATGGTCCCTCAGGGTTAAGGACAGATTATTTATAGTAGTAAGATGGTTTCTGCACCAGTGTCTGAATCACTGAATGTGCACCATCTTGGTTCCTGTTCAACACGATCATCGTGCTTGGTCAGGTGAATGAGAATCCCACGTTCCCGTGGTGGAGACTTCACCACATTCTCTACCTGCCAAGAGCTTGTTCTCGGTGAAGCGACCGGCATCACCTAAGCTGTGAACTAGTTCTAGGCCTACACAGAACTGGTCCACTGGGTCTCCCAAGCATGGATCCACCAGTCGTCTCAATGGCCTACTGTGTTTCCTAGGGTCCTTTTATTATATGAGTATTATCATATACCAGAGTAGTATTCTAATTAAAGCAATAACCAAAGTCATCTTTATCATTGTTAATATAGAAAATCCACGCTAAGGACACACGAGCTACAACAATCTCCCACTTGGCCTAGCGGGGAACAACAGTCTTAACTCCCATGACATCCACGTGCTTCTCAAAAGCCTTGGTCGGTAACGCCTTTGTGAAAGGGTCCGCCATGTTATCTGCAGACGCCACCTGAGTCACTGCAACCTCCCCTCGCTTCTGCAAGTCCCGGATAGTATAGTATTTCTGCTCGACATGCTTGCTCTTCTGGTGATATCTTGGCTCCTTGGATTGTGCTACCGCTCCACTATTGTCACAGTAAAGGACAATAGGATCTTGAGCTCTCGGTACGCATCCTAAGTCTGTGAGGAACTTCTTGAGCCACACCGCCTCCTTAGCTGCTTCGCACGCCGCAACGTACTCAGCCTCTGTCGTCGAATCCGCAATGCATCCCTACTTCACGCTCCTCCAACTGACAGCTCCTCCTCCTAATGAAAATACAAACCTTGACATCGATCTCCTGGATTCCGAATCTGACGTAAAGTCAGAATCCATATATCTAATCGGCATCAGTTCCTGTGAAGAGTAAACTTACTCATAATCTCTCGTCCTATGGAGATACTTGAGTATACTTTTCACAGCATTCCAGTGCCCTGGACTCGGATTTGACTGATACCTGCCCATCATACCTACTGTATAGCATATATCTGGTCTCGTGCACTGCATTGCATATATCAGACTCCCTACAGCCGAAGCATAAGGTATCTTCTGCATCTCTGCCCTCTCCTCAGGAGTCTTAGGACCCTGATCCTTGGACAATTTCATTCCATGTCTGAATGGAACCAGTCCCTTCTTGGAGTTGTGCATACTGAATCTGACCAAGATAGTATCTATGTAGGCTGACTGTGACAGCGAGAGAGTTTTGTTTTGGCGATCTCGAGTTACCTTGATCCCCAGAACATAACTCGCTTCACCCAGGTCTTTCATGTCAAATTGAGAGGATAACCACACCTTCACTATAGACAACGTTCCAACATCGTTTCCAATGAGCAGGATATTGTCTACGTAAAGCACTAGAAAAACTACTGCAGTCTTATCGCTCCTTTTATAAACACATGGTTCATCCACGTTATACTCAAATCTATAAGACTGGATAGCCTGATCAAAACGCATGTTCCAACTTTTGGATGCTTGCTTTAGTCCATAAATGGACCTTTGCAACTTGCACACAAGACTTTCTTGACCTTTTGCGACAAAGCCTGGAGGCTAAGACATGTAGATGTCTTCTTCCAAATACCCGTTGAGGAATGCGATCTTGATGTCCATTTGTCAGATCTCTCAATCATAATGGGCTGTAATGGACAAAAGGATCCGGATAGACTTAAGCTAAGCCACTAGCGAAAAGGTTTCGTCATAGTCGATCCCTTCTCGCTGGGTATAACCCTTAGCGACTAGTCTAGCTTTGTAAGTCTCAACGGTACGATCCGGACCACTTTTCCTTTTGTACACCCACTTAAACCCAACAGGTTTAATGTTGTGAGGTGGTGTTACAAGTGCCCAGACCAAGTTTTGGGACATCGATGTCAGTTCTGCCTCCATGGCTTCTTGCTATGCTGTATGATCAGTGGATACCATCGCTTCGTCATAATTCAGAGGATCATCCTCCTGAAACTCTGGATCTACCATGAAGGCTTCTCCAATGTATCTATCAGGAGCACTTGTGGTCCTCCCACTGTGATGAGCCTGCGGCGGTTCCATAGGAGTCAATTCTACAGTATCGTTAATCTTAGTGGTATCAGCTCCCACTACATTTTCTGTCTGCGTACTCCCATCAGTACCAAGCAATTCTTCAAGAACTACTTTACTGGTGGGCTTATGCTCTATTAAATAATCCTGTTCCAGGAATACGTCGTTCGTCGAGACGATAATCTTTCTATCCTCAGGATCATAAAATAAACCACCCTTTGTCCCTTTTGGATACCCAACGAACAGACAGACCTTAGTTTTTGACTCCATCTTATCTCGCTTGTCCTTCCGTACATGTGTTGGACAACCCCAAATCCTAAAGTGTTATAGGCTTGGCTTTCGCTTCAACCACAACTCCCAAGGAGTTAGGGGTATTGACTTTGATGGAACAAAGTTCAAAGTATATGCTGCCGTCTCTAGGGCATATCCCCAAAAACTAGGTGGCAATGTGGCATAACTCATCATAGTCCGAACCATGTCTAACAAAGTTCGATTTCTCCTCTCAGATATACCGTTTTGTTGTGGTGTCCCTGGTGCAGTCAACTAGGATACGATCTCATGCTCACGCAGGTACCCTATAAATTCATCCGATAGGTATTCGCCTCCTCGATCCGATCGAAGAGACTTGATACTTTTACCCGTCTACTTTTCTGATTCAGCTCTGAACTCTTTGAACTTATCAAAAGATTCGGACTTCCGCCGCATTAGGTATATGTATCCAAACCTCGAGTAATTATCCGTGAAGGTGATGAAATACTCGAAGCCTCCTATGGCACGGACACTTATGGGCCCATATACATCAGTGTGTACCAACTCTAATACCTCCTTAGATCTGCTACCTATGGCTCGGAAAGATCTTTTAGTCATCTTGCCTTCCAGGCAAGACTCACACGTCGGTAGGTTTTCTGAAATATCTGGACTTAAAAGTCCTACCTTAACCAACCTGTGAATCATGTCTGAGGCTATGTGTCCAAGCCTTAGATGCCAAAGGAGTGTTGGATTATCTGAGGGATTTTTCCTTTTAGATTAATTAATCACATAAGCTTCAGTAATGTTATCCTGCTTATGATTGGAGTTAATTACATAGAGACTATTCTTTGTCTTTCCCTTACAAACAAAGGAACCATTCAATTTAATTAACACACCAGAAGCATCAAATAAAACTGAAAAACCTTTATTATTCAATAAGGAAATAGAAATTAAGTTTCGTCTCAAGGACGATACATAAAGTATGTCTTTAAGTAATAAGCTTCTTCCATCAAGGAACTGCAAGACGACATCTCCAACTACTTCAGCCTCTGCCACGGCCTCAGTTCCCATGCTTAGGATCATCTCCCCATCACCTAGTTTTTTTGTCTCCTTGAACCCCTGCAAATTATTGCAAGCATGGTTAGTGGAACCAGAATCCACAATCCATGAAACTGGAGAACAACTGGATGCTACAAGGGATTCCACTATGTGGATATGAAATATACCTGTCTCAGCCTTCTTGGGAGCCGCGCGGCAGTCGCCTTTCCAGTGCCCTTTCTTATCGCATCGGAAACATTTTTCTTTGGGCATCGCCGAACCATTCTGCTTATGAACCTGCAACTGCACCTGGCTCATCTTCACGAGCTTCTTAGACTTTCTTTTCTGAAACTTGCCTTTGGCTTTCAAAGAAGAATTCTGCTCTACGTTCAGGGATTGAGCTCCTGCCTTTATCCTATCCTCTGCCGCCTGGAGCGTCACTAGGAGCTCTGCGTTAGATATCCCCAACCGGTTAAGGTTAAAGTTGGCAACAAAGCCCTCAAACGCTCCTGACAGAGACGCGAGAAAAATATCGGTCTAGATCTCTGCATCCAAGATGACATCGAAGGAACAAAGCTCGTTCACATAGCCAAACAATTTCAGCATATGATCCCGAACTAAAGTCCCCTCTGTCATCTTCGTGGATACTAATTTCTTGATGGTCAGGTAACGAGTTACCCGACTATGACCCTCAAACATTTCCTTTAGGTAGAGCATCATATCTGAAGCAAAGGCCATATCTTCGACTTGCTTCTGAAGGACGGTCTGCAAGGATGCCACTATGTAGCACTTGCACATCTCATCAGCATCTAGCTAGTCTTTTCATTCCTTCAACTGAGCCTCAGTTGCACTTGGTCCCGGCATGGTCGGTTGAGGGGTACTTAGGCCAATTGTGTGTTTGCCAACCCTCAGGATGAACATCAGGTTACACTTCCAGTCCTCGTAGTTTGGTCCCGTAAGTTTGTTATCATTAGTATGGAGGCAAGGGCGTCGAGCTTGGTCATGATTTCTGTAAACAATGGTTCAAAGCAAAATTAGGGTTTACTACAATCTATTTCATGGAATTTAGAAATAGATAATGTTTACTCCAGCCGCTATGTCTTTACTATCTCAAGTGGAGACATCCAGGAATCTAAATTCCCTAGGCTTGAGCACTGAGACTATCGGCCTTGAATTGGAGACAATATCTCGGTGAGAGCATGCAACCGCTTCTGCCAACGGGGTTTTTACGACCAGTCTTTATCAGAATTACCGATGGTAAACTGAAAGACCTCCCAGTCTTCTTTTGGCCAGCTTTATGTGACCCGTGTACGCAGCAACGGCGGCTTCACACAAGCTTTCGGATGCTTTCCACAAATCTAGGTGGTGTCGGCAGGGGGTTCATAGGCTCCCGCAGTGCAGGAAAAAAACATCAACCACTGCCACCGGCATCCTCCATGTCCCGAAGGAAACCACTAGGCGAACCAGCATGGAAGAAAATATAGCTCTCACTCGGTAGGAATATCGAACTGCGTACCTCCCACCCAGACCCTTAGCCGGTTGATTGTGGAAGCCAGGGGCTTCCCTTTAGAGGGAACCTCTTACACATCCCTTCTTTATGAGGTTTTATGCATATCTAGAAAGGTCACGACCTCCTAGACTTAGACCCTGGTCTATCGTGCTCCCACTAGGATTACAAACCCTCCCACAAAGTATTAGTCTCCTCGAAAAATATCATAGTCCCTACCTTGAATACTCAGCTTTTGCCTTTCTTGCAAGGATCACATTACATAGATTTCAAGGATCCCGATACTTTACTAATTTGCCCATAATCCTAAGATCTGAAGCATAGCCTAAGGTCAACGTGGAAAGGACTCCCACTACGATGACGCCTCATTCACAATTTGATGCCTGATGTCATAGTAGACCTTATCTCATTACAGGTTTCGATGCTGGCCAAATAGGGACATCCGACAACCTCCGTCGGACCTCAACCTAATGGTGGCATATAACCAAATCATGATAAGTTCATACTACCATCAAACGTCACCTAGAAACAGGTATCGCACAGTGAAATCCTAACCTAACTTGGTCGCTAGGACCACGTGGGGAAAGGGCATCCCACTAGGGTTATCATACTTCTTATGGAGACATTAGTTAATTATCTCGAAACAAATCTAACACTGCGTCTATCTTGGTGCACAGTACTTGGCTACCTGAACTACCATGAGGGCGGTTACCACCTTTCCTTTTAGCTAGCTACCAGATTCGCAAGTGTTCGAACCATATAGAGACACCGATGAATCCATAAGCTTAGTACTAACCCTAAGCCTGATCTAGAAACAAACTCACAAGCAAGATAGATAATCACATTATCATCGGGGTTATCTAAATACTAAATAAAGAGAAACAACAGAAATAGCATCCAAACTGAATCAAGTCCAGGGTCTGACCCCTGAACCTGAATAGCACAGCCAAGATATCCTGCTCTTCCGTTCTGCACGATCTCTGACGACGATCCCCATCATCGCCAACGTGCACGCTTTCGCCGGGTCTTTGCACGCCATGGTACCGCTTGCTCGAACCGTGGATGTAGCATCATCTCCTTCTTCCTGTGATCGAAAAACTAACACGCTCCAAGCAAGTGCTCGTTCGTGTACAATTTCGCTAGAAAGAAAAGAAAACAATCCTAGAAACATGGCCAGGGAACCGAGGATGGTCAACCCCCACCCTCGCCCATCTAGAGCCTTAAAATCCACAAGCATAATAATAATCAATACAAAATTAAATCCGGGGTTCGACCCTCGGATGCATGCAATCACAGATTACTATTCAGCACGGCACCTGCAAAAAGACGATACATAGCACAATCCATATGCATGATCTACGCCGAACCCCGACGAAAATATATGCCATCATATATTCACATGTTTTTTTCACAAATTTATGCATGAAACATACACCAAAGCGTGCTCTGATACCAATTATTGGAATTGGATCCGCTTATCAGAGTCGCAGCGGAAGCAAAAGATAGATCCGAAGATCATATGGTGTATGTTTTATTATAATTAATTCTACAAAACAATCTACATGTAAATCTATGATCTTAGCATATGTGTGGACTCCCTAGAGGCATACTACGATCTACGGAAGACATGCATGCATCTAGTTAGGTGTTTAGAATCATCATACATTATGGATCTATGATCCAAAGATGACGGAACAATAAAGAACTGCACTTGAATCGCAAGAAAAACTGTCGGATAGCACCTTGTCCTTTGCGAATTGAAGAATCCTCGAAATCCTGTCTCTGAGTGCAAGGATTACGAGCCGACGGAGGAATCCGTTGCGAAGACGATGGCTAGCTGCGAGATCTCCTCCTTCTCTTTCTATATTCTTCCTTCTCCTTCCTTCCTCTTTCTTCTCCCTTCTTCTTCCTCTCTTTTCCTTGGCCGAAACCACAAAGGAGGAGGCAAAGGGGGAGAGGTCGGATTTTCTGGAGAGAGGCCGGAAACCTTTGGCCGGCCCTCTCTCTCCCTATTCTCTTATAGGGCCGGTCTCCCATTGCTTCAAGGAAGCTAGGGCCAGCCCTAGATAGATTAGGATAGAGAGGGGCAGTTTTTAGGGATTCCAAGTGTCTATCGTGAAGCCTGGACGAAAACGCCCTTTACGAAAAGTGGAAAACTGAAAGAGAGACTGAGTGAGGTGCGCTACTCGGAATCGAGTTTCGTCAGCGCTTGTGAGCTCCTGGAATTATTCCGCTCATTCTAAGATCTATATTCAATGTGTTCTGAGCCATATTTTAGTATTTACCAAAATACCCCTACGGTCCGTTACACATGTGAATTAGGTTAAGGCTCCGGGCTTGCGCTCCATCGTGCTACTTCGCATCCAACGTATCCAACTAGGTCGGGGAATAATTCCTATACGCAACAACAGGGTGGAACCTTCAGGGTTCGGGATCTCTAGCTCCAACCGGATCCCTGATTAACTGTTCCGGTGACACACCGAAAGTTTCGTTAATCAGCCTTAATCCGATTAACCCGCGTAGCCACCCAGAGTGCGACGCGAGTTGAACTCTAGTGATCCTAAACTTATGTTACTCCCTCGTAACCCTGTTTTCTTCTATACTCCGATAATCCTTAGTCCCTCCTATTACTGGTGTCATGATTCGACTCGAGCGGTGGAGAGCACCGTCAGATCCCGATCGATCATCTGACTAGGGTTTGATGACTTGTCATCTATAACACCACACACCTTCCGGTGCTATGCCTAGCATCCGGAATATCGTCAGTCATACTGACAACCACCAGGCCTGGGTTAACTGTGTGGACAGATTGACTCATCATAACGTACCCATCCAACACTGAACGTCGGATAACCTGTAGGGATTACATGTCACTCAAGCGCCAGCCGGGTAACCCAACGTACCGTGGTATTGGACTATGGAAGGTCCGCACACGTTGGCACATCAAAGCACCACACAACTGGTTGGCCCAGTATACATGGTCCCTCAGGGTTAAGGACATATTATCTATAGTAGTAAGACGGTTTCTGCACCAGTGTCTGAATCACTGAACTGTGCACCATCTTGGTTCCTGTTCAACACGATCATCGTGCTTGGTCAGGTGAACGAGAATCTCACGTTCCCGTGGTGGAGACTTCACCACATCCTCTATCTGCCAATAACTTGTTCTCGGTGAAGCGACCGGCATCACCTAAGTTGTGAACTAGTTCTAGGTCTACATAGAACTGGTCCACTGGGTCTCCCAAGCATGGATCCACCATGCGCCTCAGTGACCTACTGTGTTCCCTAGGGTCCTTTTATTATATGAGTATTATCATATACCAGAGTAATATTCTAATTAAAGCAATAACCAAAGTCATCTTTATCATTGTTAATACGGACACACGAGCTACAACACTTGTGTTATTGGTGGTCGTTGACGACGATGACGGCTGTGGGTGCAAATTTTGGCAAGAAGTCTGCAAACAGTGGGACCCACCGGCCCTGCCTGTTGGACCCTCGAAGACAATAGCGGGACCCACCGGCCCTGCCTGGTGGGCCCCCGAGTACCACAGCGGGACCCACCGGCCCTGCCTGGTGGGCCCCCGAAGACCACAGCGGGACCCACCGGCCCTGCCTGGTGGGCCCCCGAGTACCACAGCGGGACCCACCGGCCCTGCCTGGTGGGCCCCCGAGTACCACAGCGGGACCCACCGGCCCTGCCTGGTGGGCCTCCTAAGACGGCAGCGGAACCCACCAGCCTTACCTGGAGGATCCACAGATACGACAGCAGAAAATCGCCATTTACCACCAGAGAATCCTATAAATAGCAGAGCCTTCGAATGTAAAAGGATCGAAAAATAAGATCCGAAATCCATTTTCCACTCTGAGATCTGATTTTCAGAACCAGAGCTCTGGAATTTCTATCTTCTCACCCTTCACCTCTACTTGATCATCTTCTTGTCTGTGAAGAGATCAAGAAGGCTTCAGTAGCACTCGGCCTGTCGAGGTTACTTTGAGAAAAGTGTCAGTGAATTCGGGTTGCACCCTATAGCACGGAGACGTAGGCTTCGGCTGAACTCCGAGATCACTTCTCGTGTCAAACTCTCTCTCTGATTGCATCTCTCTGTTTACATATCAAAAACTTCAACTTCGATCAACAGATCGACCAACGATCTCCGACGTCAACTTCAACTCCAATTGACTGGTGCTGTGAAAGTCTTCGGGTCGGCACGAAGATTTTCCCCCACAGTTTGGCGCCGTCTGTGGGATCCGAGCAAAAAGTCCAGCTCTTTGCTACTACTCGATCGGTTGAGCATACAACCAATCTTGATAGCCAAACTTCCTCGCCTCCTCGGTTGATCAGACAACTGATCGGACGTCGGCACTCTCGTTGCACCCTTCGCTCTCTGAATGGCGAGGACTAAACACCAGGGTCAACCAGAAGGAAGTAACACTCAACAACAAGCTCGTCCTGAGACTCATTCAATGAGTCAAAGGCTCAACTTCGGACAGCCCCTTGCTGTTCCTGAGACGGGGGTTCGCTCAGGGAGTGGAAGATCTGTCGATCGACCTATTGTCCATCCTGCACGACAATCGGTGGGGCAAACTGCCCCCACTCCTGCTGAAGACCCTCCATCGACCTATCAGATCTCTGCGGTTGACTTCCAGCTACTCCAATTGGCGAAGCAAAACGCCACCCTCACCGCCGAGAGGGATGCTCTTAAGAAGGCAGCTTCTGAGGCTGGGATTGCTCTTCCTAACCCCTCTACAAATGAGAGGGTCGATCTTCCTCGACATTCAATTCACTCCGAATAACGAAGGTCAATGGGCACTGCTGCCCTCGAGGGGATCCGACGCGACCCAACTCCCTCTGCTGCTCCCTGGAAGCAGAGTGTGTGGGATCGCCTTGACGATGAGTCTTCCCAATCGTCTTCTGGCCGCAACTGCGACAAGGGGGGACCTTCAAAGCTCAATATACCAAGGAAGCACCAAATGAAAGGCGCTCCTTCAAATAGTAGAGTCTCTCCTTCCATTCCACTTCAACGTGGGCTTGGATCGGACCTCCGACATAGACTTCAACCGGCCAATACTTCAGTGCCTGAGCAAGACCTTACGATCTTGCCTCTTGACCCATCTCTAGGTCGAGGACATGGTCGTAGGGATGGATATTCATCTGCCGGTCCTCTACATCGAAGCCTCTTCGAGTCAACATTTCCAAGGGGATGGAGAACTCCTATCCTCCCCAAATTCAACTGCATATGAGGAGACCCTACTCTCCACATCCTCGCATTCAAGCAAGCTCTAACGCCACACGAAGAAGAAAACAACGTGCTCTGCCGCACCTTCGCAGGAAGTCTCGATGAGCCGTCGCTCGACTGGTATCATAATCTCCGAGCTGGGTCCATTACCCAGTTCGATGTTTTAGCTAAACTCTTTGTGCAGCATTATCAGCTCAATCTGAAGCCCGAGAAGAAGCTCGACTCTCTCTATCGGCTAAGGATGGGTGCTGACGAGACTCTCCGAAGTTTCACTAGGAGGTTTCGCAACGAGCATGCTGCCCTCTCTGGGAGACATCTGGATGATGAAGCCATCATGTTGGCTTTCCAAAACGCTCTCCGCTTCGATCTACACATCTACAACGACTTCATCTGCAATCCCCCTCCTTCTCTGGGTGCTATGTTCGATCGAATCCAGAGAGAGATCGAAGTCGAAGACGATCAAGTCGCTCGAAAAGGGCGAGAAACAAAACGAAGGCCTGCGGAGAGAGAAGCTCCCAAGTATGCTGCCAAGGCTCACAATGCTGAGGCAGCAGCCCCTCCAACCAACAAACGATCAAAGAATGACGGGCGTCGATCTCCAACAAAGACCACTTTCACCGAGTGGAATATACCGGTAGAACAAATACTCGACCGCATTCAACACGAGGAATTCCTTCGAAGGCCCAATCCTCTTCAGCCAAACTCCAAATTCACAGCAGACAAAACAGTCTACTGCGAATTCCATCGAAGTCACGGCCACTCTACCGACCGATGCTATCGGTTGAAGTTCTATCTTGAAGACTTGCTGCGAGAGGGCCATCTTCAAGAATTCGTCCACAACGGGCACGATCAACGTCGAACCTCTGCAAAGGGGAAAGAAGTGTGTTGGATACATCAAATCTCTTCCAACCCATCATCTCTCACCATGAATGCCAATATCTTTGGCATTCATGGATCATTGCACAACCAAGCAGTGACCGGGAAAGAAGTCGATAGGCAAATTCGGCGCATCTTCCATGTTCGATCTACTGCAAATAAAGAAGATACCTGGATCGAGAACCCCATCGAAGGTCTTGCTTGGCCGTCCATCGTCTTCAACGACACTGATCTTCAAGGAGTTCATACTCCACATCGAGACCCTCTGGTCTTGAAACTCATCATTGACGGAAGCACCGTCAATCGGATCCTTGTCAACACCGGGAGTTCTATCGATATTATGTTCTCAGACTGCTTCAAACGTCTGGGACATAAATATCAAAGTCTCGACGTCGTCCCGACCGTGATCACTGGCTTCAACGGCGAACAAAGCATCACGGTGGGCGAATCGAGATTCACTCTGGACCTCAGCCGAGAGACTCGAGTCTCGGTGAGGTTTGCCATTGTCGAAGGGGTCTCCAGTTACAACGCCATCCTCGGGCGACCATTCCTCCATCAGATCAATGCCATCTCCTCCTCTTATCATCAACTACTCAAGTTTGCAACTGGAGAAGGCATCGTCTGCATTCGAGGTGATCAGCAAGCTGGAAGGTCTAGTGAAGCTGCCGCGGCTAAGACAGATCGAAAGATCAACATTGCTCCTCCAAAGCGGCCACGAGATGAAGCTGGTCCCTCTTCTAAATAGCAATCAAAGGAGATTCCGCTGACGGAACCTCCACCAATCGAATGGGAAGCGTCACCTTCAATTGAAGAAATCATCCCAATCAACATCGGCAGCGGAGATCTCCCTCGACAAACTTTCATTGGTACCGGTCTTAGCGACGCAGAAGCGCAAGACATGGTAACCTTCCTCAAGTCCAATATCGACGTCTTCGCTTGGAGTTTCGAAGACATGCCTGGGATCAATCCAGATGATGCTTGCCACCGACTTGCTATCAAAGAAGAAGCGAAGCCTGTCAAGCAGAAGCCACGCACCATCCGACCAGAGCTACAAGTTGCTGTTCAAGAAGAAATCACCAAGCTACTCGCAGCAGGCTTCATCCGTGAAGTAGAGTATCCTACCTGGATCTCTAACATAGTTGCTGTTCCAAAGAAGAATGGGAAAGTCAGAGTCTGCATCGACTTCACCAACCTCAACAAGGCTTGCCCCAAAGACCCATTTCCCATGCCAAGGATCGATAGACTCGTCGATGCCACTGCTGGCCACGAGCTATTGTCTTTCATGGATGGGTATTCTGGATACAATCAAATTCCACTTCATCCAAACGATCAAGAGAAGACTTGCTTCGTGACTAGCCGAGATCTCTACTGCTACAATGTAATGCCGTTCGGCCTCAAAAATGCTGGATCTACCTATCAAAGGCTAGTCACCAAGATGTTCAAAAATCAAATCGGTCGTAACGTCGAAGTATATGTCGATGATCTCCTTACCAAGAGTTCCGTTCGGAGCAAGCATCTTTCCGATCTGGCGGAAACCTTTCAAGTTCTTCGAAAATATCGTATGAAGCTCAATCCAGCTAAGTGCGCTTTCGGAGTTCAATCGGGCAAATTCTTGGGTCACCTTGTGACCAGGAGGGGTATCGAAGCTAATCCCGACCAAATCCGAGCAGTCCTCGACATGCCATCACCTACCAATCGAAAGGAAGTGCAGCGCCTCACTGGAAGACTTGCTGCCCTTAATCGGTTCATCTCAAAGTCTTTCGACAAGTGTAAGCCTCTCTTCGACAAACTACGAAAGGCAGACACCTCCGGCTGGAGTCCAATCTGTGAAGAAGCATTTCAAAGCATCAAGAAATATCTGGTGCAAGCTCCAATCTTGACGGCTCCACTTCCAAAAGAAGACCTGTGGCTTTATCTCGCCGTGACCGATCAAGCAATCAGCGCGGTTCTAGTCAGTAGAAGAGAAGGCGTCGAGCATCCAGTCTACTACATCAGCCATACTCTCCTTCCAGCTGAAACTCGTTACTCAAAAACTGAGAAGGTTATCCTGGCCTTGCTCACTGCATCGCGCCGTCTCCAACCATACTTCGTCTCCCATCAGATCACTGTTATTTCAGAACACTCGCTCAAAGATATCGTCGACAAAGCTGGTCGAGCTGGTCGAATGACCAAATGGGTGATCGAAATGAGTGCTCTGGGGATTCAGTTCGAACCTCGCACTTCTATCAAAGGTCAAGCTGTTGCTGATTTTCTAGCTGACTTTCCAGTTGAAGACCCCATCACTTGGGAAGAAGATGTCGACATGCGCTTAGAAGATGAGGATAATACTCCGATCAACCTTGCAACAAAAATTGATCCAAGTCTCGAAGCTATTGCTGCAACTCCTCCATGGAAGCTTTATACTGATGGAGCTTCAAGTTCAATCGGTTCGGGAACTGGGATAGTCTTAGTATCCCCCGAACTTGATCATCTACAGAACGCCACTCTCCTAGGGTTCAACGCCACCAACAACGAAGCCGAATATGAAGCACTTATTTCCGGACTCGAAATGGCGGAATCTCTGGGGGTAGATCGAATCATCATCTACAGCGACTCCCAGTTGATCATAAGACAAATCAATGGAGAGTACACAGCTCGTGAAGAAAGAATGCAACTCTATTTAGCCTTAGTACGATGTCTTCAACAACATTTTACCATGACTGAGTTCGTTCAAATTCCAAGGGCAGAGAATCGAGAAGCAGATGCCTTAGCCAATGCTGCCTCCGTCCTCGGAGACTCGCTCGGAGGAAGGCAAATACAGATTGATTATCAAGAAATACCCAAGACCATCCCCGATCAACAGATCCTTGCTACTACAAAAGGATCTGGGGGTGGAGATCAACTGACATCGATCCTCACTACTACGAGTAAGCTTGAAGACTAGAGACGATCAATTTTCGACTTCTTCAAGCATGGCAAAATGCCGGAAGATCCAAATCAAGCCCGAAGACTTCAAAGGAAGCTCCCCTGCTACACTATTCAAGGAGAAGATCTATATTTCAAATCTCATAACGGGATATTGCTCAAATGCCTTGGCCCAGAGCAAGCAAAGGCAATCCTGGTTGATATCCACTCTGGAGCTTGTGGAAATCATTCGGGAGGAAGATCTCTTGAAGCCAAGACGAAGCTACAAGGTTACTATTGGCCAACCATGGCAAGAGATGCTCAGCAAGTTGTTCAAATATGCGAGCCATGCCAACGACACGCTCGAGCTATCCATCTCCCTGCAAATGAGCTTCACCAACTATCAAGCCCCTGGCCTTTTCATCAATGGGGGTTAGATTTCTTGGGTCCTTTCCCTCCAACTCCGAGCAAGAAGAAGTATTTACTGCTGGCCACTGACTACTTCACCAAATGGGTTGAAGCTGTGCCTCTCTTCCAAGAGACTGACGACGAAGTAATCAAATTCATTCGGCACAACATCTTCTCGAGATTTGGTACACCTCAAGTTCTGGTTGCTGACAATGGAGCTCAATTTGACTCCGACAAATTCTGAGAGTTCTGTCTGAACAACGGTATCAAGCTATTCTATTCAACTCCAAGATATCCTCAATGCAATGGTCAAGCTGAAGCCTCAAATAGAGCTATTCTTGGTATACTCAAGAAGAAACTCAACGACAAGAAGGGATTGTGGGAACAGGTCCTACCTGAGGTTCTTTGGGGGTATCGCACAACTCCGAGAAGATCAACAGGGTTCTCACCCTTTCGTCTAACATATGGATCGGAAGCAGTACTCCCAACAGAAAATATATCAAGTACTTTGAAGACCAAAGCAGTTGAAGAAGGAATCAACGAAGAGCTTTGGATCAATGATCTAGACTTCTCTGAAGAACTACGAGACCAAGCTTCCCTTCGTGTGGCCAAGTACCAACAGAAGATCAAACAAGCCTACGACGAGAAAGTCTACAAGAGACAGTTCCCAGTGGGCAGTCTAGTTCTCAGAGCAGTTTTCTACAACAGTGGGAAGCTTGCTCCCAACTGGGAAGGTCCATATATCGTTGAATCAGTAGGAGGCAAAGGTTCTTACAGACTGATCACACCAGAAGGAGATAGACTGCCTCGAGCTTGGAATTCTAGGCACCTCAAGATGTTCTATCCATGATGTAAATTCTGTGATAAATAAAGATCTCTTTCAAGTATTCAAATGTGCCAGTGTTCAGCTTTTCAATTCAAGTTCTGAAGCAGTTTGAAGTTATCCATATTCAAATTACCAGGTCTTTTAACAAGTTTGGGTGTTAGAGTTGCGACTTAACCCCTTACTAGCAAATGTTAAAAACTGACCATATTCAAGTTACCAAGTCTTTTTAACAAGTTTGGGTGTTAGAGTTGCGACTCAACCCCTTACTGGCAAATGTTAAACTGACTTTCAAATTTCAATATTCAATTTCAATCAATTTCGATATCGTTTAACATGTTTGGGTACTTGAGTTGCGACTCAACCCCTCACATACAAGTGTTACACGAATTCCAATTCAATATTCAAGTTTTAAGTTTGGGTAATCGAGTTGCGACTCGACCCCTTACATTCGAAAGATTGTATCTATGCTAATGCTATCCAGAACATAACATTCAAAGACATTCAACTCAAGAGATTCAATTTTCAAACACCAAAATGATCTTTCGATTATCAAAATTTGTCAAATACAATGATGAGCTGCTACATGTCAAGAGTTTACAAGTGTAAACAACAAAGAAAAGGTAGAAATACATCAGGGCTTGGCTACGCTCGGAGCACGCGACTTTTCTCCTTCGGATTCGCCACGAGGCTTGCTCGCAACCGAAGCTTTAGAAGATCGGACATTGCTGACATGTGCCCTGAGTGCCTCTGCCGCTTTCTCGGCCGTTTCTTTGTAACTCTTGCATTCAGACAATGCATGCTCCAGTGCCTTCTTGGAAGTCTCTTCCCTGGCAGTAAAAGCAGCATGTTGAGTAGCAAGTCGTTCTTTCAGCTCCTTGATCTCGTTGGTGCGACCGCAGGACACGTCCTCAACCTTGGAGAGTCGATTCTTCAAGGATTCAAGCTCGTGACTCTGCGCCTCACAACGATCCTGCAGCCCCTTGATCTCCAACTTCCCCTTGCGAAGATCCTCAATCTTGGCCTTGAGAGAGGTTTTCTTCGAAGACAGGATTTCCCTCAGCCTATCTCTCTCCTCGCTCACAGCCTTCAGTTCGGCCGTCAAACGGGTTACCTCGGATGCGGCCTCCCGTTCTCCTGCCTTCCTGGAAAGCTTGCTTGCGATTCTCAAACAGGCTGAGTTCTGCAAATGGACAAAAAGTTAGAATTATTCTGAAGATACAATTCGAACAATAGATCAAAGCATATGCACATACCACTATTTCAAGCCGATCGAAGGCTTCTTCAAAAGTAGCATCCGGAAGATTGCAAAGCTTCCGGATCGCGTTAGTGGGATGATTGATGTCAACATCACCCAAACTCCTTATCTTCTTCTTAGCCGGGCCAGCAGGTGTACCTACAATCCATGCAGCAATTCTAAGTGTTAGTATATTTTCAAGCTTCAAAGACAAGGAAGTCAATCAAAACAGGTTAGTACAGATACCTGAAGCCTCGACTTGGGGAGCCTTTCCCTTCCCACTGTCGGAGCTCTTACCCTTGGGGGTCGATTTCTCCTTGATGGGGGTTGGCTCTGGCAAGGGTTGGGGGGTAGCATCACACACCCGGCTTCCTCTCTCCAAGTGAGCAGGAGAGGGAACATCTCGAGGAGGTGATGCTCCCCCTTTGTCTTCTTGTCCACTCGAGGAGGTGAGCTCTGCCACCATAGCAGCAACTTCCTCCGCCAGAGATCGCGAAGGGGGTGGGGGTTGTTCAATCTCCACACCCCCACTTATTGTCGCCCCTTCGAGACGGGGAACCTCGGGAGGTATTTGATCGAGAGGCGTAGGGTTGCTTCCAACCCCACCACTCCCCGATATCCTAATCTTGAAGCGCAGCGGGTTCTTTTTCAGCTCCCCAAAGTCGTAAGTAGGAATCACCTTAGGGCCATCGCCCGTTGCATCCATGACCGCTTCCATCTTGCGAGCTTTAACTTGGTCAATAAGGATCGGCTGCGAATCCTCATCAGCCTTACCAATGGGGGTGGAAGGAATTTCTTCCTCACCACCCCCATGTCCTTCGATACCACCAGTGGGGGTGGGAGGAATTTCTTCCTCGCCACCCCCATGTCCTTCGCCCTCACCATCATCTCCATTTCCTTCACCACTGTCGCTGCTGTCGTCGGAATCATCATCATCACCATCATCTCCACCTTCCTCTTCACCTTCCTCTTCACCTTTCTCATCCTCCCCCTCTTCTTCTTTTTTCTTCTCCTCCTCAACTAGCACTTTCCTTTTCTTCTTCGCTGGCCCCTTCGGAGTTACCAGTTTCTCCTCCGAGGGAAGTGCGCTCCTGGCTCCATAAACCTTCTTCTCGAACCGAAGCCTCTTAACAATTTTTCCAGACTGAGGGTCCTCCTCGTAATCCGAGTAGATGACCTCATTGTCTTCATAGCGGGCCTTCGATCGGTGGAGAAGGTTGGCCTTGCCGTGTCGAACTGGGCAGTTCGAGAACTGCTTCCAAGATCGGGTCCCGCAGGTTAATTCCAGGAAGAGATTATCAACAGCTCCCACCTGCTCCGGAGACCACGCAAGAGCTCCTCCTACACTGAACATGTCTATTTCATCATGCACTTTGTATCGGGGAACCTCAGGAACAGACATCGGGGTCCAGGCACCAGACACCGACAACGGCCAGTCAGTGTAAAGCTTATCAAAACCAATAGTGTCCTCGATCGGCCGAAGAGCAGACACACCCGTCAGATAGAAGAATGGGCTGTCTTTCCTCCAGGCCCATCGGTAGTGATAGAAAAAATATCCAAACTCTATCCGGGCTTCTTCACCCTCGGGGAGGCTGGAATAGCATTCCCTTAGCTCCTTCTGGAAGTCCGATTCTACGCGACAGAAAGCGTAGATGATCCTCCAGGAGTTTCCAGTCACCTGCCCGGGACAGAGACCAGAGAGGTTCAGTAACCTCGCAGCAAAGGGAGGCAGTGGAAGGTGCAGTCCACAGTTGAGCTGGCCGATCGTGACGATAGTCCCCATCACCTGCTCTTTGCTCGCATACAAGACAAAGATTGTCCGCCTATCAATGCCAAAAGCTGACACAACTCCCGGAAGCGCTGGCCGGGCCTTCCCCTCAGTGAAACACGCTAACAGCTTCTGCAGTTTCTCCCTCTTCACGTCAGTGAGTTTGCCGCCAATGTTATACCCAAATTCCGGTTCCACCGACAGAGGTAACTGCGGGCAGAGGACAAACTTTGCCTTGGGAATCTGCTCTGGCCTTGACGGTGCAGAAGCAAATCCCACTCCTTGGTGCCTCTTGCCCAGTTGGCCAAGCTCGATCAATTCGGCCCTGCCTTTGCCTCGGCCCTTCGGAGCAGAAGAGACCTCGATAACTTCCTTGCCCTTCCTCTTGGAAGGAACTGCACTCTTCTTCGAACTGCCCGAAGACGCCATTTGACCGATCGAAAGGAGACGAAGAACAAGAGAGGGGAAGTAAAAGAGTCTGGACTTTGAAAAATTTTGAAAGCGTGAGGCGAAAATGACAGCGAGAAAGACTTATATACCCAGGGGTAAAATGGTACGCAAATCGAGAAGACACGTGTCTTCACCATATCAAATCGTGTGTTTTTGCAGGTATACGTGGCATCCATCCATAGCAGGCGCAAAAACAGACGAACCGTCGGACCAGACGAAGCGTCAGACCTACCGGTCCGCGTAAACCAACGGTCCAAACAAACCACCAGTATGAGTGAACCGGACTGCCGGTTCAAAGCCACATTCAGGCAAAATGAAGATTCAAAGAAGAAAAAAATCAAACTCCATCGATATTCAAGACTGCCAAAGATCAAAGAAGAAGCACAAGCTATACCACTTCCTCAAAAGTACAGGTTCAAGACTCAAACCTTGACCGGCTGATTTTAGCCGAACGATCAAATATGACCGTTCGGCCAAAATCAACCGATCGGTTGATTTTCTACTAGATCCGGCGAAAAACTGAGGTTTTTTGCCGATCACCCAAACCTTGACCGGCTGATTTTAGCCGAACGGTCAAATATGACCGTTCGGCCAAAATCAATCGATCGGTCGATTTTCTACTAGATCCGGCGAAAAACTAAAGTTTTTTGCCGATCACCCAAACCTTGACCGGCTGATTTTAGCCGAACGGTCAAATATGACCGTTCGGCCAAAATCGACCAATCGGTCGATTTTCTACTAGATCCGGCGAAAAACTAAGGTTTTTTGTCGAAAAACTAAGGTTTTTTGCCGATCACCCAAACCTTGACCGGCTGATTTTAGCCGAACGGTCAAATATGACCGTTCGGCCAAAATCAACTGATCGGTCGATTTTCTACTAGATCCGGCGAAAAACTGAGGTTTTTTGCCGATCACCCAAACCTTGACCGGCTGATTTTAGCCGAACGGTCAAATATGACCGTTCGCCAAAATCAATCGATCGGTCGATTTTTTACTAGATCCGGCGAAAAATTAAGGTTTTTTGCCGATCACCCAAACCTTGACCGGCTGATTTTAGCCGAACGATCAAATATGACCGTTCGGCCAAAATCAACCGATCGGTCGATTTTCTACTAGATCCGGCGAAAAACTAAGGTTTTTTGCCGATCACCCAAACCTTAACCGGCTGATTTTAGCCGAACGGTCAAATATGACCGTTCGGCCAAAATCAACCGATCGGTCGATTTTCTACTAGATCCGGCGAAAAACTAAGGGTTTTTGCCGATCACCCAAACCTTGACCGGCTGATTTTAGCCGAACGGTCAAATATGACCGTTCGGCCAAAATCGACCAATCGGTCGATTTTCTACTAGATCCGGCGAAAAACTAAGGGTTTTTGCCGATCACCCAAAACTTGACCGGCTGATTTTAGCCGAACGGTCAAATATGACCGTTCGGCCAAAATCAACCGATCGGTCGATTTTCTACTAGATCCGGCAAAAAACTGAGGTTTTTTGCCGATCACCCAAACCTTGACCGGCTGATTTTAGCCGAACGGTCAAATATGACCGTTCGGCCAAAATCAACCGATCGGTCGATTTTCTACTAGATCCGGCAAAAAACTGAGGTTTTTTGCCGATCACCCAAACCTTGACCGGCTGATTTTAGCCGAACGGTCAAATATGACCGTTCGGCCAAAATCAACCGATCGGTCGATTTTTTACTGGATCGGTCAAAAAACCATGTTTTTTGACCGATCACTCAATCCTTGACCGGTTGAAATTGACCGTTCGGTCAAATTTAACCGATCGGTCAAAATCAACCGAACGGCCAAATTTCCACTGGATCGGTCAAAAAACCATGTTTTTTGACCGATCACTCAATCCTTGATCGGTCAAAATTGACCGTTCGGTCAAAATTGATCGTTCGGTCAAAATTGACCGACCGATCTTTTTTGCGCTAACACTCGACAAGCTTATTTGTGCCTTCTTCGACAGGGGATTTTATGATTTGCACCAAATCCAAGCCAGCTAGAGCGAACTCTAGCTAACTTGGAGGGGGTAACTGTGGGTGCAAATTTTGGCATGAAGTCTGCAAACAGTGGGACCCACCGGCCCTGCCTGTTGGACCCTCGAAGACAACAGCGGGACCCACCGGCCCTGCCTGGTGGGCCCCCGAGTACCACAGCGGGACCCACCGGCCCTGCCTGGTGGGCCCCCGAAGACCACAGCGGGACCCACCGGCCCTGCCTGGTGGGCCCCCGAGTACCACAGCGGGACCCACCGGCCCTGCCTGGTGGGCCCCCTAAGACGGCAGCGGAACCCACCAGCCTTACCTGGAGGATCCACAGATACGACAGCAGAAAACCGCCATTTACCACCAGAGAATCCTATAAATAGCAGAGCCTTCGAATGTAAAAGGATCGAAAAATAAGATCCGAAATCCATTTTCCACTCTGAGATCTGATTTTCAGAACCAGAGCTCTGGAATTTCTATCTTCTCACCCTTCACCTCTACTTGATCATCTTCTTGTCTGTGAAGAGATCAAGAAGGCTTCAGTAGCACTCGGCCTGTCGAGGTTACTTTGAGAAAAGTGTTAGTGAATTCGGGTTGCACCCTATAGCACGGAGACGTAGGCTTCGGCTGAACTCCGAGATCACTTCTCGTGTCAAACTCTCTCTCTGATTGCATCTCTTTGTTTACATATCAAAAACTTCAACTTCGATCAACAGATCGACCAACGATATCCGACGTCAACTTCAACTCCAATTGACTGGTGCTGCGAAAGTCTTCGGGTCGGCACGAAGATTTTCCCCCACAACGGCGGGTGATGCTCAACGGGGTGCCGACACCTTGTGAGAGAGGTGCCGGCGCCTTGTGTTATTGGTGGTGGTTGACGACGACGACGGCGGGTGTTGCCCAACGGGGTGACGTCGTAGTCGGGAGGTGCCCGCTGGTGGTCGACGGCGACGGGCGGGTGACGACGGCCGATGGTGGGCTACTGTCGGTCGTGGTATTGACATCCCTCTATGATTAATCCCATGGCCCAATCATGGCCATTGAAATTGGATGCACCACTTGTCTCTTTCTAAAACGTCAACGATCGAATGGGGAGACAGATCATCAGTGAAGTGGAGTCAAATCTTTTTGAAATTGGGAACGAAGTCCTTTATAAGTCTCAGAGGTACTTTAGTTCAAAACAAAAAAAATTGGTCAGAAAAGTAAAGCAAAAGACATTCGAGTTTATTCTCAAAAAAAGCGATCGAGTTGGGGACCATTGTGGGCAAAATCTCTTAAAATAGCCTTTGAGAGTTTAAAGTGGGTATGGTCGATCATTGATTGACACATCAGCTTTTGAGCCCGATGATGTCAGAGCCTGATGTGCGGCTCTGGCGTGCAGGTGGGTGCTCTGCGGTTACAGTGTGAGCGGATGGTCCCCACAGCATCCCACGTGTCAGGCATTGGGAAGGGATATCACTGAGGACGCTGCACCTCGATTTCCCTGAAGGACGGGAGCACGAAGCCCACGCCTCGGCCTTTGGCCTCTGCAGCTCTGTTGGCCGGGTTCGCCCGCTGCAGGTGAAGACGACCAGAAGCATCCGAACCACCCAAACCGGCACGAACGCCTCCCTCGTGAACCCCTTCCTAAACACCCCCTGCTACTGCCCTTATTTACCAAAATCCCCCAAAATTTGCTCACGAGTGACGACAGCCAGTACTCAGTAGGGGTGGCAATGGGTCGGGTTGAGACATAAGTATAAGGGCAAAACACCCAACCCGAACCCGACGCGCTAATAAACGGGTCAAAAACTTAAACCCAAACCTGACCCGTCTAATAAACGGGTTGACCCGATCCGACCCGTTTAACCGTTTATTAAACAGGTCAGGTCGTGTTGGCTCGGGTTGGGTCAACAGAACCCATGTATCAAGTTGGGTCATGATGGGTCGGATTGGGCCGGGTTGGTTCGGGTCGGAACAGGTTGGCGCGGGTCGGGTCGGGTTGGCACAATCCATTTGGTAAACGGGTTAAGTCGGGTTATAAGTACAAATCCGAACTCGACCCATTAAATAAATAGGTCAATCAGGTTGACCCGTTTATGACCGGAACCTGTTTAGGCCAAACCTAAACCCGCTAACTTTGGGTCGGGTTGGCGGGTCGGGTCAATGATTGCCACCCCTAGTGTTCAGTGCCTCATTATTCTGTCCGGGTGTGTCCGGCTTGTATGTTCAAATAGCACTGCACTTGTTTCCTATTGACCTTTAATATCCGGGACTTACGTAGGCCTTGAACCTAGCTTTGCCGCTAAGTAGTGATCTCTGCATTCATTCTTGATCCAGTTGATGATAGTAGCCGAGTCCCCTTCCATCTTGATGTTATTATCATCTTAATTAGACTCCTCCTATAATGCTCTAGCCTATGTATTGACCGTCGATGTAGTCTGGATTGGGATCGCACTGCCACCAGAATCTCTCCATGTGGTTTATCAAGATGAAACCCGCACCACTTGTTCGAATGCCCTGATTGAGACTCCCATCAAAGTTTAGTTTCAACTTGTTAATGTAAATGTAATGGGTCGGGTTTACTGTATAGTCGGGTCGGGTTTACTGTACATATATTGGGCTTGAGTCCCTCAATGGAATCATACCATTCCTCTCCAAACCCTAGCCGTCATCTCCTAACGTGGTATCAGAGCTCTAGGGTTCTCCCGACGACGACGACGGTCCTCCGGCTGCACCTCCTCCGGCCTCCCTCCTTCTCCGGCTGCACCTCCTCCGGCTGCCCCTTCCCGCCGGCTGCATCCACTCCCGACCCACCGCCCCTCTTCTCCGGACCCCCTACAGCCACCGGCCCCCCCTCCCGGACCTCTTACAGCCACCGCCCCCCCCTCCCGAACCCTCTACAGCCACCGCCCCCCCATCCCGGACCCCCTACAGCCCCCGCCCCCCCCCTCCCGGACCCCCTACAGCCACCCCCCCCCCCCTCCCGAACCCCCTACAGCCCCCGCCCCCCCCTCCCGGACCCCCTACAGCCACCCCCCCCCCTCCCGAACCCCCCTTCAGCCACCGGCCCCCCCTCCCGAACCCCTTACAGCCCCTGCCTCCCTCCCGACCCCCTCCCGAACCCCTTACAGCCACTGCCCCCCCTCCCGACCCCCTCCCGAGCCCCCTACAGCCCCCGCCTCCCTCCTACAGCACCCCCCGACACCCCTTGACGCCCTACAGCCTCCTCCATGGCCTCTCCAGCCGTACCGTCCGTCGTTGCGATCTCTCCACCGCTGAAGGCGGTCGCCTTTCAGCTGTCATCGGCCGGCGACTGGCCTGACTGGTCCCTCACCGTCGAGGCCGATCTCTCCAGTCGTGATCTGTGGGGTCACATCACCGGCGAGGATACTCCTCCCACCGACTACTCCGGTTCCTCATCTGTCTCCAGCAGTGCAGCCTCTTCTGCTGCGACTGCTACCATGGCCACCACCGTTGCTGCCCTTACGTGGCGCCGCCACGATCAAGCCATCCGGGCGTACCTTCTGGCCTCTGTTGCTCGTCCACTCCTTGCTCCCATCGGCCGCCTTCCGACAGCGCGCGCGATGTGGGAGTATCTCCGGGACCGCTTTCTCCCGCGCGGAGGCGTCCGCCGGCATCAGCTCATCTGTGACTCACAGTCGGCCCGTCAGGGGGAGCGCACCGTTCAGGATTTCTTTAGTCAGATGAGTGCCTATTGGCATGAGCTGGACTCACTGATCCCGGAGCGGTGTGCCTGCCCTCGCTCCCGGGATTTCCAGCGCTTCCTTGACGAGGGCCACCTGCACCAGTTCCTGGCCGCGCTTCGGCCGGAATTTGCTCTCATAGCTGCCCAGCTCCTGCACCGTGAGCCACTCCCTCGGCTGGAGGATGCTCTACTCGCTTTGGTCGACGAGGAGACCATCCTTCAGACCCAGGGCGCTCGTCCTCCTCCACTTGCTCCTAGCTCCGACACTGTCCTGGCAGCCGGGTTCTCCGATGAGGCTGTTTTTTGTCACTACTGCAAGGAGCCCGGCCACATGAAGCGCGAGTGCCCTACACGTCCTCCACGCAACCCCCGCTGGGGTCCGGATGAGAGATCCCCCTGCTGGACTTCGTCTTCACGCGATGATCGACGCGACGGTCGTGGTGGACGGAACCGTGGACGTGGTTCATCTTCTTTCCGCCACTTTGGTGGTACAACGGCTACTGCAGAGGCCTCGACGCTCCCCACTGCTCCCACAGCTCCTTCGCCGCCTGAGCCGGACCGTCTTCAGCGCCTCGAGGAGCTCCTTCTTCGCCACATAGCCTCCACCGGCTCCGCGACTGCGCACGGCTTGTCTGCCACCTCTGGTACTACTGCTCCATGGATCTTCGATTCGGGTGCCTCCTGTCACCTTACTTTTGACTCCACTGTCCACACGTACTGCTGACACACCCATGGAGCTTAATTTGAAGCTTCTCGCTACAGATGGTGAGCCGCTCCAGGACGTCTCCCGCTACCAGAGGTTGGTTGGGATGCTTGTCTATCTCACCATGACCCGGCCAGACATTGCCCATGCTGTTGGCATTGTCAGTCAGTTTGTTCAGGCTCCATGGTCAGTACACCATGCAGCTGTTCTCCGGATTATCCGCTACCTCCGGGGCACCATCACCCGTTCACTACTGTTTCCTTCCACCTCTCCGTTGGTGCTGCGTGCCTACTCAGATGCAGATTGGGCAGGAGATGCAGACACTCGTCGATCTACTACAGGATACTGTGTGTTTCTGGGTGACTCACTGATTTCGTGGCGCAGCAAGAAGCAGGAGTCTGTTGCTCGCTCCAGCACCGAAGCCGAATACAGGGCTATGGCGTCCACCACCGCCAAGATTGTCTGGCTTCGCCGTCTTCTGCTTGACTTGGGAGTGGTGATATCCGGGCCCACCCCTCTCTTCTGTGACAACCGGAGTGCTATTCAGATTGCTAGCAATCCGGTCTTCCATGAGCGAACAAAGCATATTGAAGTTGATTGTCACTATGTTCGCCAGGCGTTTATCGATCACACCATCTCCCTGCCTTTCATTCCCTCATCGGAGCAGACTGCTGATTTTCTGACGAAGCCACTGACGACTGCTCGCTTCAGGCATTTTCTCGGCAAACTCTCGGTTCATGATCCACCGTGAGTTTGAGGGGGAGTGTTAATGTAAATGTAATGGGTCGGGTTTACTGTATAGTCGGGTCGGGTTTACTGTACATATATTGGGCTTGAGTCCCTCAATGGAATCATACCATTCCTCTCCAAACCCTAGCCGTCATCTCCTAACACAACTCATCTCGCAACGGAGGAATCCATCTGAAGAATATTTGCTCCTTGATAGTTCTTGGAATTGCGGACAACCAAACCCATCATTAGTTTCCATATAGCCATTTGACTACATGATACAAATCCTAGCAACCACATCAGGATTCTTGGTACTTGTTGAGATTTAGCTTGTGAAAGCTGAACCCGGATCGAGGTACTCCGTGGGGATGAGATCGAGTTCAAGTAGGACTCAGGGTCAAGTCCGTGGCGGATAGGGAAAGCCCCGTGAAAATCCCATGTATCGGATGAAGCCAGAAGCAGCATGCAGAGCAGAAGCTACAAGAAAATCCACCCGGTTTAAAAATCTGGCTCGCGTAAGTGAACTAGTGGGCACTTCTAGAGTAGAACAACAGAGGGATTCGCCCAGGCCAACCAGAGCTAGACAATGAATTCAGGTCGCGATCCATGGCCTATTTGAAGCATTTTCGAGTTTCCTATGGTCATATATACGCATGCTCCCTTATAAAAGTAGAGGCATGGATGACTATAGGGTTAATGATAAGATTAGACAACGGGAATGTTGAGCCATCACGAAGGACAAGAGGTTTCAAGATCGTCTACGGAGAAGAGAGGGTCACAGAACAGAAGGAAGGATCCGGGAGGCACCAACACGCACACCATACCTCAATCTCTTAGACGCTCGAGGGAGCATGGCAGTCGGTAACCACAATGAAGTGGTTTTTCTAAGGTAGATGGTTGAGTGAGCGAATCATAGGATGAAGAATGATTAAAAAACATGGTGAAGGGTTTGTTGTAAGGAGAGAAGAGAGAGGAAGGAAGGGAGAAAGGGAAGAGAAGAAGGAGGAAAAAAGAAAAAGAAGGGAGAGTGGAGATTCGTCTCTGGGTTCTTCTTCAAGTTCATCCAGGCCAGTCTTCATCCGGGTTCTTAGATGCATATACCTCATCTTCTACTTCGGGTGCTTTCATCTCTTGATATATCCTCTGGTATATCTCTATATTTCTTTGACATGTTGTTCTCTACTTTGTGGGTGTTTCTGTGAGAGGAGCAAGAAGAGGGTCTGTGGAGTTCGTTAAATAGTGACTATTGAGTTATATATTCTCTTGATATAGTGATAATCCAAATCCATGATTGCTTGTTGAATCTGTGGTGTTCGTTACTATTATATTGGTGTATCAAATTCTTTATGTGGTTGTGCGATCTTTGTAGAGCTTCAATCCTTGAACCTTTGAGCACCATTCTGGGGGCTTGAAGGCTTCCATCGTGTAGGAGATTGGTATCGGAGTGGGCCAATTCCCAACAGTACTGCCCTAAGAAAGTTCTTTGTTGCAGTCAAGACATATGCTCCAGGCCTCATTGATCAACAAACAACTTTGAGGCTTGTTGTGATCGTTGCCAATCAAAGCTTCAAGAATCATTGCACAACAATCCCGGATACACATTAGGGCATTACCTTGAAGAGGAATCAATCCCCAAACCTCTTTTCGCACTTGGGCAACCCAAAAACAGCATGTGAAGTATCTTCAGCCTCACTTGCATACCTTCTACAAAGAGGATCGATAGATATACATCGTTTAATAAGGACATGGAGTTTTTATTACTAGCTCTTTATATAGGAGCACCTTGCATTCTTGAGTGTGTTTGGTTGTGAGGAAAATACAAGAAAGAAAAAAAAAAAAAAACTTGATCAAGTTTGTTAGGAGAATACTATTTGGCACAAAAGACATGAATTAGAAAAGTCTGTGCCTGTCAGCACTCGGACAGTTGCCTTCGATGGCAAAATACACCCCTGGTCGCCTACAACTGTAAAACACACCCGTGCTTGGACCTCTCGTCGCCTCCGTTGATTGCCACCACTCGTTAAAACCATAGATTTTTTATAAACGTTAAAGAGCACAACCGCAAGAGACTGTTATTTTGAGGGTATGAGTGAGATTTGTCGACTTGATTTACAATTAAATTTGAATAGTTCAAGACTTAGGTCACTTGCTGCTTGTAAATACTGCAGATCATACTAAGCAAAGTTTCAAGTTGAAAGACATCTTTTGCTTATACATACCTATCATAAGTACTCCAGACAACTTATTTTGAATTTGATTTTTAATATTTTACTCTTGTGTAAAATTGTTATAAAATTTTGATGATTTTATTAAAGAATAGTATATTATGTTTGAGTTTAGTTCCATATTGATAGGGGGAGTGCAAGAGTTCCTTATTTAATAGAACTCCCCCTTTAGTCCCTTGTACCTTCACAAAACCCAAGACTTGCACATATGCGCGACCCGGGCCGAGTTGTGGCTCGCGAGTCGCGTGGTCGCGAATGGTCTTCGGGTCTTCTTTTTAATTGATTTTTATTTTTTAATATTTAATAAATAGTTATTTCTTCATTACCTGTTATCCAAACATTAACAGGTTCATTGAATTTAATTGTATATCCAGATTGATGGAAACGTTTCCCGACATAGATGTGAATGCTCTTCAGTGTGAGAATTTTTACTGCATGCGAGGCTCTAGATGTTGGACAGTGGATATGGAAACGTTTTGACTGAGGACCTATATATAAGAGAGGGTCCAAGGAAGCAGAAGGCACACCAACAAAAGTTAAGAGCTCTCATCTCCTCTTTCTGCATGTTTTGTTTTATGGAGTACTGTTGAGAGCCCCATGGCCTTATTCTTCCGTGCTGGAAGAAAAGCATGTTTTGTATCATGGGGAGGAAGGCGAGAGCACCTTCGGGGTATCACCGGAGCTGCACCGTTCTTACTTTCATGATATATATTATGTCCATACACAAGCCTCAACTATCTCTTCAACCGATAAGTCTTTCAAATCTCATTCTCGAAACTATATATATCTCTTTAATTTGGTTGTTAAAAGGAGGCCAAGGAATTAGAATATCCATCGATTAGAAAGGTATATTTTTTACAACAATTAATGGATCTTATTAAAGAAGATTATAGTATTTTATATTGTCTTTGATGGATGTAACTTTTGTTAGTTAATGAAATGAGGTAATATTACCCACAAAAAAAAAAATCAGATATTGATCATTCACACCCAAAAAAGGAATTTTGTATACAATCCTTAACAAACATTGATATTACATAAAACACTTAAGTTTTATTAATAATCCCCCAACAAATTTGACATTTAGTTAAAACTCTATAAGGGGGTTTTATGTAATATAACAATGTAGCACGTGGATTTTTTCATTAAATATAAGAATATATTAGGGGCTATTAATTAAACTTAAAAGGGTGTATTCAAAATTCTCAAAACATAAAGGGCAAATTAGTACTAGGACCTTGTACCATACCTTTTTAGCAATGAAGATAAAGATGAACAAGAAGATGCTTTAGCGATAGGTCCTCCTGTTTGAAAAATATCAATTTTACCCCTAATGCAGCTGTATAGCTAGGAAACAGCAATCCCATTTTTGGCAACAATTACTATAGGCAAAAGAGTAATAATCTTGCTACGGTGAAATCACTAGCAATTTTTGTGTGAAATCTCGTCAAATTTTTTTTGCTACAATAAATAATTGTAGCAAAATAGTAACAATTTGCACACATTGAGTAAATTTTTTTGTGGAATTACAATTTTTTCATATTGTTACTCTTTTGCTACAGTGAACTCACTGTAGCAATTTTTTTTTTATAAAATCTTGATGGATTGTTTTACTCTACAGTGAAATAACTGCAGCAAAAGAGTAACAATCTTTCTAGATTGAGTAACAATCTCCGTGGAGTAACAATCTGTGCAGATTGTTACTTTTTTGCTATAGTGAAATTACTGTAGCATTTTTTTTTGGGAAGTTTGACATAAGTCCTTTTTGAGATATGACTTTTAGTTGCAAGACACGTTAATTTTGAAATATAGTTAAAGTCCCTCCCGACTAATATATAGCCTTATTGAAGACGAATGTATACTCTTTCTGAAACGAATGTATACTCCTTCAAAAGGCGAATGCATAATTGTAGGGACCTCAGCTAATATAGCAAATTATGGCGTCTTGCGACTAATATTACAAAATAGTCGAGGACTCTACTTTGTCATTTTTGTTTTGTGAAATCTTGTTGGATTTTTTTTTGCTACAGTTAAATCACTGCAGTAAAAATCTACAAATTACTGTAATGATAAAGACAAAGGGGATTGCTCTAAAGGAGTATTTTTGCCATTTAAAGGAGAGAGATGTCTACGAAGGTACTTCCTCTAAGTGCATCTTTTTCGGGAGAGTTCAGATCTCCGATTAGTCGGCCTTCATCACAGCCACCTGCATAAGGTTGGAGTACAGTTCCATTTTGGGTCATCTGTCATCGTGCGACTGTGATGTATGTAGGGCTGACGGATCGAAGATCTGAACTCCTTTTGGGAGGTGCCAGATGCAAAACTATCTTATTATCTATCCTTTTCTCTAAATCGATCTTTTGTCAAGGGCCTTTCACTAATACCCACCAAAAAAATCTCAGAAAGTGGCCTTGACGTTCTTTTTAAATCTGTTCCTTTGACTCCTCACTGACCTCTGCAACTTCAGTGCTCAGAGAACCATAACTCCACTCCACCCCACCCTCGCCAAACTCACTCTCTCTCTCTCTCTCTCTCTCTCTCTCTCTCTCTCCACACAGAAAGAATTATTGGGCACATCCCCCATGCCCATTCCACATCCAAGATGCCCCTTCTAGGTTTCTTGCACTTCCTTCTATAGCTCCTCCCCCTCTCGGCCTTACTATATTTCCCAAGTTCAAACAAAGAACCGTTGCTTCTCTCTCTCTCTCTCTCTTTCTCTCTCTCTCCATGGCCTCACCAGTACAGACCAACCTTCTTCTATTGCTGCTACTATCCTTCTTCTTTTCTTCCACCGCCGCCGCAGCCGCCGCCGCAGCCCCTTCCATGATTGTAACAAGTAAGCAGGAGCGGACGTACATTGTTTACATGAACCCAGCCCACAAGCCGGCCGCCCAACCCACCCATGCCCACTGGTACCGGGCCCACCTCCGCTCCCTCTCCATCGACCCCGCCCGCCACCTCCTCTACACATACTCCACCGCCCTTCACGGATTCGCCGCCTCGCTCCTCCCCCACCACCTCCCCCGTCTCCGCCGCCACCCCTCCGTCCTCCACCTCCACCCGGACCCCGTCCTCCCCCTCCTCACCACCCGCTCCCCGCTCTTCCTCGGCCTCCTCGCACCCTCACCGGCCTCCGCCTTCCCCATCCAGAGCGTCGACTCCGCCTCCAAGGACGTCATCATCGGCGTCCTCGACACCGGCGTCTGGCCCGAGTCCCCCAGCTTCGCCGACTCCGGCCTCCCCCCCGTCCCCTCCAGGTGGCGCGGCGAATGCGAAGCCGGCGTCGACTTCCCCCCTTCCCTCTGCAACCGCAAGCTCATTGGCGCCCGTAGCTTCTCCCGCGGCTTCCGATCCGCCTCCGGAGGCGCCGCCGACAAGCCGAGGGAGTTCGCATCCCCCCGTGACCGCGACGGCCACGGCACCCACACCGCCTCCACCGCCGCGGGCTCCCCCGTGGCCAACGCCAGCCTCCTCGGTTATGCCCCCGGCACCGCCCGCGGCATGGCCACCGCCGCCCGACTAGCCGTTTACAAGGTCTGCTGGGCCTCCGGCTGCTTCGGCTCCGACATCCTCGCCGGCATGGACCTCGCCATCTCGGACGGCGTCGACGTCCTCTCCCTCTCTCTCGGCGGAGGCTCGGCTCCCTACTTCCACGACACCATCGCCGTTGGTGCCTTCTCCGCCACCGAACGCGGCGTCTTCGTCGCCTGCTCCGCCGGAAACAGCGGCCCCGGTCGCTCCACCCTCGCCAACGCCGCTCCGTGGATTGCCACCGTCGGAGCCGGCACCCTAGACCGCGACTTCCCGGCCTACGCCAAGTTGGGCTCCGGCGAACGGCACACGGGCGTCTCGCTGTACAGCGGGAAGGGGATGGGGAAGAAGATGGTCCCCGTCGTGTACGGTATGGAGGCGGCCGGTGCAGGCAGTGGCAACGCGGGCAAGCTGTGTCTCGCGGGGACGTTAGCCCCCGCGAGGGTTCGGGGGAAGGTGGTGCTGTGCGACCGGGGAATCAGCGCAAGGGTGGAGAAGGGGGCGGTGGTGAAAGCTGCGGGCGGGGTGGGGATGATCCTTGCCAACACGGCCGCCAACGGGGAGGAGCTGGTTGCCGACAGCCACCTGCTACCGGCGGTGGCGGTGGGGAGGAGGACCGGGGATCAGATCAGGAAGTACGTTACCTCCGACCCGAGCCCCAAGGTGGTGCTGAGCTTCGGCGGAACGGTGGTTAACGTGAGGCCGTCGCCGGTGGTGGCGGCGTTCAGCTCGAGGGGGCCTAACATGGTGACGCCGCAGATACTGAAGCCGGACTTGATCGGGCCCGGGGTCAACATATTGGCGGGTTGGTCCGGTTCTATTGGTCCAACCGGGCTGGCCAAGGACAACCGGAGAACCGAGTTCAACATCATGTCCGGTAAGTACTCTTAGTTTGGTAATTATACTGTATTTAGAATAACAATTTTTTTTTTTTCAGATTTTAGTAATAATCCATAAATAAGTTTTGGTCATGATTAATGTTTTGGCCCCTTTTTTTTGCCAATATATTTTGGCTCTTTTGGGTCCATAAAAATCTTGAATTAGTTTGTAAAAACTTAAATCCTTCACTCTTTTTTTTAGAAGTTAATGTTGGATTTGCAGTGGTAAATTTCTTGTCAATCATTTTCAAACCCTTGAGAAATCGAAGTATGACATGTAGAAAATGATCTTCGAATAGATATTTGGGGGTAATTTGTTAATTTGTGTGGGTGTAATTTGTTAATTTGTGTGGGTGTAATTTGATGGCCTTGTGTTAAACAAACATGGTTACTCATGACACTCTTTTTTCATTATAAATGCCCGTGCCTATCGGCACTTGGACAACCGCCTTCAACGGCCACCTTCAGGGTGTGATTCACTTGTTAGAGAGAGAAAGAAAGAGTATTAATTAACTTTCAAAAAAAAAATACTAATTAACATCAAATGGCCATTAAATGCTATTTAATATGTATTTATCATGTTTATAGTAGGTTTTTATTATCTTTATATCAGGTTTTTAATAGGATTTATGAGAGTCGTATTCACACATGAGCGAAAGAGAGCTCCGTTTGAATTTTCTCTATTCCTCTCTATCTTTCTTTAGACCGTGATCGATGGCTAGATCAATCATGTGCCTTTTTTTATCCTAGTCAGCTTGTAAACAACCATAGCATATTATATAGATGTGTACTTCACATTATATAAATATAAATATCTACACAATTGAGATCACATCCCAGTGGGACCCCCCACCCTCCTCCTAATCCGACAAGTTATATAATCAAATATCAAGAGCTTCCTCCTATCATTATGGCGAGTTTATCTCTTCCCCTTGTGGCGAGTTTATCTGTGCTCCGGGGTGGCAATATTACAGGCATGGTTTGATTCTAATCCTAATTATCTTGTGCTCTAAGCACTAACAGGTGGTGTACTGACTATGAAGTCTCCAAAAAAAAAAACATATAATGACTGTGTATATTCATCATCATATGAAGTCCCTCAAAAATTAAATAAATACATACATATACTGACAATAAAGTCCCAAGCCAAGTATTTATTAGTTACACTGTTGGTTGTGTTCTACATGCTAATACAAATATTTTGACATTAATAATGAGATATATTGATTTTCTTGTATTTTATATTGATATTGTATGAGATCCATGTTAATATATTGAGTATAACTTAGGGAGCTTAGGTATGCGGATGAGATTCACATACAGAAGGTCTAAGCTTACTGGTCTATTATACCTGATAAGGTTCGTAGTCAGTGGCATGACTGTTCATCCTATCTGTAAGACTGTAGCGCTATGGCTTTCTATCAACGAGATGATTTATCTTAGCCATCAAAGTGGTCACTCTAAATCAATTGTGTTTGCATGTTTGGAATACAATGAACAAGGATTACCATGACTCAATCCTGAGATGTTTGTGAAGTTAAGGTTTGGTCTTTTTCAATTTGAGTTACAATTCAGTAAGACCATATTGCTGGTCAATAGCTACGTATCTTAGGTGGCTTACATACTATGCTATCAAAATCGGGACTAGTCGGCGACTAGTCCCCGACTTGTCCTCAGGCGGCATTTTGCTGACCGATTAATTCCGATTCTGTCATTGCTGGGCGAAATCCCGACTAGACCCAACTAGTCCCCGACTAGCGACTGCCGACTAGTCCCCAGGCAGCAATCTGCAAGCAATTTTTTTTTTTTGCAAGGAGTCTTTGCAAGTAATTTTGTTTGGATTTTTTTACATTGGCTCAAAGTCTTGAGTCGCAAGACTCACAATTATGGCTCTTCCATGTAATCATCTGTTGAGCACCTGAGAATCTTGGATAAAAACATAGACAAATAATTATTGTTTATTTGTTGATATCCATATAACTCTATAATCAAATTGGGGTTGTTCACAGATTAAACATCATCAAACAAATATTGTGATGAATTCTTAGTTCTGAGTCTTCTGACATGGGCATGAAGCTAATACAACTGTGTTTTGTTACTTATGTATTTATACCCATGCTGTGAAGTGTGAAAGTATGTATTGTTATTAACCGACTAATATCATATATTTATTGACATTTATGCTAGTTCATATATCATATATGTTTAGGGAAGGGGGAGGGGTTAGAATAAGTTTTGGTCGACTAGTCTCAAATTAGTCTTGACTAGTCATGACTAGTCCTAGTTGGCCCTTGGCCGACTAGGGCCGACTACCGACTTTGACTGCATAGCTTACATAAGTGCTTGGGAATTGGGAACGCATTCATTTTCGAGGAATTTTAAACACTCTATCAAAGAGATTGTATCTCCTTAAGTAACTCTCATGTAAGATGATCATTGAAATTGAGTACTCAGACAAATATTTTTTTATAAAGGATTTATCAAATGATTTTATATAAAATATTATTATTTTATAATAAATGTTTTCATTATTGATCATAAAAGGGATGAGAAGTTGAACTTAAGGACATAAGCTGCAGTGTGCTCCGGATAGGCCAGTTGCTTCTCTCGATCAATACGAATAGATGCCAGATACTGAGGGTCTATTTGTAAAGTAGTAGGAAATGACATTTGCTTAATTCTCACTTACCACAGTGTGCAATCATGGCATGATAGTGGTTCTAGCCATGATTAATTAGATAATGATGTAGTCATGTGAAGACAAGAATCCTAGTCTAATTAGAGCTGAGGTGTTGGATTCCTAAAGGATCCCAACTTCTAGCCTTCGTCAGTAGGCCGACAAATGCTAGTCCTAATATGAGTAGGACTGTAGGAGTGTTAGACATGATCTCATCTATGCTAACTAGACATTTAATTCATATTGGGCTAACTTCCTAAAAAGTAAGGATTTTCATATTGACTAGGAGTCCTAGTTTGACTGGGATTCGGAATTGTCAACTCGTGAGAGCCCAACCTTCATAATTATCTTTGAGTCCTCAAGTGACCCGAGCTCACAAGGAGAGTCCTTGTTGTTCCTCGCCATAGGAGTCCAATAAGACCCCTTAGGGGACGGCCACATCAATCCTAATGGGATGGGGAGGCTCAAATTGGCAAGGCCTAAAGTATTGGAGTTGGAATTAATCCCAACTTGGAAACGATAAGGACCAAGAGGAAACCTAATTGCTCCTTTTGTAACCCTAATTGGGCCTGGCCACCCTAGGCTATATAAAGCCTTGTGACCAGCCTCCTAGATCGATCCAACCTATAAGAGTTGGCCACACATAAGGAAGAAAAGGAAACAAAGAGGAAGAAGGAGCACCCACCTGCTCTATTGTCAGATCTTGCATGAGGGAATAAGTGTTGTGTTTCCGTGGTTGCATCGCATCTTCTTCATCTGATCTACATCGACGCATCTTCTCCACAAGTTTCTTCATTGATCTGGTGGGGTATAATTTTCCACAATCCTTAGGTGATTGATGATTTTTTTTTGCCGATATCTCTCATCTAATAATCAAATTGAAAACGTACGAGCGATTTTTGCCTCCGCTATACCTGATAACGTTGATACACAACTAAAGCCCATGCTACCAGGGACCGAGAAACTGAATCTATAAAAGATACGATCGAACTTTGTTTGAAAATAAGATTCTATCAAATGAAGCACCTTTGGCTTTTGCATTGCTTCCGACTTAATTCTAGTTTGGTCGTTATATGAACTTGCATCAATTATTATTTAAGCAGTACCTCTTAAATCCTTTGGTATCCTTCTGCTGAATACTTCTAAGGTGGGTTATGTTGTAAGTTTATAAATAAAATTTTTTATAACATTTAGGTCCTTTGTAAGAAAGTAGCTTCCACTCTTAAGTATTAGGTCTATTTGTCCCTCCCACAGTACTAGTTAAATTGCTCCCTAAGATAATCTCAGCTCCTCACAATGTCAAACTTTCAAGACAAAGTTCAGCAATCTTTTAGTCATGGTAGCTTCATGATCCTCTGGGCTGAATGCAGGAACATCCATGTCATGCCCACACATCAGTGGGGTTGCTGCACTGCTCAAGGCCGCGCACCCCGACTGGAGCCCCAGTGCCATCAAGTCCGCCCTCATGACCACCGCCTACACCCTCGATAACACTGGATCCCCCCTCCAGGACGCTGCCGGAGGCCCCCCTGCAACACCGCTGGCCTACGGCTCTGGCCACGTGGACCCCGAGAAGGCCCTCTCCCCGGGCCTCATCTATGACATCGCTACCACTGACTACATTGCCTTCCTCTGTTCCTTGAACTACACCGTCCAGCATGTGCAGGCCATCACCAAGAGCCACAACATCACGTGCTCGCAAAGGCTGTCGGGCCCAGGCGACCTCAACTACCCTTCCTTCTCGGTCATCTTCGAGAAGTCGCAGAGGGTCGTGAAGTATAGGCGGGTGCTCACGAATGTCGGACAGGCGAAGTCGGTGTACAGTCTGAAGCTTGGCGGGCCCGGGAGCGTCAGTGTGGCTGTGAATCCCAAGAAGCTTGCTTTCAAACGGGTGGGGGAGAGGCTCAAGTATAGTGTGACGTTCACATCGAAGAGAGGAGGGAACCAAGCGAACACAGCATTCGGTTGGATCGCGTGGAGCAACGAGCAGCACCAAGTGCGGAGTCCCGTCTTGTATACATGGAAGATGTGAAGATGCTGTGATAGGATTCTTGTTTGAATCCTTCAGTTTGCCATTTCCGACGAATTCCGGCTTTCTGGTGTTATGCCTCCCTCTCCTCTGCAGGCCACTGTTTCGTTGTCGAAAACTGAAAATCACTGTGAAGATGGATTGAAGGGGGTGGATTCACTTCACACATAATTGTGGTCCCTATACCTATGTTATAGTCCTTGTAAGCCTTTGGAGGGTTGTGAACTGGGGTGTATCAGTAGGCAAGCTGGATGTCATGAAGTGATGAGTATCTGGTTTTCTTGTTTTGAGATCTAATGGGCTCTACTCTTTAGTGAAGTGTCTTCTCTGCAGAGTAAACTCAGTATGCTTTGAAGTAAAGTTTTTCTTTTTGCCCTTATTTGCAATTTGGCTCAACCTTAGTATTTTAGGGTTTTTTTTTCTTCTTAATATTACCTCCAATCTATCAAATTGAGTCATCTAGCTCCAACTAAATTCCTAATTCCGAGACATGCTGAATTGTGGCTCCGTTACGAAGTTGGCGGTGCTATTATGGGCCCAAATTATTGATAATATTTTTGAAAAACCGCTTTTCCCGATGTAACCTTATACGCATCGTTTGGCAGACAGAAAATTTAGCTAAGGAAGGGAAAAGTAATGAGAAAATAAATCTTATCGTGTAAAAAAAAACAAGCCAACCAGTGGAAAAGTTGCCGGGATTGCATTCCTCACTTCACCTAGAGGAACCCTAATCCCCGGCTTAGCATTCCCTATTCCCTTATTTAAAACTTTCTTGCTACCAAACGAATGCCTTTGAAATTAGGTTTATCTTTCTCCCACAGAGGAAGTTCGGGCCGAGTCTCGGTATAGATTCCAAGGGTAAGTTGGGTCAGCCCACTCAGATATTGGGCCTTACTTTGGGCTTAAGTCCAACATATCTCTCAAGAAATTCAATTTTAGTCACTTGTAAAATCCTCCACCATTGGATAATGATTACAAGTTTTTGCCATTTAATCGACCGCATGGACGCCGTCGTTAAGCTGTCTAATTGCACCTCATTAGCACTGATCTTATGGTTTTGTGTGGACAATTCCTACTCTTTAGTGATAGTATCATGAAGAGTACAGTGATCTTTGGGGAACACAGCCATGCCTAATATAGTAGAAATTGGGTTTAGGACTATCTGTTCCTTCCTCTGTGCTGATTTTTTCTTGGGCGAACAGAGGAGCTGCAATGACCAGAGAAAGTGTGAGGGTGGTCAGAGCTCGTCGCCACTGGAGAGAGAAGAGAGAGAGAGAGAGAGAGCTCAAAAGCAAATGAGCCTCTCACCATCACCACACCCCACTTTATAGGAAAGTCAGGCACCACTAACGGTGCAGAGCACAAGACTGGAATTGTCGTCATGATGGTCGGCATGACCCGAGGAGGAGCGTCATCATGACGATCCAACCCTTCACTGGTCGACCTATCAAATCGCACAATCAAGCGTTTTAGATGAACTCTCTCTCTCTCTCTCTCTCTCTCTCTCTCTCTCTCTCTCTCTCTCTCTCTCTCTCTCTCTCTCTCTCTCTCTCTCTCTCTCTCCCTCCATAAATTTAGAGTGGTTTGACTATGAGGAAGCTTGTTACTCTTTGTTTCTCATGTTTGGCTGACAAGGGTTTGCCAACTTGTCATCAGATAAAACTACACCAGCATATAGTTAGACCCTAGCATGGGCTCGCTCATGGCCGGGGTTGGGTTAGGGTCCCAAAGTTAGACCTGGTTCTCCCACAGTTAGGGAAACCCATCGTACTTGATCCCCACAAGAAATAGGTCGAAAGGCAACATGGCCCATTAGCACAAGACCGAACACGAATCGGTTACGTAAATGATGAATGTTAATGTTTTCCGTCAATTGATTACCCCCTAGATAGTTCAGGGGATAGAATACCCCCTTATACTTTGAAATATCTTAACTTAACCCCCTCTCGTACGAGTGCACTTCGTTCGAAAAATGGTAAATGATCATGCTTCCTGTGAATTGATTACCCCATAGTTTTCAAGGAGTACGATTTCGTTCCAACTTCCTTAAAGAGGTTGGATGTTCCCGGTCTCTCTCATTGGTCCATATCGAGGGCTTTTAGTGAAATGACCAAAAGCCCTCGATATGGACCAATGAGAGAGACCGGGAACATCCAACCTCTTTAAGGAGGTTGGAACGAAATCGTACTCGTTTTCAAGGGTTTATTCTGTGAACGGGTCATAAGGGGAGGTCCACAGGTGGACTAGCTCAACCCCCCCCCCCCCCCCCCCCCCCCGCTAATGTTGAGTGTGCGGGGGTTTTCTGGTTTGAGGCGGTTCAGTTGGAAAGTACAATCTAACAGATCAATGAACAAAATAGACCGGATTTACGTGAAAAAATCATTCTCAACATCCAAGAAAAAAAAACCACGGGATGGGACAAGAAATGCACTAATGAGCCAAACGGGTTACAAACTACAAACTCTCACCCTGAAAGGACCTACATCCCAAGTGCCGACCTCTCAAACTTTCTCTAGCTCCGAAAACTCCGAAAAGTGATGGGCAGCACCTCCCCTTTCAGAATTCGCCCCCTCACTGTGAGGGGGTAGCCCTCTTTTTATAGTGCCACGAGGATGGTTGGGGCGCACCGAGCGGGACGGAATTGATGACGTGCTCCCGTGATCTGTGTAACCGCCTCATGAGTGGGCGACGTGTCGTCTGGCAGGCACTTGGTAGTTATGGTTGGGGGTGCTTCTTGCCTTAATGGTCGATTGGGAATCTCGGGGGCGTGAGATGTTTTCCCGTCTCCTTCGCCCGACCGAACTTCTTTGGAATAACTGTCGCACAATCTTGGTGCGTGATCTTCGGGCCAACCCTTCACGTGAATGCCAGAGTTACTTTGGGGTGGAGAGAACATGTTGACAGTTGACGGGTCGGTTGCTGGCAAGTCGATAGTTCAACGGGTCGGCTGTCGACAGTTCAACGGGTCGGTAGCTGACTGATCGGCAATTGACTGGCCGGTAGTCAACGGGTCGACAGTTGACTGGTTGACAATTGATGGGTCAGCAGTTCGACGGGTCGATAGTTGACCGGTCGACAGCTGGCAGGTCGACAATTAATGGGTCGACAGCTGACTGGTTGGCAATTGACGGGTGAGCAGTTCGACGGGTCAACAGTTGACCGATCGATAGTTGGCAAGTCGACAGCTGGCCGGTCGACAGTTGACAGGTCAACAGTTGGCCATCCGATAGTTCGACGGGTTGAACATTGGCTGGTGGACAGTTGACGAGTCAACAGTTGGCCGGTCGACAGTTCTGATCGGTCGGCTCCCTCTGGTCGACTGATCGGTCGGCCGAGAATATCTTTGTCGGATGCTTGACTCTATCTTGCTCTTCCTTCTGGTCGATGTTAAGGTACACACAATACCCCCTCTCGATCGGTCGGTCTCTTAGTGCCTTCCGACCAGTCAGGATCACTCTCCTCTCCCACTAAACTGACTGACACATGGCTGATTATGCGCCTCAATAGCGGTCTGATTGCTTCGACTTTCGTGCTGATGAAATGCTCGATTCTCGATTCTCATGTCCTTGGTGCCATAAGTATCAGTTGGGTCCCTCCCTTCTCTTTCCGTGCCACATGGCGACCATGCGGGTCTCTGGTGGCCTCCTTGATTCTCGTGACTCTCCCTCATTAAGTGCTTCCGTGATTCGCACGTGGGTGCCCCTAGTCTTTAGATTATCTATATATAGTGCCTCAAGACTTTTAAAAGTTTCACTTTCATTTCTTTCTTCGCTCTGGCCTAAGTTTTTTCTCCATCTCTTGAGCACCCACTCCCTCTTTGGCTGGTCGGTCTGCTCAGTTCACAACCCGGTCGGTCAGCTTCCTTCTGTGCGATATGGCCTTTGAGTGGTTCACGACTTTTGAAAAGGTTCCCCTTCTGGAAGATATCCGGTCGGCCTTCAATATCCTTGCGGATGTCTCTCTTTTTGTCACGATCGGTCCTATGGATCCTTCTACCAGTGAGGCGATCGTTACCCTGGGTCAATTGTGATATGGCTTAAGGCTGCCACTAGCAAGCTTCTTCGGGTGAATCTTGGAGCGGATAGGGGTTTCCCCAGGCCAGATCACCAGCAACGGATGGAGGGTTCTTCAATTGTGATAAGGCACTAGACGAGAAGGTCGCCCGATGAGTTCCGATCTCTTATTTCTTGAAGAAGTATATGATCAAGAACTACAAAGTGATGGTCAGCGCTTCTCAACCGTTATTCAGCTTCCAAGCTTGTGTGGGCTTTACTCCTTCAATTGGCTGTCTGGCCGACTCGATGAGGGGGTGGAAGGATTGTCCCTTGGTAGTTGGGGGACCTTGGCGGGGTGGCCACGTTGTGCCTGAGGTCCCCTCCAAGCTCGCCTCTGAATTAGAGGAGTTTTACCCCACCAGGCAACAAAAATCCCCTGAGTCCATGGAAGCTGAGTGGGACCGGAGGATAAAACCACTAGGTGGGGCAAGAAATGCACTAATGAGCCAAATGGGTTACAAACTCTTACCCTGACCCACCTACACCCTGAAAGGACCGGCCTCCCAAGTGCCGACCTCTCAAACTCTCTCTCTCCAGCTCTGAAAACTCTGGAAAGTAATGGGCAACACCTCCCTTTCCAGAATTCGCCCCCTCACTGTGAGGGGGTAACTCTCTTTTTATAGTGTCGCGAGGTGATAGCTGGGGCGCTCTGAGCGGGACGGGATTGATAACGTGCTCCCGTGATCTGTATGTTGGGATTGGTGTGTCCTATATGCTAATTCCAACAATGACGACACTTGATTAGGATCGCTTCACTAAAACTCACACATCACTTTGCATAAGATGCATAAATCCACTTGTCCACATTAGTATAGTTGAGGTGACTCGGGTATATGGATGAGATCTGCATACAGGAGTTATGAGTCACCATACACATTGATGTAGGTTCGCAGTCGTTGCTAGACTAGACACCTGGCATGAGAGACTGTAACACACTGACTTTCTCCTAGTGAGAGATGGCCTATCTCGGCCATTGGTATGAGATACTAAGTCAGGAAGTGTTAATGTAACCGAAATGCATCGAATGAAAATCAAGAAAGAAAAACTGGTCTTAATTACTATCATCCAAGACCAAAGGACTTCTACTGCTAGTTGACTAGAACCACAATCCTAGGATGTGTTACGAACCTTAGGCTTGGTGTTCTCTACTTTGACCTACCAATCAGTGCGGTCTTTGACAAACCTAAACCTAGGTAGATTGGATGGTTAGCATTAGGCACTAGGGAATGTAAGCAGTCCTTGGAATTCTTCAGGGACTTGGTGTCTCATTGAGTGACTCTCATGAAGGGTTGATCACCAAGGCTGTCCAGCCGCACTAATGCACAAGGGGGTGATCACAAAGCATTGAGAAGTCAGGACTCAATTGGGCTAACCTAAGAAGGACAGTTGGTATTGATCTTAGTTAGTTGCACAAATATCAGCTTGGAAGGGTTCAAGTGCAGCATAGTAGGATAAAGGGTACTCGCATAATTACTAATAACCTCGTAGTGCAACAGTGTCTTAGTAGTGATTGTATACAATGTTCACTGGTGTGGCATTGGCCATGGTACCAGTGGGAGCCAGGGTTATCAGGGTCCCGTAGATTCTAACTCGTCATCTCCTATAGCCAGGAAGACCTAACCCAATGCCGTTAAGGTTTACTGATAGTGGTTAACACCACAGAAATCAGTAAAACCAGGGACATATGGATTAGGAGATATAACTTAGGTTTACCTAAGCGATTCTTCCCTCAGATCCTCCACAGAAAAAAAAAAACTCTAGTTTGACTAGGGTTCCTCAGTGGGACCCACCTGGTGGGTTCCAGGCTCGTAGAATGAAGACATGGATATTAATTTGTGCAAATTAGTCATGTGTGATCCCTGGGACATTCTAGGATCATTAGGACTTGACTAAGGTTGGTTAAGTTGACTTTTCCCCGAAAAGGTCATAAGTGTCATTTAGGACTAAGTTAGCCCTTGGACATTCTAGGAGAAGTCATTAGAGCCCAGCCAAGTGGACTTTGAAGATTTACCTAAATATAGGAGGTGCCATAATTGTCCGGGGATGGAGTGTGACTCCATCTCCCTCTCTGGTCAACATCCTGGTGGACAGAGGAGATGGCCCCTAAGTGCATGCGTATTATCGTAATTGTCCAAGATGGATGTTGTGAGATAATTAATTAATTACTTTATATTATTGGTTGCCTAGTTGGACTAGGATAATCCATGGCACAAGTTAGGATATGATCGCAGTCAAATCGGGCTAATAAGTGCATGTTCTTTTCTCGACTTAAGTGGGTGCCAGAACCCGTAAGTGCAAGTTGGGTGTTGTTGGCTGCCCCTTATGGGTGCTACCCATGAGAATTTCGGCCAAGGGATAAACCCTAGCCGAAATCCTTATATGATAGCAACCATAAGTGGTTGAGAGGATAGAGATCCAAGGGATCTCAATCCGACCAAAATAGGAAACCCAATAAAGGGGATTTCAGCCATATTCCAAATCCTAGCTGCCCCCCCTTGGCCTTCCATATATCAAAGGAAAAATTGTCCCCCTCTCTCCTAGAGGGTTTCAGTAAAGAGAGAATAGAAGGAAAGAAAAGCGAAAGAGAAAAAGAAAGAAAAGAAAGCAGAGAAGGAAGAAGGTCTTCCTCCCTTCGTGCTTGCACACTACGGATCTAGATCGTCTTCCTTGAGTCCCATCACGAGGATTGTGAGGAAGGAGAAGACTCCCACAAGTCTACCATCGTCGGCTACATGCGTGGGATATGTGTTGAATCCAGAAGGTAGCGAGATTGAATCTTTCGGGGTCATCTTCATCAACGGATCTACAACCTTAGGCATTTATAAGTCCTAAGAGGTAATAATCTTGATAATCCATAGATGATGTTAATAATTTGTTTTAATTATTCTAATGCTATGATAAATCATTATTAATCATTATCTAGCAATTGGTAGAAATTTGAAATCAATCGGATGTAAAAATTTTTGCATCCCAATTTTTCGCCAGGTAATTTTCAGCCCAATTTCTATAGGGCTTTTTAGCCACCAAACACGGGCCCAACACCGACCACGCTTCCACTAGGGACCAACACTGTGTAATCGTCTCGCGAGTGGGCAACGTGTCTTCTGGCAAGCACTTGGTAGTTATGGCTGGGAGTGCTTCTTGCCTTACTGGTCGACCAAAAATCTCGGAAGCATGAGCTGTTTTCCCGTCTCCTTCGTCTGACCGAGATTTTCGGGAATAACTATCGCATAATCTTGGTGCATGAACACACGCCGAAGTTGCTTTGGGGCGGAGAAAACGGAATTCCCCTCTGATTCATTTGCACCTTGGCTAGTCAAGTCCCACGGGTCGACTGGCTGACGGGTCTATAGTTGACCAATCGATAGCTGGCAGGTTGATAATTTGATGGGTCGATAGCTGACTGGTCGGCAGTTGACGGGTCAGCAGTTCTGTAACATCCCAAAAGAAATTAATAATTTAAAGGTCATTATAAGAAAAATTTTATAAGAAATTCAAAATAAAAATCGGACGGCACCATTGCGTTCGTCTCGTCGAAACGATCAAAAAACATATATAAACTTTTGCGTTTTGAACTCATTTAAAGCATTTAAAAATTTAAAGAAAAATTGTATATAGGTATAAATATATTTATAGGCAATAGAAGGATTCGAACCCAAGACCCATTTAATAAAATTTAAAACCAGTTTCTTCTAACCAAAAATCCATTAAAACTTTTCTATTCAAATACAATAAAAATAATAGTTATATTAAAAAGGGAAGACCAATCGACAACTGTGACCTTTCGTTTCCAATCGAACGGGAACCGTCGCACAGCCGAAATAATATAATGGTCGTTTTGCAGTAAAGACCCCGGGACTCTTGGTATTCCCGGAAGGCCTATATAAACCCCCCTTTCAATAGAAATCTTCACCCAAGCCCCTCACGGAATCCGGGCCACCACCACCCGCCGCCAGCCACCGCCGCCGCCGGCCACCCCGTCGCCGGTCACCCGCCACCGCCGGTCACTGCCGCCGGCCACCCCCCTCGCCGGCCACCTCCGCCGCCGGTCGCCGCCGCCGACCGCCGCCCACCGCCGCCGATCGCCGCCGCCGGTCACCACTCAACACCGGTCAGTTTTTTTTAAATTCCGTGAGCTAAAAGCCCAGTAAATGTAATTAATTAAATGGGCCGAAGCCCGTTAGAATCCACTATACTAAATGGGCTGAAGCCCATTTAATCATTTAAACCCATGGGCCGAAGCCCATTAATCCCAAAGGAAGCTTTGATTAAACGACTCTGTTTTCAGTAAACCGAAGCGTTATTACTGAAGACAACCGGGATTTTTTTTAAGGGCAGACCACCCACTAAAAACCCGTTAAAACCAACTATTTTGGCCATAACGGAAGCAAACGAACTCCGAATTGAGTTCCGTCTGCGGCCACGGGTTCATAATGAAAATCTCTACACAATGAATATAAATTTAAAATATTTTAGAAATAACCAAAATACCCTTAAGAATAAAAACCTATTAAGTCACATCGGAAAACGTTTTCGAAAGTTAGGATAAAAACTAACAGATTTTAGTAACATATTTTCAGGTAGTGATCATCCTAAGACTTCCTCGTCAGGAGTAAGAGTCTGCAACATTTCAGGTAGGGGATTTAAAACTAAGTTTGTTCATGCTAAGTATATGATATAAAATATCAGTAGATTGCTATGATGTTATAAATTCTGAAATACGTAATCACTTATTCGGGTGTAGGGCTAGCCCTGGCTGAGGCCAAAAAGTTTCCTGGGTATGGGGCTAGCCCTGACTGAGGCCAAAAAGTTTCCTGGGTGTGGGTCTAGCCCTGACAGAGGCCAAAAAGTTACCTAGGTGTGGGGCTAGCCTAGTCTGAGGACTAAAAGAACCTAGGTGTGGAGGTAGCCTTGTTGTGGACAAAAAGTACCTGGGTAATGCTTGAGATTCCTACCCTGGCGGAGGACCAAAAAGGGAATCGGGTAATTAATGTTTTATTGTTTATATTTCATAGTCATGTTCACTGCTTTTCAATACATATGTTTTAGCATGAAATAAACTAAGTCATTAGGTGAGTCAGTGGTTTGGACTCACCCCCCTACAGATGTTGTGCACCCTTCAGAGACCAATCCTGTAGGACTTGAAGAAGATGAGGAGCGATCGGGGAACGACCCAGAAGGAGTTGAAGACCCACTCTACACACCTTTCTACGATGATGACGGAGCCGGAATATGAAGTGTCAATGTTGAAAGACTTAACCTTAGGCTTTCGATTTCAAGAAATTGTATCAAACAATTGTGTTTTTAATAAAGTGGCTCAGTAATTTCTATATTTGATGAAATTTATCTATATCGAGTTTTTATTCCTAACACCCCAGTATTATACGGGTTGAATTAATTCGTAAAATATCGGGGCGTTACAAGTTCGACGGGTCGACAATTGATTGGTCGACAATCGATGGGTCATCAGTTCGACGGGTCGACAGTTGACGGGTCAATAGTCGACAATTGACTGGTCAGTAGTTGATCAGTCGGTAACTGGCAGGTTGACAATTAATGGGTCGTCAACTGACTGGTCGGCAATTAACGAATCAGCAGTTCAATGGGTTAATAATTAACTGGTTGGCAATTGACGGGTCGTCAGTTACACAGGTTGGCAGCTGACGGGTCAACAGTCGACAGTTGACTAGTCGACAACTAGCAGGTCAACAATTAACGGGTCAACAGCTAACTGGTCGACAGTTGACGGGTCAGCAGTTCGACGAGTCGGCTGCTAGCAGGTCGACAGTTCGACGGGTCGGTAGTTGACTGGTCGACAGTCGACGAGTCGATAGTTGACTGGTCGGCAGTTGACGGGTCAGTAGTTCTACAGGTCAACAATCGACACTTGACTGGTCAGTAGTTGACCGGTCGGCAGCTGGCGGGTCGACAATTAACGGGTCGGCAGTTGACGGGTCAGCACTTCGATGGCTAGACAGTTGGCTGGTCGACAGTTGACCGGTCGATAGTATGACGAGTCGACAGTTGGCCGGTCGACAGTTGATAGGTTGACAGTTGACGAGTCTACAGTTGGCCAGTCGACATTCCGATCAGTCGGCTCCCATTGATCGACTGATCTGCCGACCGAGAATATCTTTATTAGATGCTTGACTCTATCTTTCTCTTCCTTTTGGTCGATGCTAAGGTACACATATTGAGCATGCGTAGCAAGGCTCGGTAAGGGCACACCCGAAGTAGGAGACGGACCCAGCTTTGATACGATGTAGATACCCTCACACCCCAAAATCCAGGTCGTAAGAGGAGGTCCACATGGGGTATATTAAGCGGCCAATGGGTACCCCCCTTATGGATGTGGGACTAAATTGGTGGACTATCTCAACAAACTAAAAGGGAAAAAAACTCATAGGACATTGCATGAAGTAATCAAAACCCGGAAGGATAAGCATCTAATGATGTATTATAGCTTTAATTAGTAATGGGAAACCCAAAGACTGAGCTTGCAATGTGTGGAATCAAACATGGAAAATAGACAACTCACAAGAGCTCTCCCATGGCAATTGGCAATTTTGGTACTCCAAAGCAACCTTGTTCAAAGATGATGCTCTCAGCTGCACGTAATTGAAAGTGGAAATATTCTCTTCTTTGGGCCAACAATTTCCACACAATCACTTGCTTTTTGTGGGCCTTTCTCCTTTATCCAACTTGTGTGAGAAAGCCATTGCATCATTTCTCCACACTCAAAGAACTCCTCCAACCCCCCCCCCCCTATATACTTCTATGATCTTAGAGCATCTCCAACTGACTCTCACCATGGTTCCCATCCTATGTGGCAACACCCTTTTTTGTTATTTAGTGAAAAAAAATCATCTCCAACTGGCTCTTACCCATCCTATGTGGCGGTAGGAGCCGGGAATGGCTCGATTATGCCAGAAGCCAAAAAGTTTCTTCTATGTGGGACCGGCTCATGTGGGAAAATTTTTTGTTGCATTTGTTCAAAGATGCTGCTCTTCCATGGCAATTGGCAATTTTGCTCTTCAAAGATGCGACTCCTACCATGGCTCCCATCCCATGCAGAAACATCCTTTTTTATCATTTAGTAAAAAAAATCATCTCCAACCGGCTCCTACCCATCCTATGTGGCGGTAGGAGCCACGCATGGCTCGATTCTGTCAGGAGCCAAAAAGTTTCTCCTATATGGGGCCCATCCATGTGACTTAGTTGGAGGATTTTTTTTTTGTACCAACTCCTATCCTATGTGGCAGAAAAGAGGGGTGGGAGGCTAAAGTTGGGTAGGAGTCAGTTGGAGATGCTCTTAGGATCCTCAAGGTTCCACTTTTGCTTTCTCACGAGTCTGCCAACACTTAGAACTAGAAGCAAGCCCTTCAATATAAGCATTCTCATGGTTGATGCTATACAAGCAAGAGGAAAAGAAAAGAACCGAAGGGGAGGCTCTCCTTGTCTTTCAGAGGAGTTATGGGTGGAGTAGCCGATCTCAGGCCGATCGTCAGCAAGCTCTACTGCTCTTCTTCGCAGACGGTCTTGATGGTTCGGGAGAGGCCTCGCGTCGTAAACGGAGGTGGATTCGCTGTGACGGATCGTAACCAGCAGCTGGTTTTCACGGTAGATGGTTGCGGAAGCCTCGGAGTCAACGGGGAGTTGGTGTTGAGCGATGGCAATGGAGCCCCGGTACTGTTTATTCGTCGAAAGGTGATCTTTATCTCCCCCCTTTATTCCATGATCATGTCTTTGTAGCTCTCCTTCATGTGTTCATTGATCTTTCTCGCGCTCTCAGGGAGGCGTCGTGCAGGCGCTAAGAGTTCACAATCAATGGAAAGGATACCTGATGGAGTATGATGGGCCAAGCAAGTTGGTCTTCAGCTTGCGAGAGCCGAAATCATGGGTTGCGATGAACAACTCCATCAAGATCTCAGTGATGCTCAATGGGTATAACAAGGATTGGGACTTTGAGGTGAATGGGTCCTTCATCGAGAAAGCTTGCACCATCAACGATCGTGGGGGAGCCTTGGTGGCTCAGGTAATTAGGTTAACCAAAGATACTCACATACTTAGCCATAACTCATAAGAGGGAGAGAAAGGAGTAGTAACCAAGGTTTTAATTGTCAATTTCGATTGGTAAAAAAAAATTGTTGGATTTCTGTTATATGTTGTTGGACATTTTGTTAATTTTAAGAAAAAATTTCGGTGAAAAATTGTTGGATTTTGATCAAATTTCGATCAATTTCATATCAAATTTTAGTAAAATAGACAACTTTGAAAGTGACAACTTTTTTACTGAAAATGATAAAAAAATTTAATGAAATCATCTGAAAAAGAGATGGGATGTTGGATTTTGGTTGAATGCCCGTTTTTTGGCCGACATTTTGTATTTCAAAATTTCGGACAATTCTGTTGATAAACAATCCCACATCGGTGAGGGGGCACCCATCACCTTCATAATATACCCCCTGTGGACCTCCCCTTACAATCTGGGTTTTGGGGTGAGGGTATCTAACATGATATCAGAGCTGGCCCGTCTCTTGTTCCCCACCGATCATGTCTTGCCACGTGTGCTCTGCATGAGGGGAAGTATTGACGAATAGTCCCACATCGGTGAGGGAGGCACCCATCACCTGCATAATATACCCCTTGTGGACCTTTCCTCACAACCCGGGTTTTGGGGTGGGCCACAGCGGGTATATTAAGCGGGTGATGAGTGCCTCCCTCATCAATGTGGGACAATCCGTTAACAAATTCTATGTTGGATCCTTAAAAAAAAAAAATGTATTTCAATGTTCTCATAGAAAATTTACATACATTTGATTCCATGGTTGTAACATGTGTTTCTTGTTTGATTTAATACAGGTGGGAGTGAAGGAGATGATGGATAGCAAGGAATTGTACCATGTGGTGGTGCAACCAGGCTATGACCAGGCTTTTGTTGTGGGGGTGATTGCTGTTCTTGACAACATACATGGGGAGTCCACCAGTTGTTGATGGAAGTAAGAGGAAGAGTTTGTTGAAGTCCCACTCTAGTGTTAATACATGGCTGGTTCCAGGTCATTGATTGGTGGTGTAGGAATCTTGTGTCAGAAATTCTTTCACTGATTTTGATGGAGTGTAATTTTCAGCAAACTTGGGGTCCTTTACTCAAGCCCTTGCTAATGGAGTTGTGGTTGTGGGGCCAAACCACCTTGCCCATTGGGAATGCTTTGTATGAACTAAGGAGGCTTTTGAACTGATGTGATTATGATTGTAAATGGTTTATAAATATTTGACTGTTTGTTTCTTCTGATGGTATGAGGAATGTGCCTTTTGAATGGAACCTTGGGTGCCAATGAGCCTATGTTGGGCCAAATCAACAAAAAGAGAAGGTGTTGTTCCCTATAAAATAATCCTCTCACCTCGGCATTCCATGAAGAAACTTGCCCCCTCACTCACCATGCGTGCAGGCACACACACACACACACACAGAGAGAGAGAGAGAGAGAGAGAGAGAGAGAGAGAGAGAGAGAGAGAGAGAGAGAGAGAGAGAGAGAGAGAGAGAGAGAGAGAGAGAGAGAGAGCCAATTCCATAAGTTGCATACTGTCCATCAAAGCCTACCTTCCTCACTGTCTTCATCAGAGGAATACCAAATATGAGAGAGAGAGAGAGAGAGAGAGAGAGAGAGAGAGAGCCAATTCCATAAGTTGCATACTGCCCATCAAAGTCTTAGCTTCCTCATTGTCTTCATCAGAGGAATACCAAATAAGAGAGAGAGAGAGAGAGAGAGAGAGAGAGAGAGAATTCCATAAGTTGCATACTGCCCATCAAAGTCTTTCTCACTGTCTTCATCAAAGGAATACCAAATAAGAGAGAGAGAGAGAGAGAGAGAGAGAGAGATAGAGAGAGAGATAGAGAGAGAGAGAGACTGTCAATTCCAAAAGTTGCATACTACCCATCAGAGTCTTCTTCACTGTCTTCATCAGAGGAATTCCAAATAATAGAGAGAGAGAGAGACTGTCAATCCCAGAAGTTGCATACTGCCCATCAGAGTCTTCTTCACTGTCTTCATCAGAGGAATACCAAATAAGAGAGAGAAAGAGAGAGAGAGAGAGAGAGAGAGAGAGAGAGAGAGAGAGAGAGAGAATCAATTCCATAAGTTACATACTGCCCATCCGAGTCTTTCTCATTGTCTTCATTGGAGGAATACCAAATGCGTGTGTGTGTGTGTGTGTGTGAGAGAGAGAGAGAGAGAGGGGGAGAGAGGGAGAGAGAGAGAGAGAGAGAGAGAGAGAGAGAGAGAGAGAGAGATGCCAATCCAATTAACTCTATAGTCTTCTGCATCCCTCATGGTAGAAATTTACTACCATTCGTATAAGAGCAACTCCAAGTGACTCGCTAAATGGTATCTTCATATGCCCTCAAGTGGTCCTCCTCTTACGATCGGGGTTTTGGGGTGTGAGGGTATCTACAAATGGTATCAGAACCAAGGCTGGTCCAAGTCCATACCAATTTAGTGGAGGGGGGGTGTTGTTGAAGATGTAGCTCCAACAAGCCGCATACAACTCCAAAGTTCGTGTGCGAAGGAACATCAGAAGATAGAGCACAAGGGGCGAAGGAGTTAGCCAGGAAGGTCGTGCGTCGTGCGCACGACTGGCATTGGCAAAAAAGTCGGGCAAGAAACGAGAGACTGATCGTTCGCACGACCTCCCAGGTTGTGTGCACGACTTAGTATGAGAATACGTCGGTGAGACAGTTTGACTTGTGTTTTCTCATGGGATTCCTTCTCCAAGTTAGATACGAATATATGCCTATAAATAGACAGTCCTAGGACGAGCCTAGGGTATCATGAAGGTACAAGAGCAACCTAAGGGACAGTTTAGAAGGTAGCCATCATCAAGAAAGAGGGAAGAGAATCCATTGGAGATTTGAAGGTCTCGGGGTGGGTTTTCTTTGGTATTCTTCAGGGTATAAGCGGGATCTATTCTCTCTAAGAGTTATTTCTTCCTAGGTGTATAAGGTATTGGTTAGAGACAAGTGTACTTGTACTCGGGTTTTCCCCATACTAGTAAATCCATTGATCGATCGTTGCTGAAATTTCTTTGGTGTTTTGCTTGTGTTTAGCTATTCAATTGGTCTTGTTAGTGGTCGTCTCCACCGCGATCCTTCTACGTGCGTCGTGTTCCGCTGCGTGAGGGCCTTGGATCGTAACAAATTAGTATCATAGCATATTATTAAGGATTCAGGAGGGTTTTAGTTCGATGGTGTCGAACAAGGTAGATCGAGAAAGGAGGCCGAGACGAACGCAAGGCATGCGATGCGACAAAGGACCTAGAAACATGCCCAAGAAGAAAGCCGGAGGCCCGAGGGGAGGTTGGTACCTCCCGCCCGGGAGGCTTGTTGCTACGACGATCGGCGCCCTAGAAAAGGGTATGGCGGGGAGAGGCACGATCCAGTGCTCTCCGGGTGGTCTGGGTCTTTGGAGGAGACGTCGAGGGGGAGGTTACGGTCAAGCACCTCCTTTCTCGGGGCGGATCGAGACACCGAATGCGTTTGGTCGGGAGAATGGTACAGTATAGGCATATACTCCCTGGCTTGACGGATCGTGATAGTAAGTTGTGATAGCACGATATATGTATGCCTGGATCAAGGGGGAGCATCTCAATGGCACGGGAGTCGCTAATGACATCGTGTTCAGTCACCGATGAGCGGACTGATGTGGGTTATTGACAAATGATTGGAAGAGGTGTTGACGGGCACCAATGCGGATCGTCAACGGGCGATGTGGGCACTAACGGGCGCAATAGCAGCAGGCGCGGCCATGGGCACACCTGCAGTCTAGCAGGGTGCGGTGGTTGTTGAGGAATGGTGAAAAAAAGGTGACGACGGTCGTGGTGGTGGCAGACTCAGCTGCGGAAACACCTGCGGTGTAGCTTGGTATAGAAGATGTTCGAACGTTGGTTGACACACAACAACTTGGGAGCGATGGGCGCGAGCAGCGTCGCAGAGCGAATCAAGGGCTGTGGTTTATGGTAGAGTTATCGATGAATGATGGAAGGAGCTTTCATGATCATGACGGTAGCCAGGAGAGCAGCAGCACATGCATGGTGTTCGATGAAGAACAAGAGTGTAGGTGGAGCACGCTCAAGGTCGAGGATGATCAGGGGGTGGGTCAAGTCTAACGACATGGGCAATCACCAAGTTCGATGATTGGGCTCCCGGTGCGGGGGCAAAGGTGGTGACGGCGATCAGGAGATGGATTCACAGTTTAAAGAGATGATGTTTATGTTCGAGGTGGTATTCATGCCTTGTTATAAAGCCAAGGTGGAGATTGTTGAATACATATCGGCAAACAAGTCGCATACAACTCCAAGGTTCGTGCGCAAAGGAATGACAGAAGATAGAGCATGCGCATGACCTCCCTACGTCGTGGGTATCAGCAAAAAAGTTGGGCGAGAAACGAGAGATTGATCATGCACACGACCGCCCTAGGTCAATGATCGGCGCATAAACACGCCGTATTTAAGCTATTAACTAATGCTAAATTATGAGAATTACGCTTTCAAATGAACTGATTCCTTGCATCTCAATGATTTATAGGGAAAAAAGCCTCAAGAGCAAAGAATGCATCGACAAATAGCCTAGCGGATAAAATTACCAAAGACAACTGCCAAAAAGACAAACCCCAAGGGCAACCCATGTGTGCAAGTGCCGATGGCAGAGGATTGGTGAATCCCGATCAATCGGTCGCAAGGCTCAACCGATCGGAGCACACCAATCACCCGCATCAAACAAAGGATAGAGGATTTGCATTTTTGATCGATCGGCCGCGAGGCCCGATTGATCAGAAGCACCTATCCGAGCCCGTTACAACCTAGATCGGACGATCTAGAATCATCGTGGAGAGATTACAACTCGCACACGCTATAAGCCTTATTTAACCACATTTTCTCTTAAAGAAAGGGACCTGACTTTGATCAGAATTTCATTCCAGAGTTCGCCATCTCGAGAGGAAGATCAAGAGAAGAAGAAGAGGAAGAACCACCATGGATCCACGCTCGCTCTCCACCAATATCCATGCCGTCATCCCCTCCATGAGCGTCTAGTCCTTCTCTAGGACTTCGGATGAAGCCCTAGCCATGTTTAATTTTCTTATGCTTAATTAGGGTTTTGTAATTCTATTCAGGGAATAGCTAGACAATAATTTTTATTAATTATAATCTGTAGTTCTTTCTTTTAAATTCCGAATGCTTTAATATTAATTTTTATCGTCTAGATGAACTGATCCTTCTTGTCTTGCTTGGTGCCTATTGCTTCTTCCATCTCACAAGGATGTACCATACCTAGGAAGATGGTCCATACTCTAAAAAGATAGTCTGTGCTAAACTAAGATGGCGCATACCATGTGCGGGATGATAGGTATTTTTAGTTTTAATTGTTTTTCTTCCATGAGATGAGCTATGCTAAGGGGAGATGTTTCGTGCCCCTAAAGGACGGACCATGCCGACCGAAGATAACTCATATCGTCGAATATGATAATTTCCCGTTGAAATCTATTACGATCTTCATCGTAATAGATTGAAACGCCCCAGTAGAAATAGCAAACCCTAATTAGTATAATAAGACTAAACCTTGGTTAGTGGTAGATTCTCTTCTCAAGATTCTCCCCTTCTGGTTTTCCTTCCCTTAATTTAATCGCTTAATAGTAGTTTCGATTTAGTTTACAATCACCAAACAATTTCTCCTCCCTAATTGCTTTAATTCTTAGAATTAGATCATAGTTATCAATTCACAATCCCTAAAGAACAATACCGGTATTTAACCTTTACTGCAAACGATTTGAACATAAGATACCGGTGTGATTGGGATCAATCAATCGTGCGCAAGACTTAGTATAGAAACACGCCGGTGAGGTGGTTCGGCCTGTGTTTTCTCATGAGATTCCTTATCCAAGTCAGATCAAATGTATGCCTATAAATAGGCGGCCCTATGATGAACATATGGTGTCATGGAGGCATAAGAGTATCTTGGGTTAGGGTTTAGAAGATACCCATCATCAAGGGAGAGGGGGAGGAAACCATTGGAGACTGGAGGGTTTCGGGAATGATAAGAGGACTTATCATCTAGTCTAACAAAGCTGTCACCATCTTTAAGACATCCAATCCTAGATTTTTTGTGTCCAGGGTTTTTCTTCCTCTAGTATAGACAATTCTAGGTTGGGTGTCTAGCAGCCTTATATAGAGTAGCAAGATTAAACTCCAAGGGATTCTTCCAAATGTCGGCCCGAAGCTTTATCAAGACACTAGTAAGAAACCCGGGTAATGTCCGAATGTGCTTGATGCACGCCATTTGGCAAAGACGACATCGCAACTGTTCGAAGAAGTGTGAAATATGAAATGAGTGTGATTCACTTGTTAGATATATATATATATATATATATATATATATATATATATATATATATATTAAAATCAAATGACCATTAAATGCCATTGAATGAAAATTTATCATCTTTATGGTAGGTTTTTAAATGGATTTAAAAGAGAGCTGTGTTCACACACGGAAAAAAAATTCTAACTCTTTAAAAGACGTCCACATGTCACAACACGAAAGAGAGGCTTCCATTTTAGTATATACTAGTAAGAAACCAGGGCAATGCCCGGATGAACTTGATTCGTGTTATGTGATTCACTCGACGGGGTGTGATTCACATGCTAGAGAAAAAGAGAGTACTGATGAATTTCCTAATTAACATCAAATAACTATTAAATATCATTGAATAAGTATTTATCATCTTTACAATATGTTTTTAATAGGATTTATAGGAGAGAACCGTGTTCACACACGAAAAAAGGATTCTGGCTCTTCAAAAAAGATCCACATGTCACAACATAGGAGGGAGGGCTCCGTTTTAGTATTATACTATTAATAAGAAACCCGAGCAATTCCCGAATGAACTTTGATGCATGCTACTTTGCACAGACGATGCCACATCCCTCGAAAAAGTATTGTGCAATTTGAAGTGGGTGTGTGAGAGAGATGGTACAAATGATTTTCCTAATTAACATTAAATGGCCATTAAATACCATTGAATGAGTATTTATCATATTTATAATAGGATTTATTATACTCGTCCAGATGTGATTCACTTGTTAGAGGGAGAGAGAGAATACTAATTATTTTTCTAATTAACATCAATTGACCATTAAATACAATTGCATGGGTATTTATCATGTTTATATTAGATCTTAATAGACATAACACGAGAGAGTTGCGTTAACACACAAGAGAATAATTATGGCTCTTCAAACATGGTCCACGTGTCACAACATAGAAGAGAGGGCTCCATTTTAGTATTACACTAGTAAGAAACCCGGGCAATGCCCGAAAGAACTTGATGCATGCCACTTGACATAGACGGCATTACAAGAGTCCGAATAAGTGCACAATCTGGAGTGAGTGTGATTCACTCATCGGGTTGTAATTTCACTTGTTAGAGAAAGAGATAGTACTAATGATTTTTCTAATTAACATCAAATGACTATTAAATGTCATTGGATGTGTATTTATATATTCAGAAATTTTTGAGAAACGGAATGAAAAATATTAATATTTTAATAAACGAAACGAAAGTTAGGAAATTGTCAAAAACGGACTATTACGCCATCTCAAATGGCGTATAGTCTTTACGCCATTTGAGATGGCGTAATACTATAGCAAAAAAAATAAAATGCCGAAATTGCCCTTTATTTACGCCATTTGAAATGGCGTAAATTTTTTTTTTTATTTAATTTTTTTTCCATTCTATCCCATTTTTTTATTCTATCCCGAAATTGCCCTTTATTTACGCCATTTGAAATGGCGTAAAATTACTTTGCGAAAATTTATTTTTATTCAATCTGTCTTCTAACGGCTTTTATTTTGATTTTTTTTTTATTATTCTATTATCTAACTGCTATTTTTTTTATTCTCGTCTAACGGCTATTTTTTTAACCGTTGCCTACTAAACTATTTTTTTTTTTATTCTCATCTTCCTAACGGCTATTTCTTTCTATCTCCTTATAAAATTTATCTGAATACCTTACTTCAGATTCAAGCTCATTTCTCGCTCTCCTCATCTTTCTGCTCAGTCCCTCATTCTCTCATCTCTTTCCTCGCATCTCTGTTCTTTCTCTCTGAACTCTCAAACTCTCCCCCTCTGCACTCAATTTTGTATTCTTTCATTTACATTAGATGGCGACAATGATTCCAATAATTTGTCGCTACGGAGGTCAGTGCGAGATTGATAGCTATGTTGGAGGAAATACAAGGGTCGTTTTTATTCAACTGGGTTCGACGTTAGTACAAGTGCAACACGAGATATCGACTCGTTGCAACCTTCCTCCCGGTTTCGTACTAAGGTTAGCTTGTATAGTTAATCAATCACAGTCATATCTAATTGAAATTTATGATAATGCTGATTGGGAATGAATATTACAAGATAACACTTCTCGTGGTACTAGGCTAACTATATTTATAGATTATCCCCCAAGTAGCAATGTAAATATTAATTATCAATCATATTATGTTCATGCTAATAACCCTAGTTCATCGGCACCACCAGCAAATGACCATGATATGCTTGATAATATTAGTCAACCCTCATCTATTATACCGGTACCGACACTAATACCGGTATCAATACTAGTATTAGCTCCAGCACCGATTACCTCTGATAGTGATATGGATTTAGAAATTAGTGTGTCTAGTTCATCATCTTCGGATGATAACGAGATTTACATTGATAAAACCTATTCATCGGCAAAATTATTTAGAAAAGTCATGCTTGATATTGTAATTAAAAAAAAAATTTACTTTAGCATATGATTGCAATAATAAAAGTAAAATTGCGGTAAAATATGATATGCCAGAATGTACATGGCGTATTTATGCAAAAAAAACTTGTGATGGTGATACCTTTGGCATTGTAACATATAATTTGACTCATACATGTACAGGTAAGGTAGTACCAAGAAATCATTCTCAAGCTACTTTTGAATGGATTAAATCTATGATTGTAACTCGTTTAGCAAATAATCCGAACTA
>OX393558.1:11435681-11620592 GCA_947650365.1 Chamaelirium japonicum
GGAGAAGAGATCAAGGGAGATGGAGCAGCCGACCCGCCCCTCGCCGGAGCCCCGGCGAGCACGCCGAGACCCCCAGGTCAGCCCTCCCTCTCTTCTCTCCTCCTCCACCGGAACCGGACCTCCAACCCGACCTCACCTCTTCTCCTTTGCCCGGCGGCCCACTCGGGTGGAGAACGCCACTGGAGATCCCACTATCGTCACCCCAAGCCACCGCCGGCATCACCCCAAGCCACCGCCGGCACCACCCCAAGCCACCGAAGCCGCACCCTCCTCCACAAACCCCTCCGGCCAAGGTCTTTTCGGGCTCTGACGGCACACCGGCCACCTCCTCCCGCGCCTCCCCTGTGAGGGTGATGCGGCGGAGACCGGCCGGGCACCGCCGGCGCACTCAAACCGGTCACCCCGCCGCCGCGTCATCGGGCAAAAACCAGAGCCCTGTTTCTCGTTGAGAAGAAAGATAGCAGGGACCAATCCGTAATTAAGATATATCCCAGGTTGTTTTTAGAAAATGTTAATACTGCAACCCGACCCGACTGCACTGCAACCCGACCCGCTTAAGTGCACAGCAGACCCACAGACCCGGCCCAACAGTGAACCGGTCTGGTTCACCTGAACCAGACCCGTGAACCAGTGAATTTTGGTTAGACTGCCATTTCTCCGTCCGAACTCGGAATTGGACGAAACCAGCGCCATTTCGACCGGCTCGGAAAATACTACCTGTTGGCCATAGTTTATCATATTAATTGTACTATTTAATACCCTATTTTATCCTTGGACCCGATCTTATCGCGGTACCGTGGTTTGACCGCCGTTTCATCGTCCGAACGCGGATTCGGACGAAACCAGCGGCATTGTGCTCAGAATATTGAGTCCCACCTATCAAACCCAGAATATAACCTTAGAACCTCTTCTACCCTAGTGAACCAACCATGCGATTGGTTTCACCGGTTCTACATGGTTTGACCCGAAACCATCCGACCGAAGTCGGATTCCAGCGAAACTGGAACCATCGGAAAGGGTTCTTCGAGCCCGATTCGATGAGTAGGTTTAGCTTCTAATTACTTGACTGACTTAGTATGGTCTAGGATCGAGTTCTTCAGTCGCACGGATTTGCGTGCTGTCGACTCAATGTTGGTCCCCTATCGAGGGTGCCCGACTATCCTTGGCATAAAACCCTCATCGTAGATTTGTTTGCTTTAATCGATAGAGTTGTGATACGGAGCTGTGGTTATTATCAAACCTTGATCGTGGTGATCCAGCGGAGACGGATCAGAAGCAACTAGCAAGCCGGAGTCGTGTGCGATCGACAACCAGGTGACATCTACTACCCTTGCGTGGTCTTTAATAGTGGGAAATGAGAATGACTAAGGGTAGGTGTCCATGACACTGCATGCGGGCCCCGCCGGGCATCGTCGCATGTGGTCAAGTGGACCCCGCCTTGCATGCGGAGTCGCGAGTCCGGCGACGCATGCTTAAAATATAAATTAAAATATTAATAATGATTGCTTTTGATTGTATGCATGGACACCGTAATTAGGATTCCCTTATATTAAACAATAAATTGAATAACTAATAACTATCGGGGCCCACCTCCTGAGAGGAGTATGACAACCCTAGCACACGGGTCACTGGGATGAGTGTCTTACTTTATTGATTTATTATGTCGCATGGGTTGCGAGAGCAGTACGGGACCAGGGGTAATTTGTTGGAAATTGTTAAACATTAAATAGACTTTTTGTAGCTTCATTGTATATGTTGAAATATGTTATATGCGAATCTACCTGATTAGAGGGTAGGGACCCCGTTCGCGCAAGGGCCGTGAACCACCCTACGCGTACAGCCGAAGTTAAGTAGGTTAGGGGTCACGGGCAAGGATTGTGGTAAAGCCAATAGGAGGTGCCCTCGAGTAGGGATTGGCCTAGCAACCCTGTCCCGGGGAGTTGAAGTCCCCATAGTAAAGCAAGTTGGGCGGTAGAGCTCCATCGTGAAAGACGGGAAACCCCTTATGATCATCTGGGTGACTAGTGCATGGTGTTGGTGGATGCACGGCGAGAGAGTTGGCCCTCTACATCGAAATAAAAGGCCCTATAGTAATGCCCGACCGGGGGCAGGATGAACAAAATATCCGAGGTTCACATTTTGATAGTGTGTGTTTTATCTGTACATGAATTTAGAATGGTATGACTGTTCACATGATGACCTTGTGACTTTAGATGAATGTCTTATTTAATTTGTTCTTTAATGCTGTAGAACATTGAATGGACTTTATGTTAGATAACCTAGTGACAGTAGGAATTGCATGTGAATATAGACTACTGATAGGTTTAGGTTTCATTCTGCAAACTCTGATTCTACTAGAACTGATAGATCTTATCTTAATTTATTAAGATTAGTTGTCTCATATTATTATAGACTATTAGGATGTCACTAGCCATTAATTTGGTTAATCTCCCAATTTCCTATTGGGGGCTACTCTTTCCCACGAGTAGGCTCAGTTGCAGGTCCGGAGGCTCAGGAGTAGCAGTAGGAGTCCAGAGGCGAAGTTAGAGTTGCAGTGTTACCTTTCTGCTTAGTACGTTAATCTTGTAGTCTTTTCTCTTCAGACATTGTAATTGTATTGGAATAAGTGTTTTTATCGGTTAGTTAGTATTCTATGGTTGTAGTTACAATGGTTCCAGCTGAATTCTTTTGGGTAGGCCTCTCCTCAAGGCTCCAAGCCTAGGATAGATCATGATGAAAATATAAGTGCATATAAATGACTAAATTGATTAACCCTGTAGATAGGAACCCTATACTGGTGCACCTGAGTGTTAGGGCGTGGATGAGACCACTTGGCTAGCCGTAGGAGGCTTGAGCCTCGTGCTCCCTCAGATAGACTCCTGTCAGTATATAGTGGCACCGACAGGTCACTCATATTGAGAGGATATGACTTTTGAAGGTTGAGCTTGACTAGATAATATCTTCTCTCTATTGATATTTCTCTTCTTTCCTTTTTAATAAAAATGTTTTTCGAAAAATCAAATTTAAAAGATTTCCCTCTTGTTTCTCCCTCCTCCTTGTTTTTCATATTAGAGAGCGTAGAAGAAGCCCTGTGAGAACCCAAATTGGTGAAATCAATTGACCAGACCCAAAATCCTATCCTTTTCTCATCTCACACCCCAGGGATCGGTCTTCAGATTTCTGGGGCGTGACAGCAACCCACCTCTCTCAAACCCGATGCCATCTCTCTCCCTCTCTAAAACCTGATCCTATCTCTCTCCCTCTCTAAACCGATCTCTCTCTCTATCTCTCTCTCCCATCTCACCTCTCAGGCACCCGATCTCTCTCTCTAACCCGATCCCTCTCTTCTCCCCTCTATCACTCATCCGATCCCTCTCTATCCCGCTGCCCCAATAACCCCGATACCCTCTCTCAACCTGATCCGATCCCCCCCCTGCGCGACTCCCTCTCAATCCCGATCCCCTCCGATCTCCTCTCAAATCATGATCCCCCCTGAAATCCCGATCTCCCCCTCATCTCTATCCCGCAGCCCCCCTCTCCCCTATAAAACTAGGCCCTAAACCCAGCCAACCCCTCCTCACCCTCTTCGATCTTCTTTCCCCTGCGGTGATCAGTGCGTACGGCAGTCGGAGCGTAGTCAGAATCGGGGAGGAAGCAGCCGCAGCCGGAGCCGAGCCCTTTTGCACCAGGTTGGTCGCCTCCTCTCTTTCCCCTGTTTTTCTTTCCTTTTCTTTTGTACCGTGACGTGCCCAACCAGCCGAGCTTGGTTGCGCGAGCTTGTAACCCCAGCCGGGGGGAATTAAGGTTCAAAGCCCGGACGGGGGACCAGAGAGTTGTTTGGGTCCCTGTGTTGGGTGAGCACAGTGGACACTGTTTCTTGATTGAACAGTGTAGGTTCTCACCGGCCTCTCTACACGATGGCCCGGCATTAGCTGGCTGTGTTGCGTGAGCATAGTGGCCATCGACCAGACCATCAACCTGTTTTCTTTTCTTACCTTTTCTTTCTGTGTGGTTCTGACCAACCCTGGACCCTTGTGTCTCATGCCCTTGAAGCGGCCATAATTGCCGGCGGCGTTGCAGTCGGCAAAGCCGAACCGATGCTGACTGCCCCAACCACCAAGGCAGCAGTCCCTTTCTCCCCTTTCTTTCTGTTGTGACTCATCGCAGCCACGTCACCTCCGCGTAGCATTGTCATTGACCCAGGGCCGGCAATCACCGACTGTTGGTCAACCACCAGTCGACCCCTCTGTTTATCCTCAAACCTAGCAACACCTTCCCCTTTTGGGGCGACGACGTTGTCGACGACTCAACGGAAAGTTAGAGGCAAATCAATAGGAATCGGCCGACGCGGCTCTTGACCGCCGAGGATTTCCCTTTCTATTTCTCCGGTTAGATCCGGAGGAAGACAGGGGTAAAATAATTGATTATGGTATTCTAGTTCGCCCAATCGTTTAAAGCCCTGTATTGATTTAGTGGTGACACCATTGTACACCCGCGTAAGCTTTCTTTGTGCCGCTAAACGGGTTGTGTCAGTTGCATGACCATGAACCCACGATATCGATCTCTACTCGTTGTTTGCAATCCCGAGAGTCCATCGGGTGGGACTCAATGCTTGTTGCCAAACTGAGCATGGGCTCAGTAAGGCTTGCCAGTTTTTCACTTCTTTAAAATGACCAAATCAGTAGACGTGTAATTTAGATTTATTCAACTTACCAGTTCGTACCGGGACGATCCAGCCGAGGACGAAGCAGAGGCCAGAGACAGGAGTCCGTGCGCGTCGACCAGGTGACACAGCACGCTTTCTTTAATAATTAATAATGTCGATATAGAAATTAAGGGTAGGTGTCCATAACGCTGCATGCGAGTCCCGCCGGACGTCGTCGCATGTGGTCGAGTGGACCCCGCCTTGCATGCAGAGTCGCGAGTCCGGCGACGCATGCATAAAAAGTTAATAATTTAATAATAAATATTATATTATTTGCATGGACACCATAGCTAGGTATTCCCTTAATTGAATAAATAAATAATTAAAGAATTATCGGGACCCACCCTCCTGAGGAGAGCGTGGTAACCCTAGTAAAGGGATTTTGGGCGAGAGTGCTTTATGATATTCAATTATGATGCTGGGTTGTGAGTGGGTGCGAATCCTGGTGTAATCCATCGAAAATGATTAAACTCTGTTTAGTTCATTCAATGCCATGTGTTATGTTAATCTACCTGGTTAGAGGGTAGGGACCCCGTGCGCGCAAGGGTCGTGAACCACCTTGCGCGTACAGCCGAAGTTAAGTAGGTTAGGGGTCACGGGCAAGGGTTGTGGTAAAGCCAATAGGAGGTGCCCTCGAGTAGGGATTGGCCTAGCAACCCTGTCCCGGGGAGTTGAAGTCCCCATAGTAAAGCAAATTGGGCGGTAGAGCTCCACCGTGAAAGACGGGAAACCCCTTATGATCATCTGGGTGAATTGTGCATGGAGTTGGTGGATGCACGGCGAGAGAGTTGGCCCTCTACATCGAAATAAAAGGCCCGATAGTAATGCCCGACCGGGTGCAGGTTGAACAAAATATCCGGGGTTCATGTATGAGTGCTTAATTGTTTGATTATTAAATTTTGAATTGTATGACTGTATACACGATGACCTAGTGACAGTAGGATTTGCATGTGAATGTAGAAATTGCATGGACACATAGGACGTGTTTGAGAACATAGCTTGACATTTAGGTTAATCAATAATTTGTCTTAAAAATTGAGCGTTGTTAATTATTAAAATTGTTAGCTTGTCACTAGCCATTTATTTGGCTAATCTCCCAAATGTATTTTTGGGGGCTACTCATTCCCACGAGTAGACTCTTCTGCAGGAGCTGAGGCACAGGAGCAGCAGTAGGAGTCCAGCAGTCAGTAGAGTAGCAGCTTATTTTTTTCTATTTATGTCAATCTTAGTAGTGGTACCTTTTCATCGGATGTGATCGAATTGGATTGGAATAAGTTTCTATTAGTTAGTTAGTTTGATAAGTGGTAATGTGCCAGCTGAATTTTCTTTGGGTAGGCCTCTCCTCAAGGCCCCAAGCCTAGGTTAGATCACCACAAAAATATAAAACGAATAACTGACCAAATTTGACAAGCCCAGTAGATAGGACCTTCAGACAGATGCACCGAGAGTTCAGGAGCGGGTGAGATACTCGGCTAGCCGTCGGAGGCTTGAGCCGCGTGCTCCTTTAGAGTATATTCTGTCAGTATGTTGTGACACCGTTGAGTCGCATGTACTGAAAGGATATCCCTTTTAAAGGTCGAGCCTGATATTTGTTTCTCCACCTTCTTTCATTTGCTTGTGTGTGAGCGTAGAAAGAGCCCAGTGAGAATCCTAAATTGGCATAATTAAGTAACCATACCCATAACCCTCTTCCTTTCTCACCTCACACCCCAGGAATCGGTTTTCAGATTTCTGGGGCGTGACAGCGCTGTCACCCCCCAAAAATCTGAAGACCGATCCCTGGGGGTGTGAAATGAGAAAAGGATGAGATTTTGAGTCTGGTCAATTAATTACACCAATTTGGGTTCTCACAGGGCTTCTACGCTCTCTAATATGAAAAACAAAAAGGAAGGAGAAACAAGAGGGGAATCTTTTAAATTAGATTTTTCGAAAAATATTTTTATTACAAAGCAAAGAAAGAGAAATTATCAACAGAGAGAAGATATTATCTAGTCAAGCTCAGCCTTCAAAAGTCATATTCTCTCAGTATGAGTGACCTGTCGGTGCCACTACATACTGACAAGAGTCTATCTGAGGGAGCACGAGGCTCAAGCCTCCTACGCTAGCCAAGTGGTCTCAACCACTCCCTAACACTCAGGTGCACCAGTCTAAGGTTCCTATCTACAGGGTTAATCAATTTAGTCATTTATATATACTTATATTTTCATCATGATCTATCCTATGCTTAGGGCCTTGAGGAGAGGCCTACCCAAAAGAATTCAGCTGGAACCATTGCAACTACAACCATAGAATACTAACTAACCGATAAAAACACTTATTACAATACAATTACAATGTCTGAAGAGAAAAGACTACAAGATTAACGTACTAAGCAGAAAGGTAACACTGCAACTCTAACTCCGCTTCTGGACTCCTACTGCTACTCCTGAGCCTCCAGACCTGCAACTGAGCCTACTCGTGGGAAAGAGTAGCCCCCAATAGGAAATTGGGAGATTAGCCAAATTAATAGCTAGTGACATCCTAATAGTCTATAATAATATGAGACGACCAATCTTAATAAATTAAGATAAGATCTATCAGTTCTAGTAGAAACAAAGTTTGCGGAATGATACCTAAACCTATCAGTAGTCTATATTCACATGCAATTCCTACTGTCACTAGGTTATCTAACATGAAGTCCATTCAATGTTCTACAACATTAAAGAACAAATTAAATAAGACGTTCAGATAAAGTCACGAAGTCATCATGTAAACAGTCACTCAATTCTAAATTCATATACAGATAAAATACACACTATCAAAATGTGAACCCCGGATATTTTATTCATCCTGCCCCCGGTCGGGCATTACTATAGGGCCTTTTATTTCGATGTAGAGGGCCAACTCTCTCGCCGTGCATCCACCAACACCATGCACTAGTCACCCAGATGATCATAAGGGGTTTCCCGTCTTTCACGGTGGAGCTCTACCGCCCAACTTGCTTTACTATGGGGACTTCAACTCCCTGGGACAGGGTTGCTAGGCCAATCCCTACTCGAGGGCACCTCCTATTGGCTTTACCACAACCCTTGCACGTGACCCCTAACCTACTTAACTTCGGCTGTATGCGCAGGGTGGTTCACGGCCCTTGCGCGCACGGGGTCCCTACCCTCTAATCAGGTAGATTCTCATATAACATCTTTCAACATATATACTGAAGCTACAAAAGGTATATTTAATGCTTAACAATTTCCAACAATTTACCCCTGATCCCGTACTGCTCTCACAACCCATGCGACATAATAAATAAATAAAGTAAGACACTCATCCCGATGACCCGTGTGCTAGGGTTGCCATACTCCTCTCAGGAGGGTGGGCTCCGATAATTACTAATTATTCAATTTATTGTTTAATTTAAGGGAATCCTAATTACGGTGTCCATACAATCAAAAGCAATCATTATTAATATTTTATTAATATTTTAAGCATGTGTCGCCGGACTCGCGACTCCGCATGCAAGGCGGGGTCCACTTGACCACATACGATGATGCCCGGCGGGGCTCGCATGCAGTTTCATGGACACCTACCCTTAGTCATTCTCATTTCCCACTATTAAAGACCACGCAAGGATAGTAGATGTCACCTGGTTGTCGATCGCACACGACTCCTGCTAGCTGCCTCTGATCTGTCTCCGCTGGATCACCATGATCAAGGTCTGATAATAACCACAGCTCCGCATCACAACTCTATCGATTAAAACATAAGAATCAACGATGAGGGTTCTATGCCAAGGATAGTCGGGCACCCTCGATAGGGGACCAACATTGAGTCGACAGCATGCAAATTTGTTCGACTGAAGAACTCGATCCTAAACAATACTAGGTCAATCAAGTAAATAGAAGCTAAACCTACTCATCGAATCGGGCTCGAAGAACCCTTTTCGATGGTTCCAGTTTTGCTGGAATCCGACTTCGGTCGGATGGTTTCGGGTCAAACCACGTAGAACCGATAAAATCGATCGCATGGTTGGTTCACTAGGGTAGAAGAGGTTCTAGGGTTATATTCTGGGTTTAATAGGTGGGACTCAATGTTCTGAGCACAATGACGTTTGTTTCGTCCGAATCCGAGTTCGGACGATAAAACGGCGGTCAAACCACGGTACCGCGATAAGATCGGGTCAAAGGATAAAACAGGATATTAAACAGTATAATTACTATTCTAGACTATAACCAGCAGGTAGTATTTTCCGAGCCGGTCGAAATGGCACTGGTTTCGTCCAATTCCGAGTTCGGACGAAGAAATGGCAGTCGAACCAAAATCGTCTGGTTCACGGGTCTGGTTCAGGTGAACCAGACCGGTTCACTGCATGGGTTGGGTCTGCTGGGTCGGGTCGGGTCTGCATTGCCATGTTGGGTCGGGTCGGGTTCAGGGTTAAACGGTTCGGGTCTGGGTTTAATTATAACATGGGTTTAATTATAATATGGGAAATTATAACATCCGCCCCAAACACACAAGATTTTGTCCGCTTTGCCTGTGCCCGTACGAGAACTTCCCAGGGAGGTCATCCATCCTGGTACTACTCTCGCCCGAGCACGCTTAACTACGGAGTTCTTACGAATTCCGTAGCGGCGCACGGTTTTAAAACGCATCTTCTATGTTTGGGAGGGGAAATTATATAAGTAGCTCAGGATCTCTTTCTCTCCAGGCGATGTGGGGCTAACTCATGGCCTTGTACACCTCACCTCACCTCACCTCATCCATCTTGGCATCCCAGCCTCAGGAGTCTTGGTTCTTGGTCTATTGGATCTTGGTCGTCACAATCCACCCCCCTTAGGGCTACACGTCCTCGTGTAGGGTTAGACCCCCCCATCCCGAGGAGAACCGGCTCTGATACCATTTTGTAACATCCACCCCAAACATACAAGATTTTGTCCGCTTTGCCCGTGCCCGCACGAGAACTTCCCAGGGTGGTCACCCATCCTGGTACTACTCTCGCCCAAGCACGCTTAACTACGGAGTTCTTATGAAATCCGTAGCGGCGCACGGTTTTAAAACACGTCTTGGCAGGAAAGGTGGTGAGCCCCCAAACACAAGATATTGTCCTCTATTGGTCTCTTGGGTACTCGAACCATACCTCGGCCACCATGCCCCGTGCGGTATGGTACTGAAGGCTGTCCCTCAACAGGTGCATAGAGTAACCGGAGATCTGGAGCAGACCTTAGCATCTCTATGACACCTATCACAGTATCCTCAGTATACAATGGACCAGCAGCCTCTAGATCGTCAGCTTATAATATAAAATTTATTTATACAATTTTATAATTATATATTAAAGAGCACTTATGATAAATTTACTTTATGTAAATATTAAACTTACCGCCTGGAAACATCTGAGGGTGTACTGGTGAAAAAACTGGTCCCCGTATCCTTGGGGGAGAAAACGTGGCTCCAAGTAGCGCGTCCGTGGATTGTACATCCGCGGATAACCAAACTACTGACGGTACTCCAGTGTTGGACACCCGTCTGAAACATATACGAAATACACATAGAAGCACATACTAAGAATTTAACTCTGTACGTAATAAACATAACCACACATTAAATTAATAATATCTTACCGTCAGAGTCTAAGCAGAGAAACAGGGCTAACTCAACTCTGTAGGCAACCAACTGCTGCTCCCATATCTGGAGGGCAACGTGTCCCACACTCAAGCCTCTGTCGCTAGAAGCCCACAAAGGAGATGTAGCAGGGATGGGCTGGCATCTGGCGTACTGACGTAAACACCGATCTAGTGGATGATATAGCGCAAGCGCCATATGGATCACACAAGACCGGTGACACGCCCAACTCGCCTCCCAAGCCTCCCGTAAAAAAAATGGAACATCCGGCTCAAGCGGAAAGTGAGGGAGCCAGGTGACCTAAAAAATATATTGTATTGTTTAATAAGACAATCAATATTAAATTATGACTAACCTACTAAAATATCTAATGTTAATGTTTAATTAACTTGCCTCACTCCCAGTCAGTAAATCCAGCATCATCCAGTATAACGGGATGCTGTGGTGGGGGTCATACTCATACTGCCGGTACGGAGGACCCACCTCAAAGCTCTAGGAAAGGGTCGGGTGCCCTCAGGAAGGTCAAAACGTATCGGCCTCCCTACAGGTAGGTACTCATGGGCCCAAACCTAAAACAATACAATAAATATATAAGATTTTAAACAATTCAAATAAAATATAAAAAATTAAACATATTATCTTCTTTACCTGCAGTAAGGGGGTGCAACCCACTAGCTGGTGTGCAACACCCATCGCAAAACGGCTTAGGCTAGAGTATAAAAATGCCATAACGGCTGCACCCCAGGCATACTGGGAGGTAATAGTCAAATCCTGAAAAAAAAAATAGATAACTGGCATGCACAAGATTGCCAGTTGCATCTGGAAACAGGCATAAGCCACACAGTGCCAACAAGTACGCACGTGTGTACCTCAATGCCTTAAATACCAAAAACGCATTATTAGCATGTCATTATGTACGAATATTAACATGTATTGAATACAATTAATAAATTAAAACTTACCGTCTCAGGGTGTACCGGTTCTGGAGGTGCCGGTCCAAACTGAGTACGAAGCCAGCTAAGCTAGATGTACCACTCCCCCTATGATGGCGGAGGCGGTACAACTCCTAAGCTGTCGTAGATCAGCTGACGGTAGTCAAATGACGGGGTGCTAGGAGGTACAGTCACAGGACGGTCGGTGATGGCCAACCCTATAATCTGCTGAGTGTCCTGCAAAGTGATCGACATCTCTCCGAATGAAAAATGAAATGTGTGAGTAGCCGGCCACCAACGCTCAGCTAGTGCGTAGCAGAGACGCAGGTCGCTGTTCAGCCATCGGATACGGCTGAACCAACCGAACCCGGCCTGCTCCACTAACTGAGTACGGGAGCCGAACAACTCCCACTCATCCAAAAGATTCCCGTGATAACGGGAACGAATGTCGTGATAGTCGATCTAATATACAAATTTTAATTAATTTTTTTTTAATATTAATTAATTTGAATACTGTAGTATGCTTGAATATAAAATTTCAAACGTACCTCAGCATGCTTAAATACGGTAGTAGCACGATGTCTAGTTCGTGAGAGAAGCACCTGATCTGTAGTCGGGCCTCCCAGAAATCGTTCATCATTCCGCTCCATTCCAGCCCACAGAAAATAGAAAATATTTTCAAAGACTGTCGAACACCCCCAACCCCACACCTCAGTCCCACAGTGCACCCACCCGGACACCCCACACCTCAATCCCACAGTGCACCCACCCGGACACCCCACACCTCAGCCCCACAGCACAGACTGTGCCCCACAGTGCCCTGTGGCCCGAACACCTCAGCCCCCGAACACCTCAGCCCCACAGTACTGTGCACACTGCCCTCATAGTTCAATGGCCTGTGGCCCTCACCCGAACACCCCACAGTGGCCTGTGGCCCTCACCTGAACACCCTAACACCCCAGTGGCCTGTGGCCCTCACCCGAACACCCCACAGAGAGTAGAAGGGACAGAGAGCAAAAGCGAGAGGAGAGGAAAGGGAGAGGAGAGGAGAGAGAGTGTTTTACGCCAACTTAGAGCAAATGGCGTAAACTGGGGAATATATACCGTGAGGACTTTACGTCATCTCAGATGGCGTAAAGGAAGGGTATTTTAGGTATAGGCCTTTACGCCATCTGAGATGGCGTAAAGAAAGGGTATTTTAGGCATAGTACTTTACGCCATCTCAGTTGGCATAAATGAAGGGCATTATCGGTATTTTAAAAAATCTTTTGAGTTTTACGCCATCTCAAATGGCGTAGACTATACGCCATTTGAGATGGCGTAATAGTCCGTTTTTGACATTTTCCCAACTTTAGTTTCGTTTATTAAAATATTAATATTTTTCATTCCGTTTCTCAAAAATTTCTGTTATATATTTATTGTAGGTTTTTAATAGGATTTATGAGAAAGAATATCATGTTCACACATGGAAGAAGGATTCACTCTTCAAAAGAGGTCTATGTCATAACACCGGAGAGAGGATGCACGCCACATACCACAAACGACATCAAAGCCATCCAAAAGAAAAGTATGTAATTTGAAGTGATTGTGATTCACTCTTTAGACTGTAATTCACTTATTAGAGAGAGGAATAAAGATAGTACTAATGATGTTTTTTAATTAACATCAAATGATCATTAAATGCCATTGAATTGGTGTTTATCATCTTTATAATAGGTTTTTAATAGGATTTATTAGAGAGCCGTGTTCACACACAGAAGAAGGATTTTGGTTATTCAAAAGTAGTCCATGTGTCACAACACGAGAGAGAGGGCTCCATTTTAGTATTAGACTACTAGTAAGAAACCTGGGCAATACCCGAATATGCTTAATGCACGTCATTTGGCAAAGACGGCATCGCAACTGTTCGAAGAAGTGTGAAATATGAAGTGAGTGTGATTCACTTGTTAGAGAGAGAGAGATTAACAATAAATGTCATTGAATGAAAATTTATCATCTTTATGATAGGTTTTTAAATGGATTTAAAAGAGAGCCACATTCACATAGGGAAGAAGAATTCTAACTCTTTAAAAGACATCCACGTGTCACAACACGGGAGAGAGGCTTCCATTTTAGTATAGTTTTATAGACTAGTAAGAAACCTGGGCAATGCCCAAATGTGTTTGATGCACGCATTTGGCAAAGACGACATCACAACTGTTCGAAGAAGTGTGAAATCTGAAATGAGTGTGATTCACTTGTTTGAGAGAGAGAGAGATTAACATCAAATGACCATTAAATGCCATTGAATAAAAAATTATTATCTTTATGGTAGGTTTTTAAATGGATTTAAAAGAGAGCCGCGTTCACACACGGAAGAAGAATTCTAGCTCTTTAAAAGATGTTCACGTCTACAACATGGAAGAGAGGCTTCCATTTTAGTATAGATATATATAGATATATAGATAGATTCTTGTGGATTTGAAATTTGGTAAAAGCATTACCTTTGACTTCTGTAACCCAGATCTTTAATTTGACCTTCTCGTTCCTTATTTTTAGAGTAGCCGATAAGAATCCGCTCCGATTAATAAAAACTTGAAGGATTTAGGCACCTAATCCATTCTGCTCGTTAAGGCTGGTAATGGGTCGGGTCGTGTCTAAAACCCCTAAACCTATCCCTTTAATTAATCGTGTCTAGATTCTAAACCCGTATCTATTTTTTTATTTATTGTTAAACAGATGGATGATGTGACATACTACGATTGGGCCGGAAGCAAATGCAGCAAACCAAATCGGCAGCAAAAATGTGAATATACTACGAGACACCTCACGGACAACCTGCCTGTGTGGGAGTTCAAATCTCGTCAAGCCGGTCGGCCCCCATTGGTGGGCTCAGTGTGCATCATGGTCACACTTGGTTGGATGAAGTGTGATTTCACTTTTGGACCGGCCACTAGCCATCGTGTAGCTGTGATGCAAGCCGAACCCAACGATCGGGCCATAGAGGAGATTTGAACTCCCTGCGTGGCTCGTCGGCCGCGCGGTGCATTAGCATCGGTACCAACCCTGGCCGGCCCGACTTGACCCGATATGACCATTGAATTTTAAACGTGTCTTAAATCTATATACCATGGATGTCGGTTTTGTGCTGACTAGACGAAACGGAACAAAAAAGCTGACTAGGATAAGCCGACTGGACAAAAATGAACCGAATAGATTTAACAATTCATTCAAAAATCAACGCACAATCTCTCTTTGGTTTCAAATCCAAACCCATTTAAACTGCACTAAACCCCTAAAATCCTGACCCATTGAAACTACATTAATCCTGACCATTCATCCCGTTATCGTTGTTCGCATCAACGACTATAAATCCGTCTGCTGAAATTTTGGCCACCCCAAACCATCGGGTCGATCTCGAGGAATCCGTTCGAACAGAGACAACTGTGATTGATCGATTATAAGGGGGAGGGGGAGTTGGTCGCGTCGAAGGCGCCCGCTTCATGCCAATCGGCATGGGCGAAAAAATGGGTGTCCCCTATGAATGCAGGTGTTGTCGTCGAAAGTGTTTTGTTGCCGAACGATTTCAGATTTATTGCAGCCAAAGGCGGTCCGCTGCAGTGCTGACAGGCACGGGTATGCACTAGTGGGTCAAACGGGTCAGAGACAAAACCCGGACCTAACTTGTTTACTAATCGGGTTAGTCGTGTCGACCCATTTACGACCCGAACCCGTTTAACCTTGACCCAGACCTGCTAATTTTGTGTTGGGTCGTGTCGGGTCCGAAATTGCCGACCCTACTGCCCATTCAGTGGACCCATCAGTATAAGAGATTGATAAGTAATTCCCAGTGGTTACAACTGCCTTGTCAATGCACCTCAAAATCATGCTAGCATCCGCTAGTCTATTAGACCAGGACCACATGCGACCTTTAGATTTCAAGCCCACCAGATTGGCTTAGTTAAGGCATTCGTTGAATCTATTGAGAGTGGATTGACATACCCTTTTACCACCAATCTTTCTCATGAGAGTATCTAATATCATTTAGGCCCTGTTTGGATAAACTCTGATCTTTTGATTCTGGATTCCTAAGAGTTCAAAAACAGGAAATAAAACAAGAGCCCAAAAATTTGTTTCCGCAGAGAGCTCAAAAGCAACTCTAAGAATTCATTTTGGGGGAGTCGAAAAAAGAGGCTATCCGATCTTGAACAAATAATTTGATTTCTCGGAGATCGTTGTTTTAACGTGGCAACGAAGGCGGAACCCTCAACCCGTGATCTCATCTCTCTCCCATCCCTCGACGACGAAGATGAAACCCTTATCCTCGTGATCTCCGATAGACGGAACCCTCTTGATACCAGGTTATTCTCTCTCTCTCTCTCTCTCTCTCTCTCTCTCTCTCTCTCTCTCTCTCTCTCTCTCTCTCTCTCTCTCTCTCTCTCTCTCTCTCTCTCTCTCTCTCTCTCTCTCTCTCTCTCTCTGAGCCCACACCTTCATCCTCGAAATCGCGGCCAGAGGGTGCCGGATCGTGGCCCCAGTGCTGCTATCACATCGCCGCAAGAAGGCCGGGGGGCGCCGGATGGGTCCCCCCGTGCTGTGCAATAGCTACTCTGCGAGGTGGCGGATCGGCCCCCCCATGCGTGCTGGGTGCCGGATTGGCCCATATTGCTCTGCCAACTCATTTTCCAACTCCACGTGATGTTGAGTGCTGGCAGGACCTCATTGATATGGAAACATTTTTGTGGGGGCCATGGTATGAGCCCTATGGGGATGCCAAGTAAAGTTAACAACCCAAAAGTTGGCTACTTAGCATTTACCTCCTCAAATACAAGTTTTTTTTTTGCTGGACCGGCCGGTCAAAGGACTGGGCGCTAGAGCAATGGCTCAATGAGGTCCGAAAATCGAAACGAGGGAAGACAAATCAATAGTTATACATGAATTGTAATTATCATTTTTCAACCTCTTGGGTTGGGTCAGGGTTGACCTCTCAACCCGCACAACTCGTCCAAGTTACAACCCTAGATATTAGGTGAGCCAACGGGCTTTTGTCCGAGTGGTACTTCCTCTCTCCCTTGTTGGAGAAGTTCTTATTCAACTCCTAGTATGGACACCATGGAGTGAACTTTCCCATGAGTTAGATGTTGCATGCCTTGTTTTCACGTGCGAATCCGGGCCGTTGATGTCATGCAACATCTGCCCCAAACACACAAGATATTGTCCACTTTGCCCGTGCCCGCAAGAGAACTTCCCAAGAGGTCACCCATCATATTACTGCTCTCGCCTGACCACGCTTAACTACGGAGTTTTTAAGAAATCCATAGCGGCGCACGATTTTAAAACGCGTCTTCTATGCTTGGGAGGGAAAATTATATAAGTAGCTCATGATCTCCTTTTCTCTAGGCAATGTGGGGCTAACTCGTGATCTTGTACACCTCATCTCATCCATCTTGGCATCCAAGCCTCAGGAGTCTTGGCTCTTGGCTATTGGCCTATTGGATCTTGGTCGTCACAATCCACCCCCCTTAGGGCTACACGTCCTCGCGTAGGGTTAGACCCCCCCATCCCGAGGAGAACCAGCTCTGATACCATTTTGTAACATCTGCCCCAAACACATAAGATATTGTCCGCTTTGCCCGTGCCTGCACTAGAACTTCCCAGGGAGGTCACCCATCCTAGTACTGCTTTCGCCCGAGCACGCTTAACTACGAAGTTCTTACGAAATCCGTAGCGGTGCACGGTTTTAAAACACATCTTCTATGTTTGGGAGGAAAAATTATATAAGTAGCCCATGATCTCCTTCTCTCTAGGCGATGTGGGGCTAACTTGTGACCTTGTACACCTCACCTCATCCATCTTAGCATCCCAGCCTCAGGAGTCTTGGCTCTTGGCTATTGGCCTATTGGATCTTGGTCGTTACATGCCATGTTAACGGGATTATAGAATTTAATAAAAATAGCAGTTATGTTGCCTTCCCCTCGTTCCCATCTTCGGACCTCTTTGATCCCATATTGTAGCACCCTATTCTTTGACTGCTTGGTTGGTCCAAAAAAAAAGGTGGGATGGGTGGGGGGATTTTGGAATAAGTCCTATTTAGGATATTAGTTTTAGCTAAAGGGCATATAAAAGTTCACTTTAATGAAAAGTCCTATTGGACAAAAATACTTGTCACATGACTTCAAATTTAGATTTCATGCCACTCTTTTCTAAAACTAAACCTAACCCTAAATCCTGAGATCTATAGGTCATGGGATGAAAGCTAGACCTAGAAATCCTAAACCTAACCCTAAACCCTAAGATCTATAGGCCATAGGATAACCCTAGACCTAGAAATCCTAAACCTATCCCAATTGCCCGATGCCGCAGCTGCTGTCCGGTCCTAAAAATTCTAGAAAATCTTGTGTAGATTGTTATGGCTTCTTGCTCTCAGCCCAAAGGTTTTCCCGATTCTGCTCAGCTCGATTGGCATGGCGACGTACGAGTGGTGGTTGAATATCACTAGCGATTAACACCACCAGTCAAACTCTGCCACGTCAATCGATATGAGCGGAATCGGAAAAACCTTCAGACTTCTCGTTCTCAAATTACTTTGGCAGATCAAATCTTATACATGAATTGCAATTACCATATTTCAAGCCAATGAGCTATTGCCTCTCATATTTATAAAACCTTATTTTTTTTATAGAAATGTTTGATGGTATTTCTATGGATAATTATAATAAAGAGATTTACTATGATTTAAAAATAATGTTTCTACTTTAATTATTATAATAGATGACATCTGCATCTTCTATTCATATGGAGACTGGGTTTTGGATGGTCGTCACTGCTATTTAGACCCATGCGCATGATAATCTTTACATTGATATAATGATAGAGTATGTTAAGAAGGGGGACCTAACTACTTTCATATTTTTGAAGTCTGGATGTAAGGAAATATGTGCTAAGTTTTTTAGTAAGACACAAAAGTCTTATGATTCAAAACAATTTAGAAACAAGTTTAACAAGCTGTGTCAAAGATATAAAACCTTTTAAAAGCTTGTTGACCATACTGAGTTTGGATGGGACCCGGTCACTAACAATGTGACAACACCTGATTAACTGTGGGAGGATTACCTTAAGGTATCATTTCTTTCCTACAATGAATATTAAAATATTAGGTAAATAAAACTTTCAAATTAAATTGCTATGTGTTTTATAGGTAAATCAAGATGCAAAGATATTTAGTACTAGAGGTTGTCCTGAATTTTCAAAGTTATGCATAATTTATGGTGATACTACTGCCAAAGGCGACTTGACATGGTCTATCAATGAGAATTTTCCTCCAAGCCTTATAACCGTGAGTCAGAGTTTTTTGATGATGATCTAGACTATATCCCAGAGACACAGGTTCCTGAAGCTAGCACCTACAACTGGATGACATATCTACACTGAATTCACAAGCCTCCTCTCACTGTACCCAGCCTACTACTGCTAGCAGTAGGCGCCGAAAAGAGTCTTACCAAGGGAAACTCAATTGTAGAAGCCCTAAATAGTATTGTAGGAATAGCACGGGAGAAATACTCTAGAACTTCCTCCTCATCTAGCCATAATACTGTTTTTTCTATCAGTGTATGCATGGAAGTCCTATGAAAGCTTGAGGACATTCCAATAAAGAAATATATAAAGGCTGTTGAGAAGCTTCAGATGAAAAGCTGGAGAAAGACTTTTATGTCTATGTCTGATAAACATAGGATGACGCCCTAATATGTGCTAAATATATAACATGTGTTGTTACTCGAAATGAACAATGTTGCATTGATATACTACGTTTGAAGCAACATGTTTTTATCAACTTGTGCACTTTATTAAGGGACAGATGATTTCTGAGAGATACTAGACATGTCAGTGTTGAAGAGCGAGTGTCTATTTTTTTGATGACGTTGGGGCATCGTGAAAGTAACAGAGTTATTTCTGATCATTTTCAATATTTGGATTAGACGACGTCACGACATTTCAATATTGTATTACGAGCTATTTGTACTTAGAGCAAAGAGATAGTCATCTCACCTAACTTTGACATCATTCCTCCTCAGATCTGGCACAACGAGAAGTACTACCCATGGTTCGAGGTAAATAAATAATAATAATTATTATAAATTTAAGTGTTATTATTATGACTAAAATATATTTTTATTTGTTATGTAGAATTGCATAAGTGCAGTTATTGGAACACATATAAGTGTACAAATACCGACAAATCGTCAAATTTCTTATCGGGGGAGGAAAACAACCATTACATAAAATGTGATGACAACATGTTCTTTCGACATGCGATTCACATTTGTGTATACCGGTTGGGAGGGTACAACCAATGATTCAAGAGTATTCATGGAAGCCATTAGCAGACTCTCACTTGAGTTCTCTCATTCACCACTCGCTAAGAATAAAACTTATAATCATGTCATTTTCATATTGTGAAATTTTATATAATATTTGGTGGTGCATGAAAGTATTATGTGGTAGTTGCAGGCTACCCAACTATAGCAGGATACATGGTTCCACACTAATATGAGCGGTATCACTTGTCTGATTATAAAAGATATGATAATAGAAGATCTCTAAAGGCTAAAGAGTTATTCAATCAACGTCATTCCTCACTTAGGAATATCATTGAGCGATGTTTCAGCATGTTGAAGGCGCACTTTTCTGATCCTGAGGTTAATGCCACCAAATCCACTACATCGTTAGAGACTTATTGTGATAGCATGCTGTATAATACAAAACTATTTACAGATTGAGAGAGAGATAGATGGCTGAGATATCAGCTCGATTTGAAGGTGAAAATGTAGTGGTAGCAACTAAAGATGACCCCATAGAGTATGTTGGATGAGCGACAGGTCCGCATGAGATCAATAAATTTGGGGATAGCATCACACATCGTTTAGCATTGTATTACATTATGCCAACTTGATGTATCATCTTATATTAGAAGCACTACTATTATCGCTTTGGGATGAGACTTGTAATAAATAATTTTGATATTTTATATGGATGTGTGATATCTTCATAAAGGACTTCTAGTATAAATTTTTTTTTTTGAAATTTAATATAATTATGAGTAACATTTGTAATGAATGTCAAAAAGATATTTTAAATAAATTATTTTAGTTTCTTATTGCCAAATGGGATTATTGGATTCTCTGCTCTAAGAATCTCTAAAACATACTGATTTGCCAAATATGATTCTAAAATCTAGACTCTAAAGAAATAAGATTTTGGGAGCTCAAAATCGTCTTTTATGTTTCTGGGATTCTAGCTCTAAGAATCCCAGAATCAGAATCATATCCAAACATGACCTAACTCTCCCACCACTACATAAGAAGAGCCAATCGAAATAGAAGATACAAAAATTCTAGTTAAATCACTCCAAGGGAGGCTGTCGCAGTATCCATGGAGCCTCCAAATCTCTCCCTCTCTCATCACAATCATCCCTGAGCGGGCCAAACCGATCGAACTATTATGCCGTGTTTAGTTTTAACTAAGGAATGGAAAAGAAAATGTTGAGCCAGGGAATGTGATGAAGAGATGTCACTTTCCCACCGTTCGTTTGTTTTTGTGCACAATTGAATTTACTTTTCCTTTTTCCAGTTTAATTTTCTTGGCTACTAAACACAAAGGGCTCATGTGAGGTAATCCGATTACTTTTTTTTCTCTTCAGTAAAACTTTTTGTCTACCAAACACGGCCTTAGACCGGGGGGGGTGAGGCCCCTCCGGGCATTGCCGCCTTGCCAGGGTTAGAGGCTTGACAATGGTGTACACATATTTGTGGGGATGGTTTGGGTAATCGTCTATTAAATGGGGAGAATTGTCGGAAAAAAAAAACCAAATAATAATTCCGACGATCTATAAAAGGCCTTCCTCCGGGAAGGAGGTGGCTTCCCTCGACCGTTTCTAATCTCTCCCCGTAAACAATTTAAACACCGATCCAAAAGACTCCGAACAGCAATCAGGACTCCCAAAGCCTCCCGGCCGCGCTAGGGTTTATAGGGTTTCCGTCTAGGGTTTTGGAGCTCATTGCCCACCCCCATGGACGACCTCGAGAGGGCGATCCTCCTCATCTACGAGACGGGCGCCGCCGCCGACCCGGCCCTCCGCTCCCAGGCCCTCGCCTTCTGCGACAGGGCCAAGGATGACCCCGCCGCCGTGCTCCGCCTCTGCCTCGACCGCCTCTCCCGCCCCGCTCCCGTCCCCGTCCAGTTCTGGTGCCTCCAGGCAATCCACGACGCTCTCCGCCTCCACTTCCCCTCCCTCCCCCCCGCCGACCTCCCCCTCCTCCGCTCCTCCCTCCTATCCCTGGCTGCCGCCGGCCTACCCCCCTCCTCCCCGCCTTTCCTCAAGAACAAGCTCGCACAGGCCCTCGCCGCCCTCATCGCCATCGAGTATCCTCACCCCTTCCCTTCCCCCTTCCTCCACCTCCTCTCACTCCTCCCCGCCGCATCCGACATGCTCCTCCGCCTCCTTGCCGCCCTCGACGACGACCTCATCAGCATGGACTACCCGCGCTCCCCCGCCGAGGCCACCGCTGCTGTCCGCATCAAGGACGCCATGCGTGCACAGTGCATTCCCCAAATCGCCCGTGCCCTCTTCGACATCACCTCCCACCACCGCGCCTCTGATCCTGCCCTCGCTGCTGCCGCCCTTGACATCACGCGCCGCTACATCCCCTGGATCGACATCAGCCTTGTCGCCAACGATGCATTCGTCCCCCTCCTATTCGACTTTATCCTCGACCTCGGCACCCCGGACCAGCTGAGGGCTGCCGCTGCCGGGTGCGTGCTCGCGATCCTATCAAAGCGAATGGACCCCTGCCCGAAGCTTGTCCTCTTGCAGCGCCTTCAGGTGAGCAGGGTGTTCGCTGACCTTGAGCTGGTTCCAAAGGTTGCTGCTTTAGTCACCGGGTATGCCACCGAGGCCTTGGATTGCTACAAAAGGCTGGGTTCAGAGAATGTGGACGGATCGTCACCTATGGAGCTCCTCGAGGAGGCATTGCCGTCAGTGTTCTACGTGATGCAGAACTGTGAGGAAGTGGACTTGGGGAATGTTGTCGAATTCTTGTCGGATTATGTTGCCAGCATGAAGTCAGCCTCTCAGAAACAGGTGGTTTATCTTGGTCAGATATTGGAATTGATTCGATCTCAGATATGTTTTGATCCTGTCTATAGAGCCAATCTCGATATCCCAGATAAGATCGGTAGGGAAGAGGAGGACCAGATGAATGATCAGCGGAAGGACCTATTCACCCTGTATCGTAGTGTGTGTCGTGTGGTGCCAGACGCCACACAGTTATTTATCAGGAACTTGTTAGGTAGTGCACTTGCCTCTTCAGAAATGAATGTTGAGGAAGTAGAGGCTGCTCTGTCCTTGTTTTACCGATTGGGCGAGACGGTAAGCGAACTAGGAATGAGGACGGGTAGTGGGTTGTTGGGGGAATTGATTCCAATGCTCCTATCGGCGAGGTTTACATGCCATTCACATCGGATAGTGGCGCTCGTTTACTTGGAGACAGTTACCAGGTACATGAAGTTTGTGCAGGAAAACACTCAGTACATACCTCATGCGCTTGCTGCCTTTTTGGATGAGAGGGGGATCCACCATCCAAATCTCAGTGTGAGCCGTCGGGCCAGTTACCTATTCATGAGAGCCGTGAAATTACTGAAAGCAAATTTAGTTCCTTTCATAGATACAATTCTGCAAGTATGCTTCTTTTCCCTCTCTTTCGAATTAGAATGTTTAGTTTTTGGTATTAAGTACTTCATTCCGTGTATTTCATGGCGGGCAGAGCCTTCAAGATACTGTAACTCGTTTTACAAGGTTAGACTGGACATCCAAAGAGCTGAAGTGCTCTGGTTCTGAAGATGGTAGTCAAACATTTGAGGTATTGCTGATTTTTATAGCATGAAGAATGTAATTCTGCTGTTTTTATTTTCTAACTAGCTTTATTCATGTAAAATGCTTTCCATTTGTTCAAATAAAAATATGTCGCTGGCCTGCAGGCAATTGGATTGTTGATAGGCATGGAAGATGTTTCGCCAGAAAAGCAATCGGAGTACTTGACAGGATTGATCAACCCTCTTTGTTGGCAGGTGAAGATGGAGTTTGGGAATACCCGTCTGTTTTTTTTACTAATAGCCGCGTTCTCCTGAATGCCTCATTTGTTAGATATCTATTTTATTATGGGTAGGATATTTTGTCATGACTTGTGCTTGATTCCAGGTCGAGTCGCTGCTTTTGGATGGCAAAGTACAGGGGCTCGAAGAATCCTCTGCAAAAGTTGTGAGCCTTCAGCAGATTATAATGGCGTTAAATGCTCTTAGCAAGGTGTCAACCCCATGCAAAAGCTCTGATTTGCCTTCTATATCAAATCGTCCGAAAGGAATTACATATTTTTATTTCTGAAGAAACAATGAATTTACTTGTGAAAATATAATTTATTCACCATGTAATTTCCTTAATTCCAACATAGTCATGTATTCACTCCCAAATTTCAATGGATTAATTAGCTTCTACAGCATCTCTATATTGGTAAACTATATTTGATTGCATGCAAAGAAGAATTTTATATTTTTGAATACATACTTTTGCATCAATCCTCATGCATTCAACACCACATAGGATATAAACGGAACATGATTTCACTTTCTTACACATAGTAAAATTTTATCAAGTGGTAGGACCGTAGGACGGAGAGGGGTGTTGTGGGGGGGAGGGGAGAGAGTGACTTTTATTTTTTAAATTTTTGGGTGCTTTTACCCAAGTGGGTTGAGATTGCGAGCTTCATATACTTCTTTCTTGGGTCTAACTGGATATATTCAGATTCTTGTCTGTTAAAACATATCTGATCTGGTTGAGATCTAGGTTTGAGGCTGATATCTGACATAATCTATCCATGCTTTTGAGTTAGCTTACTTGCAAATAGGGCGCGGTGTGGTTTGATATGGGTCTACCCAACATACTGTACCCACCGCTTGTTTCATTATATAAGCATAAGATGTTATTGCTTCACATAATTTAGTTTATTTACTTACACGAATTTTGACATTTTTTTTCCGAAGTATATGTCAAATTTGGATATATTATGAACTTTGACAAATTATTTTATGTTTTCCTACAACAAACCAGAATATCATACAACTGATTATAAACCTACGTTTTCGTAAAACTAAGTACTGACTAGTTTTATAGGCAAACAAATCCATGTAATTTTGTATGCTTATTGTGTGCTGCTTAATGACATAGGGCTTCAATGAGCGTCTTGTCACATCTACTCGTCCAGCAATTGGCATCATGTTTAAGCAGGCAAGTTGAGGCTTTTCTTTGATTGTCGTGAATAGAAGCATATGTATATCATGCTAGTTTTTAGATCATTGAGATTTTATTGGGTTGCTCATTAGTCACTCGGTTATGCATTACTCTTTGGGGTTATTCTGAAGCCAAGCATGCCTTTGTATTGTTGCTGATGGATTACATCTTCATATTATGTTGCATGGATATTATTACTGAAGTTCTTTTATTGTTTTGTTTGACCTCCAGACTTTGGATGTTCTTATGCAAATACTTATCATGTTTCCAAATGTTAAGCCCTTGCGAAATAAGGTAACAATCGAACACTTGTATTTCTTTGTTTCATTTTTTTTAGTTATATTATCTGATTTGTGATGTTAACAAGTAATATTAACAAACGCAGGTTACATCCTTTCTTCATCGCATGATCGAAATTTTGGGAGCATCCGTGTTGCCGTACCTTCCCATGGCATTTAAGCATTTGCTTGTGGCGAGTGAGGTATTATGGCCTTTTCTTGTCCCCCACCCAAACCCATTTTTGATAATTTTAATCGAAGGTTAAGGAAAATTTCATATTCTTCCATGCCTTGCTATATCTTCCATATTTATGGAATATACACGTTCAATTATATGAATATCTTTTCTCTTTGCTTATGCAAGTTTACACCCTCGCTCAGACGATCCTGAGTGTTACAATTTTTTTTTGTAATGCCTAGTATGTGTGTATAAATATATTTGAATTTTATATGTTATTCACTATTTTAATACTACTTTTAAAAAGTAATATTTTTTAAATTAAAATTCAAACGTGGGGCTTACGCCCCGCATCTATGGGTTTACGACCTGCCTTACGCCTTCGCTTTTGAAAACATTGCTCGTCACTAACTGTTTTGCCGATGGATTAAGATATTTGAATTCCATTTTAGATTGATTTTTTTATCAGACTTCTGAGTTTTCCATAGTGGGCATGAATGCATGATACTAGCCTATTTGCGAACGTCATCTCGACTGTCCAATGTAGAGAGAGATAGAGCCCGAGGATGCAAATTTCATGTGTGTCTCCTGTTCAGACAGGATATCACAATCGTTCGATAGATCGCCAAAGTAGGGTTGAGATTCCCCCCCCTGTCTCTCTCTCTCTCTCTCTCTCCACCCTATCTTTGGATTCCGTATGGAGTTCTACTCACAAGAATTATGTGTCGGTCCTGCTCTTCCTTTCTCTGCGGGTACAATAGAGGGTGGGATTAATGAGGATATCTTTCAACCGTTTGACGAGAATCGGTAGGTCCTCAATGATCTTCATTTCCATCCAAAGGCTTTCTAACAGGGAATGAACCTTCTCTTTCAATTTTATATCTTTATCTGAGAAAAATTGTATTTCCTATCGCAATAAGATAAGGATAGAGAAGTACAAGGTTGGGTTTCTTCTCTTATAAATGGGAGGCCTCTCTTATCTATTAGTTATGTTTATATAATAAAACATTTAGCCTTTGGTGATTTTATAGAAGCCATGGTGCTCTCACATCTCTCTCTCTCTCTCTCTCGCTCGCTTGCTCTATTTTATAGTTGATTGGTTTGTTGGATTGTCGATTGTTTGCCAGAACGGGTCCGTGGCGTTATGCTTTCTAGGCCTTATACAGTGGTGCCTATAGGCGAAAAAAGTTTCAAACTTTTATTTCAATAGATTACATAGTACAAGGTCGCTCGTGGTGAACTGAGTATTGAAAGTGTCAAGGTGATTGTCGGGACGGTTGTTTGGAAGTCATTTGATCCTTGATCTCCGTAGAGACTTGTTGACAGGTTTGAACTTGGAACCTTTTGATTTTGAAAGAAGGGGAGAGTCGAAGACTGCATGTGTGATCCTTCCTGACTTGCTACTTGGTTGGTAGGACCAACGATGCTTCACTCGTTAGCCTTCTTCCTGTAGCCATTGTCTTCTTGGAGTTTCTATCTTCTTTGAGTATTCGTTTTCTAGAGTCTCTGTGTCATCTTTGTCTCCTTCACTTGTTGGTAACAATTATCCACAAATCCCCAATAAGATCCAAAGATCCTTTTCTTTATCTTCCCCTCTATTTATTGAGGGTTAGAGTTGGAAGCTATTATAACTTACACTTGGAGTTACGCAACCACCTCGGGAGTTACATAACTTTCTCAGGAGTTACTCAAGTAACTCAACCACCTCGGGAGTTATATAACTTCTTTAGGAGTTACGCAACCACTCTGGGGATTTATATAACTTCCTTAGGAGTTACACAACCACCTCGGGAGTTACGCAACCACCTTGGGCGTTGTGGGGGAAGTTACATAACTTCTCTTGATAGTGGGGTGGTTATGTAACTTCCTCTGGAAATGACTCGGCTAGTCCTTCCTTAGGACCTAGCTGGCCCTGGTCAGGAGCTTGACCGGCCCCAGTTCAAGACCTGGCCGAATCCCTTCTTTTGTTTGTTCTTCTTGGTCGATCTTGCCTTAAAGTTTGGCCGACCCTGGTCAAAAGCCTAGCTGGCCCTGGTAAAGAGCCTGGTCGACTTGGTACAGATAGAGCCTGGCCGACCCTGGTACAGAGTCAAATTTATGACTTAGAAAACTTCTTTATTTAAGTGTGTTTAACACTTTGAAAAAAAGGAGTCTAAGTGTGTAGTTCAACACTTAGAAATTTTTTTTTTATGCCTATAGTGTGTCTTTGTTATCTTCTACTTATATTTTGCTTCTTAGTGTTTTCTTCTTAAATCTCTTGCCCTGAATCACCTAAAATTATTAATTTTTAGATTTTAAAACCACCCCTTACCCAACCATCTTATATTGTTTTTTGAAGTATTGATACCTCTATCATTCTCTTTAATCCAAAAACTTGCAGATATTAATTCCAGCCATCACGAACTCTATGAATTCTCATTTCTAGACCTTGTTTTTGCATGAAAACCTTATAGATCCTTGGTTCTCATGATAGTAGATGACTAGTAGAGCTCATTTGAGGATCTATTGCCTATTGTCTTAGTCCAATTTCAGATCAAACCTAGATCTGAATTCTGATCCTAAACTTTTCACTTCATGTTGCAATTATTAGTTGATCTCGCCTAGTCTTCCTCCTGCATCATCGTTCGTATGAGATTTGGTTTAGAACTTAGATCAGAATCCATATTTGTGGAATTAAATCAGCAAATAAAAGCACATATGTTTGCTGATTGCTAAATTTCCAATATGCAGGTGAGATATACACTACTGCTGATTTTGGATCCTCAAGTCAACATAGAACTACAGGAAGCCTGCTATACCCCCCTTCACTTATTTGGGCATCTGCCTACAAGAGGATGAGGGGTCTGGGAAGTGGGAACACCCTGGGGCAAACTTTTTATGTCTTTGAAGCACATACTTGAACACCTGGATCTGCATCATCACCTTCCATTCATGGCTCATACCGGATTCTTAATATGAGGGGAAGTTTACCAAAATGAACGTTGGTATCACGTAGATCTCATTCCAAGCATGATCAAATCATACCTTACCCCAAAGTCTGAAATAAGGTTGAAAGGAAGGACACAGAAAGCAAGGATCAAGTCCAAGATTGGAACCCTAATACCATGTTCTGACTCTAGGTATCGCACATGGTTCAATACACGGTTTTAAATATCGATTTCGGTCTGTCAAAAAAAGGAAGTTTGTTGAATTTTGGTTAGATGTCGGTGCGAAATTTTGTATTGTTTAAGGGAAGATTTCGGTGGAAATTTATTGGATTTCTACCAAATTTTGATCAATTTAGTCAAAAGTCATTAAATATCGGTCTATTATGAAAAGAAATGGAGGAAAATATGGATTTTTTCATGGAAATTGTCCTGAAAAAAGACGGATATTGAATTTCAGTCAAATGTCAGTCATTTCAGCCAACATTTCGTGACGTCAAATGAAAACTTGGTATATGAAAATTTCGGACGATTTGTATGTCAACCAAATGAAAAGACATATTTTGGTCATTTTTGTAGGAAATTTGCTGACATTTGATTCCATGGTTCAATATTAAACAAGAAGGATACTTTAAGAAGAAAGAGTAGAAGGAAGAGAAGGAGAAAGATGGGGCGTGCTCTGTTATTACACTACATTACATGGGTCCATAATTTATTTGTTACACCAGTATTTTAATCAGTCTTTATCAGCCAATTTTCACCCATAACACCAAAAATTTGTTAAAATTATCGAGGAAATCTTTAACAGAGGACAACACTTATTTATCAAAGTTGTCATTGGCTGAATGAGCTTCCGTTAAGACTCCTAGCATATCTTGGTTCTCTTTGGCATTACCTTCTTGCTTGCTCAAACTTTCAATCATCAATGTAACATGAGATTTCCAAGCAATAGATCCATAACACATCACATCATACGAGTTCTTTGTGCTATTGCTTAAAAGTTTATCTATGTAATTTTTTAGCATATATCCATTAGGGGCTTAAACAATTTTTAGTTGATCTCTAATAATGTGCCTTATTGGTCTTAACATTTCAAGCATTGTGAGTAGGATTTTTTACTTGAAAGATGGTTCTTCTTGTGTGTTTATTTTTTGGTTATTTCTGTGACTGACATTCAAATTCTGGAGATTATTATCAACTTCTTGTTGGTTATTTTATGCGTGTATTATGTTATCATATTTTGTCTTTATGATTTTTTGTCGATTACAGACAAAAGATATGGTGGAGTTTCTTGTGTTAATCAATCAAGTGATATGCAAATTCAATACTTCTGCGGGGAGCCTACTAGAAGAGATATTTCCTACTATTGCAAGTAGATTATTTGCTATTCTTTCAAGCGATGCCTTTCCTTCGGGTCCTGGATGCAATACTGAGGTATGGCGTTTATTCATGCTATATCATGCCCCCTCCCCCCCACACCCACCCACCCACACACACTATAGTTCGAAACTGATTGCAGATTCTTGGCACTTATATTTGCAATGAGCTGCAGAATAAATGATTATGATTGTATGTCTTTTGCAATGCTTATAGCTAAACAGTTAATTAGCTATAAGATCTATGTAAGTAACTGTGCTATGAACTTTGCAAGTAGATTATGGTTCGTTTGCCTAACTAAAAATGCGGGATGTTTATATAAGAAAACAGAGAAATCTGATATCTAACATTGACAAATCAATTTACCACTTAGAATACTTGAACTTCAATGGAATCTCTAAGGTGTATACAATGATGAGAACAAGTCAATTTTGAATGCCTACAATAAATCAAATTAGAAAGAAAATATAATATAATTGTTGATGAATACATGACAATACTAGAAATGAGCTGCAATACAGGGGTAAAGATATCAAACATAACATTATAGATGTTAAAAGAATAACCACTAGATCAATAGTTAGAGTCTGTTTTACTCGAACAATATACACCAAGCAGTGGCACAACTTAAGGACAATGTGATGAAGAACCAATTGAGGTGGTATGGGCCTATTAAAGGACAGCATATGGGATCTTGGTAAGAAGAGGGGATCAAATTTGTTTTGATAGGACAAGAAAGAGGAATGATCGACAGAGAAAGGTTCATGGAGCAAACCCCATATAGCATAGGATGTGAGAGACTGCATGATGGACAAGGGCCTTTGAGATAGGAATGAAATTGGAGATTTATCTATGATAAAGTAAAGTAAGTTGGAGAACTAGGATGGGAATGTTGCTTCACTTCAGCTCTTTGGCTCATAATTTGTGCAACATAGATCAATACTCCTATGACGAACCTTGTATTTTACCCTCTACATATATACTCTAGGGGAACTTTGGATGGTTGCTCCCCCAGGTTGCATGAGCTTAAATTGTGTAACCAACAAGTTACGTTTTTTTACCTATCAATTGTCCTATGCCCCTCTCTTGCCAAGTTGTTTTGGTCAGGTTATGTGGGTTGACCTCAGGTTGACCCCCGATTGGAAAATTCTTATTATTCTTCCTTGTAGTCTATAATCTAATAATGCAAATTACTACTTTGCATAGACCACTGGTAAGTCGATTATTTATAGATCAAATGTGTCAGAGAGTAAGTTATGTTTTCCTAAGAAGTTAAGAGAGGTTAATCTACCAACTTGTATGGTGATAAACGGGCACTAGAAGAAAGGATTCCCAGTATCCACCCAACTCAGGTTTGATATGAATGTGTATGAAAGGAACTCCCAGATTTATAATAATTTAATTTTTACACAAATATTAACAAAAATTAAGAACTAAAAAAAGATGATTTCAGCTTGACTGTCCAGCACAAAACATGGTTTTCTGTAATTATATTATTTATCTATCTCGTTATTCTGGCTGATTTGTGAGTAAATAGAAGATAAAGAAAATTTAAAATTTATTATCTAGAGATTAGATTGATTGTAGATTGTTGGAAGAGCTTGAAATAAAAGTTTTAGCTGGCAAAAATAAGATTAAGAGAAAGACCAAGATCATGAGACTATTGAAGAGATAAAGAGGAGCAATGATAGAGGTATGAGTAGGATAGGAGGAACTACAAAGAGGTCTTGATGATGAAAAAGAGAATATGACACTTAACCATTTTCTTTAAGACAATCGGGGAGTGAACCTTTTTTTAATACAATTGAGAGGGAAACTTGAAAGGAAATAGACTGTGTATCTTTTTGAGAGGGGTTTCTTTATTGGGATGGCCAATCTTGTCATATTACAAGAGGGGTGCATGGGTTACCGCCTTTATATTGAAACTTCTTGAATTGGCCCTTAGACGCGGTCTTAAATGTACCCATTTGCTCTTGATTTTTCTGTTATGAACACATTATTTCGTAAGTGCGGATGCCTATACCTCCAAGGTTTTAAATTTTGGTTTTGTGTCTGGTTTCGGTCCAAGCCTAAATCGAAATTTTGACAGAAATTGACCAAATTTCAAATTTATTGTTCCAATTCTAAAACCAAAATTGATTGAAATGGACCAAATTTTTATAGTTCCAGTTCCGAAAGTCGAAACCAAAATTATGACCAAAATTTGACTGAAACTGACCAAAATTAACCGAAATGGCCAGTCCCTCTGGTTTCGACCCTCATTTCATTTCGGTCCTGGTCGAAACTGAAATATTTCATCGAAATTTCGTAATTTCGGGCGAAATTTAAAACCATGTACACCCCTTATATATGAGGGTTCAACTATCCCTTACACTGACTTCCTTTAAGACTGGGACGTATGATTTAAAAATATAAAACCTGAAATAGTAATCATACGCCTTCATTTAACTAAAAAATAGGATATCTATCATTCTACTATTGCATAAAATGAATCACACTTGTCTATCTAATTCACCATTTTAAGTGAGATTGTAGAGGCCCACCTAACCATCTTCTACTGCCATCACCTAGAAATCCTGTGGTTCTATGTCTCACACCTACACATTGACTTAATTTTTGAAGTAAGCGAGGGCGACCTGTATTAGGTTTCGTAGGGATTTGGGAAAATCTAGAAATCAGGACAACTAGGGGTATTTTTGTCTTTTCAGGATGATTCGGTTTTCCGATCTGGACGAAAATTGGTGGGGATGAGTCTTGAAATGAGAAATGACTGATCCTATTTTGAGCTCGATCGAGTCACTGGATCTGAAGTTATGGCTAAAACTGTATGTATATTTTATAAAACAAGTAGAATTTTAATTAATGGTCCGTTTTTTTGGCGAGACATAAATGGGATGGGAAATTGATGGGGAACCGACGTGCGTTTCCCTAATTACGAGATTGGGGATTGTTTGGGGAGAGGACCTCCGAATATGAACAAGAAATACCAGGCCCTAATTAATACTCTAAATTACACTTAACAGGCTTTCAAGAATCAAAACATGCTCGACAAGTTATTGCTCAATGGCATAGACCTCATGTATTGTTTAAGGTTCCTATGCAAACAAGCAATGTTAATTTAATAAAATAATAATCTATGGCTCAATAAGGTTGACAGGGTAGGCTGAAATAAACAATCAATGAATCACGGAGTCACCTATTGCGAGTTTGGGAGCGAATGCACCTGATTTGGGGCTTGCAGGAATCTAACCGAGATTGCAGCTGTGAATAAATGACTCGAGGTGATCCAACACTTGGGCTGATTCCAAGAGTGTCTTCAGAGATTCTTGCTTGTAACATGGGCTACCTCCACTTGTAAAGGAAAAGGACAACACCCTTGTCCTCTTGTACCTCTCTTCATAGCTTACACAAGGAAGCAATCAAGTACAGCATGTGTCTTTCAATCACTATCAAAGAAAGATAAGTAAAGGGTGGTAATCCCTTGGCTTCACACAAGACCACAGGAGGGTGAAGAGGCTATGCGGGTCGTCTTCTTCGTGCGATGCAAGGGTCAGAGCACAACCAGGTTGTGGTTTGGGGTGGTCAGTGGGAGGCTGTGGCGAGGTGGATCGGGACCGATAGTCGGATCGCGGTCGGGCGGGGAGCTACGGGGCGTGTTTAGCGAGCGGCTAACAGGGTCGGGTTGGCTTCGTGCAACACACCGAGAAAGAGGGGGTAGAGGGGGGGGGGGATTAGGCGTTTCACACGCAGCAGAGGAGAATGGTGGGCGCTTCTCACGCAATAAAACAAGAGGGGAAGAAGGGGAAGGAACCCATGGCAGGAACCCACAAACGTACAAATTTCCTTTCTTATTTCTTTAATTCTCTTCACCGTCTACCAATAGAGGAGAAGTCCTTAAATATCCAAACAACCATAACTGCAGATAGAGGCCATCCCTTATAAAACGGGATTACAATTATTTGAAATTAACTACTAAATATAGATTATCTTTTCATAACCGTTCCGGATCTCCTTCGATGACACCTCTAACTATCGTCCGAGTGGCGACAAGGCAAGGTCGGGCGGTGTCCTACATCAACTCTCTCGGGGTGATAAAAGCTCGACTTCGTCGAGTAGGGGTATAAAAGACCCCATCAATCTTCCAAAGGGCTTGAGCCGTGTAATGAGCAGCGCTCTGAAGAAACTGTAGCGCTCTCGAATCTGGGCGACCCTGCCAGTGAGTGAGATAGAGCAACCAACTGTTGACCACTGTACCTCCATCAATCGTTTTCGCTGCGAAAAACTCATCCTCGAGTTTATACCGGAAGATGTTGCTTGCAGTAGAAGGAAGACCACCACCGTGAGATTGTCACTGAGTCTGGATTTTATGATGAATCCCTATCAGATGGTGTTGCAGAATGCAACAATTATCCTTTGGATCTCTCGTGAAGGAATGACTGATATCGAGCAAGGGCCAAAGGTTACTGAAGAACTGGTACAAGAGTACATGAGTTGTAGGTGGTCGGTCTGTCTCAACGAAGTCGAATTGCTCAAGCAGTTCAGCTGGCTGAAACTCCACATGGCTTTGACTACAGTGGTGGTGGTGGAAGCTCCACGAAAGGCGGAAGCTCCACAAATGTCTCTGCCGTAGGAGGATTTGCAGGAGGAGGTGGCTCTTCTGATGAGAATAGTAGAGATGAAGCTCCTCTGTAATCACTACAGGAGGAGAATGCTTCTATGGAGGCACTGTAGAGGAAGCTCCACTGGAGGTGGAATCTTCTCTGAGGGTGTTGATGGAACCGGCGGCTCCATAGGAGATGGAAGCTCTGCTGGTAGTGGTGGCTTGATGCATCTGGCAAGCCTCCTGTTCCGCTTCTCTCGCCATGTCAACCCTGCCTTAATCTTATCCAGAATAAACTTAACTTCATAATCTTTAGCCTCAATCGATAATGATGGATATACTCACAAAAGCTATTCGATTAAAGGCTTCACGGGGAGGCTAAGAGAAGATGTTCGCTCATTGATAAGGGAACAAAAGAGGCAATCATACTTTGACCGTGGATAAGAAGAAAAATAGGAACAATGACTCTTATGTTGCATGATCAAATATCTGTAATAATTGGTTTCACGATGAAGAAGGGAATATGAGGATCAGACGCAATGGTGGGATATAGCGTCAGATTGCTCTGATACCAACTTGATGTATGCAAGGCCGACCTACATTAGGTTTCAGAGGAATCTGGGAAAAGTTAGAAATTAGGACAACCAGGGGTATTTTTGTCTTTTCAGAATGGCCCAGTTTTCGATATGGACAAAAATTTGTGGGGATGAGGGTCTTGATATGAGGAAGGACTTATCCGAATTTGAGCTCGATCGGGCCACTGGTTTTAAAGTTATGGCTAAAACTGTGTACAAATTTCTTAAAAAGCAAGCAATATTTTAATTAAAAGACAGTCGAAACTATAGATTTTAATATAAAATCAAGACAAAGCAAGACCCAGGGGCAACGTTCGATCAGGGATTGAGTAACAGTTATTTGGGCACTTTTCTGGCGATGAGAAAGGATTGTGGAAGGGGAGGGACAACGGAGTAGATGGATTAAAAGAAGATGATGATGGTCAAATAAAGAAAAGAAAAGAAAAGAAAACAAAGGGGAAAAGATATAGCATGGATAAAAGATTCGCAGCGGATGTAAGGAATCGTCGCCGAATCTTCTTGCGGAGCAATGCTGATCAATGGAATCGCCAAATCCTTTGAGATCTTGAACTGGAAATTCTTCTCGAGATGAAGTCGAGGCGTCTCAAGCGAATTGAGCAATCTAAGGTGACGTCGGGAATGGGAAGGAGGAGGGCGCGCAACCGTCGCCTTCTAGAGTTCTCATGTGGAGAAACCAAATATCTCAAATCTGAATTTTCTTTTGTTTTCCCCTCTTTTAAAGATCTAGGGTTTGTGATCAATGTACAAAATCAATGAACAAAAAAGGATGAAGGGTGTGGATGGGTAAGCAAATAAGAGAGAGAGAGAGAGAGAGAGAGAGAGAGAGAGAGAGAGAGAGAGAGAGAGAGAGAGGTGGTTGCGGATGGTCGTACGGACGTGTATGTGAAAGAAAGGGAGGGGGGTGGGTGGATAAAAAAAATGCCCAAGTTGGGCTTATCTTAAAAGCTCGATGGGCTATTTTTTTTAGCCCATTAATACCCAATCATCAAATAACTTAAGTTATGATGATAAAATCTTTGGATTCGAGGTCTAATCTCAACCGTCGGGTGCCCTTTAGATATTTGCTAGCCTATTTATTATTATTAAAAGCTGAAAATCATCGGAAAGAGCTCAGAATGATCTGAATAAAGCCCTGAATGAGGTCGTGGACAACCCCGCACGACAAGACATCAACTATAAATGATAAATAAAGCATAAGATGGCCAAAAACATGATAAACGATCTAAAACGGACAGAAATAAATGAAAAAGACTGATAATAATGTTTATAAAGATTACTGATGCAGATCAGACTTGCATCAATTTTGATGCAGCAATGATCGTTTTCAATTGAGGCCGATAGCATATTCATATTGTGCGATGTACTTGTGTTTCTGTATGCAATATGACAGTCATTAGTTAGGTGCGTGCGTTATGTAGCAGTGCAAATCATAAAAGTATTTCCTATTATATGGCTAGGTAATCTTGATTAATTCCTTTTTTTATCGTCCACGTGATTGTTCATTCTTGAGGGATGATTAGAAGCTATACAATTCAAGATCACACCTTTCAGCCTCCCAGGATTGGCAAAGAAAGGTGGTCCCAATATTCGTGACAATTTACGAGAATGGACCCTTGTTGGAAGTGGGGAAACTCAGAGAAGCATCGACATGGGCATTGGCACTGTTGCTTCCTAGCATTTTACTTCCTACTTCTGCGAAACATAATAGGATAATCCTCAATTCTCATTGAACTCTTAATCTGAGTAGTTTAGTTGAATGCTAATATGCGTACCTATAATTTTGAATCACATCATTGTTAATTCTTGTACTTGTTTTTTAGCTATCCTTCGCATAATTAGCCAAATAAGTCTGAAAACTGTGTATCTGAACTGCATATGAAAGTCCTGATGTTTGCATCAAGTCATTATCTGATGGTATGTAGAAACCATCCTATAGAGGAAGAAACATCAAGTGGTTTATTTGAAATAGAGGCTGTATCATTTGCATTTACTATTCATTGCCTTCTTGAATCTTATAGGAAATACGCGAACTGCAAGAACTTCAGCGAACGTTATATACGTTTCTTCATGTTATGACAATGCATGATCTCTCCACAGTTTTCCTTGCCCCAAATAGTAGGGGATATTTGGATGCTACAGTGCAGTTGCTCCTGTTAAGTTCTTGCAGTCATAAAGATGTACTTTTAAGGAAGGTGAGGATAATTGTTAATTTTGATGCTTTAATTTTATTCAGTTAATTATCAATGTCTTGGGTCTCCAGCTAATTAGCCTGCTGGATGAGCCGTTGTCACCCACATTAATACATATGAAAATGGTTTGATATGTTGATTATTATAGAATAGTGGTGGAACAACAAAACTAATGTCTGACATTCTTACTTTTCAGTTGTGTGTTCAGATTTTTATAAAATTTATTAAAGACTGGTGTATCGAATATAATGGTGAAGATAAGGTATTTTTTTCTTATACCTTTTTAAAGTATATCTACCTGTTTTCCCAAATTTGTTTTACATAATGTACTTGTTTGTTTATACTAAGATTTTGCTACAACTCTCAGGTTCCTGGTTTCCGGAGCTTTATTATTGAGAAATTTGCAATCAACTGCTGCTTGTACAGTGTTCTTGACAAGTCATTTGAGTTTCGCGATGCAAATACAGTAAACTCTTGTACCTTTTTCCTTTGAACCCATCTACTTTTCTGATTAGCTAATGCATCAGTTTTTTATGTGCATCTATTTCTAAGTACTCTATATTTAAATGGTGTCATCTCTTCTGGATTATCATAAGTGCATCGTCCTATAATTGCATGATCAGCCTGCAACAGATTGTGTGTTCTGATTTACTATTGAGAAATTTGCAACAAATTGCTGCATGTACAATTCTCTTGTTAATTTGAGTTTCATGATGCAAATATCAAAGTTCAAATATTTATTTCCCATGAACCATATACTTTTAGCAGTTTATCTGAATCATCACTTTATAGTCTATATGCTCTTGATTCTATTTGGATGATTTTATCTCCTCTCTTTTATATGATGTGAATCTCCCTCAAATTAATACAGATTGATTCCATGACACATTCTGATGCAATCAATCATATAATTTGAGGGAGTTGCACATCATATAAAAGTGAGGAATAAAATCATCTGAATACATAGAGCATCTAGACTATAAAGTGATGATTTGGATAAACTGCTCAAAGTATAAGAGTCCATGGGCAATATATATTCAAATTTGATATTTGCATCATGAAACTCAAATTGACAAGAGAATTGTACATGCAACAATTGGTTGCAAATTTCTCAATAGTAAATCAGAACACACAATCTGTTGCAGGCTGATCATGCAATTAGGGAGATACACTTTCAATAATCCGAATGTAACTTTCCATTGCTCGTTATGGACCCATGGAGTAGGTAGAGTATTGCTGTGAATTATGAGGACTTGCGCAGGTCTTGACATGCTGATTTTAGATAAGACTACTCTCTTATTTGACATTCGTATCTTGGAAAGCCTTGTTCAAAAGGATTCTCAAAAACTTTTATGCAACGAACAATTCTTTTTAGCAGGCCGAGCTTTGGTTTTGAATGGCTGTACAATTTGGCCTTGTTGTTTTGTGTTGGTGGTGAGTCTGTTGACTTCAATGTGATGCTTTTTCTCCCATGAAAATTGTGGGGGCAGTATGAACATGAAGAGTTTTACTGAATTTGTAGACGAATGCAACCTTGTTGATTTATCTCTCAAAGAGCGATTTCTGACTTTGATCTACTATTCAAAACTGTCCAGCCCCTAAATTTAACAGATTTCCTTTGTATTTTAAATCGGTGAGAATATCCTATGATTGAATAATTGAAACCTCAGTGCTTAGTGATGTTAATTTTCCGTTCTAATTGAAATTTGGCTTGATATCATGGATATTTTGCTTTTTATTAAGTTGTGTTGGGTTACTGGTGCAAGGGTTAGAGTTGGGAAATGTAAATACTTGTTCAAGCCCAAAGAATTCAAGTCACATAAGTTGACATGGAGTTGCGATATCAAATAGAGAGAAAATTTGGATATTGTAAGAGTTGGAGTTTGAAAAAAAAATACAGGAGGTTGAAGGAAAGCTATAAAATTCCAATAAAAAAGGAAAGCTATAAAAGACTATAAAAGAGTGCATATGTGTTTGTGTATCCTTCAGTGTCTAATTTCAGAGTCAAGCACTTGCAGGAGGTGATAGGAATGTGGTATAACTTCTTGGTTACTGTTAGAGTATGTATATACTTGGCCTTAGTATAGAGTAGTTAGTCATTTCTTGGGGTATGTTCACCTTGGGTGACCAATATCATTTACATCATATATAGGGCCATTGCCCCCATTGAGTTCAGTGTGTGTGTGTGTGTGTGTGTGTGTGTGTGTGTGTGTGTGTGTGTGTGTGTGTGTGTGTGTGTGTGTGTGTGTGTGTGTGTGTGTGTGTGTGTGTGTGTGTGTGTGTGTGTGTGTGTGTGTGTGTGTGTGTGTGTGTGTGTGTGTGTGTGTGTGTGTGTGCGAGCCATAGCTCTTTGTGAGCTTCCTTCGATCCAAATCATCACCATCCCCATCATTTGTCGATGCTCATCGATTGGAGTTCATCATCGTTGATTCTTTGAAGAAGGGAGAGCTCGTTGTTCTTGCCGGCAACCTTGACACGACAACGGATCTAGATCTTGTAGCAAATAGATCTGGAAACCTTGAGATCAAGAGAGGAACATCATTAACTCGTCGGCTCTTCGGCAACGTCATCGGTCGTCGAGTGATGTCATCGGCTCCGTGTGAAATCCCCATCGTCGTGTTCTGCTCCCGGCTCATCTAGATTTGCTCTCTGTTTAGCGACATCAGATATACTCTCGGTTCAAGTGACTCAACAACGTATCATCTGCTCTCTGCTCATCTAGATTTTCAGATTTGTGACGAGTCCTTTTGGACTTGGATCCTTTACCAAATTGAGGTGTTGGATCTTCCCTTAAGTCAGATTCTCCGACTTAAATATTTCAGAGCCTGGGTCACCTAAAATGATGAACCAACACCAATTCTAAGCCAGTTCACTGGTTAAACACTATTTTACTTCGTCCGTTCAACATCATGTCAGTGCTAGTTCACCTAATTTCCATTGTTGGTTCAATAGCGCTACCCAACACTAGTTCTGTAGCTCTCAAATCCCATTTCAGTGTTTTTGCAGTTGCTCTCCAATTCTGGTTCAATCAGATTAGCCCTCGAGCGCCGGTTCAGTGCTGTTTCGAGCGCCGGTTCAACAGTTCCTTAGCTCTGGTTATTTTATTCTTTACTACAGTGGTCAAGCTACAACACATTTTTGAAGCTACAGAACTTGGATGGTTCTTGTGGGGCTGCTCCTTCGAAATAATAGTTCTTCAATTTCTTGGTGCGTGAGCATGGTATTTCTCTACTTCCTCGCATTGCCTTTTTGTTTTAAAGCATTGACACATTAATGACAATCACTATTGGCGCTCCGGTCAAGAATCCTCCTATGGACGTTCAGCTCACCGGATCATCCAACTTTTGACTATGGTCATCCACACTTCTGATGAATCTTGCGGCACACGACTTGTGGGGGCATGTCGTTAGTACGTCCTCGGCTCCATTATCCTCCGTGTTCTCCACCACCACTTGCTTTGTGGTTTCTAACTCCACTACTGACTCTTCATCTGTTGCAGTGTGGTCTCGTGTTCGAGCGTCAGCACCTTTACCTGTTCCTGATGCATCTTCGGTCATAGTTCGAGCCGATTCATGAACTTCTACTACGCGACCCAATTCCGAGTTTGGATGTTGCTCTCTCTCTGAGTTACTTGCAGAGGAGACACACTTGGGCATATTAGCATCACACCACGTTCCTGTCCCCAACTCTGCTATGTGACCACCTCTCTCGTCTCATCAGCTAGACTCCTCCTCGAGGTAATAGAGGATCTCTCGGAAACCGACATTCTACTGGAGACTAGTGCGCAACTGATGATTCGACTACCCACCTCTCTTGCTTCTACTACAATCTACAAGAAGCGGGGCTACTTACGAGATACTTGCTACAAAATCATCAAGAGGCCTGGTCGTCCACAACGGCCTACTACAACTGCTACTTCTTCCGTGGTTCCTTCTGCTTGTACTCCCGAGCTTTTTGACTAGCTGCTCAGGTACATTAGCTTTAGCTGACACTTCGGACTCCGTTGAGTGACACTTCATCCTTGTATGCTTCCACTGGTACTGTCTCTGCTGCTTGGATTTTGAATTCGAGAGAAACTTACCATTTGACTTCAGATATTTCCGCTCTTATTGATCGTGGTAGTGTTTCCCTTGAGTTATAGATTCGCACTGCCGATGGTTCCCCTCTTTTTTGGTCTTGCCGGCGTATCTTATGATTCTAGTGGTCGTCTTGCACTAGTTAACGTGCTCCTTGCACCTAATTTCTTGATGAACTTATTTCTTGTCGGTCGACTTGCATATTTACTCCTGGAGCATTAAGAATTGGTGTCGAGTTGATGGACTATTTCACTTGGAGCACTTGCATGTTCTCTCCGCCTCCATTGCCTCCAATGTTTAAAAAACGGCCTAGGTGGTCGCCCAGGCGCTAGAAGGCCCCCCACTGCCCAGCCTAGCCCCTAGGCGGTGCATAAAAGTTGCCCAGACTGCTTAGGCGGGTCCAGGCGACCGCCTAAGCGGGCTCAGGCGGGCCTAGGCACTAGAACGTGTATAGATGCTATTCTATTGTTGGTAATCTTGAATTTATGATTTGGATTGTACTATAATCATGTATATTATGATATTATCTTATAATATCATACTTGTTTTTGTTCTTGTTAATCTTGAGTTTATGGTTATGTAAATGATACATGCTCTTTAAAATAATTGTTGAGATAATCTTGAATTTATAGCAATTTTTAAACATATATATTATACATAAAATCAAAATAATACTTAAAATAATTTTAAAAAGCCAAAAAGCCTAGGCACCGCCTTGGCGGCCTAGGCGCTAGAAGGCCCCCCACTGCCCGACTAGTGCCCAACACTTTTTAGAATATTAACTGCCTCTGCTATTGCGTGTGCGACTTTTGACCTTTGGCACCGCCGTCTCGAGCACCCCTCAGCTGAGCGGCTCAAGAGCATGTTTCAGTTCAGCCATTTTGCTGATATCCCCTTTACTTCTCTCTCTTCGTGTGAGTTGTAGATTGTTTAAGAATTCAGCTCTGCTATTTCCTTATAGGGAGTCTATGACTATGTCATCTTGTATCTTTGATTTTGTCCATTATGACATCTGGGGTCCTACCCTTGTTATGTTTGTTTCTGGATTTCAGTATTATGTGAGTTTTATTCATGTCTTCCCCCGTTTTACTTTGATCTATCTTTTATGTCGTAGATCGGATGTTTGTCGAGTTTATTGTGACTTCACTAGTATGGTCCACACTCTTTTTGAGAAGTGTGTTAAGATTTTTCACTTGGATTTTCGGAACAGAGATAAACTCAGGCGAAGACAAAAAAAAAACCCAAGATAAACCCTGCAATAAGCTGACCCACGATCAGGCCCGAGGTATATCCTTACATTAACGACTAGAATTAGTTTGTTGAAAGTATTTCAGGTTACATATTTCTTAAGGTCTATATTGGCCTATATATGATGGAGATTTAAGTGGTGTAATCAACGTATAAAGATGATGTAATCTTTTTTTTCTTCTTATTGGTCAACAGCATTTACTCGTGGACCCAAGCAAGGTCGATTATTTTTTCTTCTCTTTTTTCATCTCATCAAAAAATTTTCTCTAAAAATATTCTCTATCAATTTTGTATGATTTGCGGATTCCCAAGTTATCCTGTCTTCTTAGAGATTATGTGGATATACACCATGATCATGATTATGCATGATGATGACAGCTTCAAGATATACAACATCCTTAAAGCTCAAAGAAAACACACAACAAAACTTTGGAAGCTTGATAAGCTACATCTTTCCAAAACAACATGAAGAAGATGATATATATATATATATATATATATATATATATATATATATATATATATATATATATATATATATATATATATATATATATATATATATATTTAACAGAATCATTTGACTCGAAATCTTTGCCCCATGGATTTTAGTTGACTATGAATTTCGACAAGTATCCTTCGAAGATATTCCTTACATTGAAGACTTTGGTTTAACTAAGGAGAACTTATGGTTGCTACTTGCTATGTTCTTCCCTAAGAAATCAATAGGCTGGAGCTTATCCATTAACTAGAGGACGTGGTAGTCCTCATGATTTTGGATGACATCGTTCCCTTCCTGCTAATGGAAGAATATAGGATAGGTGATTGACTTCACCAAGAAGCACCGCAAGGTCAAGAACCTTTGTTGTCTTGAAAGCATTATGAATCTGATCATCGTTGTGGGTGTTTCAGGATAGACAAACCTACACTATCAACTTATTGGGGATGCTCATGATGTGTCGAGGCCTAAAGGGGTTGACATCCGAGCTTTTGACTACATTTTGCTGAATCTATGGAGCTATGATACCAATTGTTGTGGGAAATGCGGAGGCTATGTTGAGCCACAAGCACTATACCAATCACTTATAGTTTATATCAATATTTTCATTATTTTAATATCACATTAGAAGATATGAAAAACACGTAAGGGGTAAATATATCTTCACATAAGGGCCATGCTCTTCGAGAGAGCGTGAGAAACATCTCTTCAACCATTGAGACCAGCGACCTGCTGTCTCCATGCCTTAGCTCTTGGTCTATTGCTCGTCGCCAACTATCTACTGCTCAACATTGCTGATGCTCAGTGTTTTGCCCTTGCGCCTGTCGTCCCGATCCATCGCTCGTGGGCGATGCGCCAATGCCTACGCTCGTCAGCGCCTTATATTTAGTCTCATTGTTGTCTGAGACTCCGTGTCTGTATATAGTAGTGTTTTGCTCTGCTGTCCTTTTACAACACTGCATTCAAGCCCTTTTGTATCACTCTGCATCTATCAGTGACCATGATACAAGTAGCTTGTGTCGGCGATCGGGCACGCTATTGTAACAATACCCATCAGCGACACACTGCATCAGTGTGTTTTCTCACTCTCGGTACCTTGATCCATGGCCATCAACGACTCGATCTCGTGCCCATGCCACATCATTTATGCTCGTTTCCATCTACAGAACACCAAGATTCCAAAACTAGGTATTGGAAACCGTATTGTTCGGTAAAAAATCGATACGACTCGACAATACTACTTGGTATTGACCGATACGCCCCGATTAAAAATAGTGAAGAAGGCATATATATACAGAGGCTCGGGCTTCCAAATTGCTATTGTTGTACAGTCTGTACAACCCATGTGCAATAAGGCAACAAAGCTGAATGTTACTAGCTGTGATCGTGGGCTAGATTGATACATCTCAGACATATCAGACTAACTCAGTTGTATCAATGATACATCTCGATTTGTATCACTCTGATCAAGTCATAACCCATCGATGTATAATTGTATTGATCGCGGTGTACAGATAACGGTACGAATCAGTTGATATGACTCGAGATAGGTTGAGTTTTTGAACCATGCTGCACGCACCTGTTAACGCCACTCATGTGATCCAGCTCCCCGTGATCACACACGTCGGCCACCAAAGTGCCCTGGGGGAGGGGTTACGTACCCGCGTGACCCGCGTTCTGATTGTCGTGTGGTTGATATATGCGGCTTTCTCTTTCTTGCTGGTTTACAGCTCATGGGGATGCGATAAAAAATTGTAACTGTTGTTGTATGGAGAAGAGAATGTGGGGTCCATTGTGTACAACTGAAAGGCTGTGTTCTAATTGGACACAACTTATAGTGTTTCGTTAGTGAAACTCCATTGTGGCAACATCATGCCCTCGTGGGCTAGTTCACCTAACAATCTCCTCATCCAGACCATAAGGGAAGAAAACAAAACATGGCGTCTCATGCGGAGTCCATGTTGGCCTACTCTATAGACTGCTACCGCTTGCTCAGGACTATTCCACCTGGCTCGAGATTTCTCGACAAGCTCTAATCAGCTCTCGTAGATTTGGATGCATCCAGATATGATACAACCTTCGGGAGGGATAGAGCTTTGCTACCAATTGTTTCAGAAAAGTAGGAGCTATGTTGAACCACAAGTGCTAAACTAATCACCTAGAAAGAATGGTAGGCGCCTTAGTCTTTATTGTTCTATGACAAGCTTACCAAGAAGTCGTCATGAGAAGATGCACTGATCATACACAACGCATTATATCCACTTTGGGGAAGAGAATGTAGAAGAGGTAGCATATGAACACAGACAAAAGAGCAAAATACATGATTGAGGTGTCAAGCTGAGGATGAACTACTGCGGATTAATGGCTACCAAGGAGCATCAATGCAATTGATGAGCATTATCCATGAATTTGTATAATGGTAGGCATCAGGTTTGCTAAAGCGGCACTTAGAGAAGCTATATAGAATTTCAATTAATAATCGAAGTGGCACCATATGTCGGTGCTGGGAAAAGTTGTTGGAAAGTGTTGTCCAAGTTTGAAGGAATCCTTAATCGGCAACGCACATGACATGGAGAACATCTACATCAGGGATAATGGGGGTTAATTACCTTTCAAAAAAAAGATAATGGGACTTGGGAGTGTAAACTCGGTTTTGGTGATACAGGAGGGAGGGAGGGTAAACTCGGTTTTGGTGATACATATGAGAGAGAGAGAGAGAGAGAGAGAGAGAGAGAGAGAGAGAGAGAGCAAACAACCTATGATCGTCCTGTTTTTAATGGAAAAGCACAACGTTGTGTGCGATGGTGAAGATTTATTTTGGTTTGGAACCTTGAAACCTTTTCAGGACAACACACTTATTTCGGTTTGGAACCTTGAAACCTTTTCAGGGCAACACGTTTGATATTTGAATTGGATGCATTTTCCAAAGTCTTCCTACATTGATCCACTTTGGTATTTGGGTTCAGATAAAGTGTTCTTTACCGTGTGGGGTTGTGCTTCTTAATAATTAAATACTGAAAATTGCATTTATTTTCAACGATTATTGTGGAGGGTTCTAGATTGCTTCCATGTTCCAAATTACATGTGTTTCTCGCCACACTCTAGATTCGGCTACATGGACAGAATTAGCACTGGAGAAGTAACTAAAAAATACGAACTATCATGCAACTGCTGTCTCCTAACACCTTATATGCTTAATACTGATTAGTTTTTTGTGGGTTCCGCATGGATGTCTCTTATGATTCTGGTTTCTGGATTTCTTTGTATCAGTTGGCATCGTGACTGATTCAATCTTCTACTTTGAACAGCTTGTTCTTTTTGGAGAAATCGTGCTGGCTCAAAACGTCATGTATGAGAAGTTTGGCGATGACTTCATCGTTCACTTTGTGTCAAAAGGCCTCCAAGCAGTTCATTGCCCCCAAAATCTAGCCGAACTGTATTCTGAGAAGTTGAAGGTACGAGAACAAGCCCGCTTTATACTTCCTATGGGAATTCTTTGTTGTCATCCAGAAATCCCATGTTCATGGAGGACAATAAAAGGAATTCCTCGCATGCTGTGAGTATGCAATGTTTTGAACTGAGCATCTAAGAACAATTCTGTTAGTGGTTAACGACCTCAAAATGGTGTAGAGTTGGATCAAAACAGGTCTTAATTTTATGGACTTGGTCTCTTTCGACCTTTATGTTGTTGAGCTCCACTGAAGTTTGCTTGGAAATGTGGAACCTCCTGCTGTTATCCGTTACAACTTACAACTTATAAATCTAACCTAATTATTGTTTCTTGTGTCCTTGACTGAATGTTTCTTGTGTCCTCGACTGAATGTTTCTTGTGCTCTCCACCTTTTCTTGATCAGGGCAATGATATCAAGGCTCTCAAATCCTTCTACCAATCCCTTATCGAGAATTTGAGACAGCAGCAGAATGGTAGTCTTGTCTTCAGATAGCATACAGTACCTTGATGGTTGGAAGTGGAGGTTGATAACGTTGTCGAGCGTGTTTCCAAACTCTGTACTCTATTGCTCGACATCAGTACGGTTCGCTTCATCAATTGTGAGCTTTTGGTTATTTGGGATTGGATATTCTTTGATTTGCTCATTTTCTTAATCATTGCAGGGCAATATTTTTTTCTGTACATAAACTGCTCGCGCTATTCGTTGAGTTAAGAAGGTAAGCATTAAGAGACTGATTCTTCTAGAAGTTATCATGTGGTTTTAATTTCCTTGATCTAGAGTTGGTATGTGGTCATAATCATGTCAGCCAAAAAATTCGATGATTTGTTTTTTTATTATAAGGGTGTAGTCATTCGGTTTCTTTATGTTTTTCGGCAAATTACAAAAACCTCCCCTGAACTATTCTCCTTATTTCATATTTGTACCTTTTTTTTTTTTTTTTTAACAATTTGAGCCCTGTGCAATTTGAACCCTCAACTTTCTTTTTGAGGGACAAATCTGAAATGAGTTGTCTCTTTTTTTTCTCCTTTACATTAGTGCTACAACTTGGACCACTCAGTCGGGTTGGGTCGGGTTGGCGGTCAACCGAAGCCCCTCCTGAGTTTTAAAACCCAGAACCCACAATACAACCCAACCTGACCTTCACACGCGCTGCCCATCCCGAGAAAAAAATTTCCAATCTCGGGTTAGTGCAAGTTGGTGGGTCGGATTGGGTTGTGTGGGTTTGGATAATTCTTATTTTATTACTTCTCCAAAGTTTTGAATTTTAAAGAGTAAAATATCAAGAAATTTTAATTTTATCCTTGGTCCTTACCAATTAGGTGTCGCCTACGCCCGCTGTCTGATGGTTTGTGGCTGTTTGTGGGTTGGGCCGGGTTGCCCGACCCTGTTGGCCGGAGCCCAACCCAAACTTAGTTTTAGTTGACTTTTTTCAGCCCGAACCCATCCCGTCCTTCAATAAAATGGGCCCAAACCCGACCCAGAGTTGGGTCGGGCTCAACCCGCCCAAGTGGGAGCCCTGCTTTACATAACCTGTCAGACTTGTAGACTGTGTGAAGCTTCCATCCTGATAGACTCCTGATAGTGTTATTGGTGTTTTGTGCACGCAGATGTAAATTTGCGGGAGTTGCCTTCTTTTAAAGAGCAGTATGTGGAGTGCGGTCCGTTGGGACGGGCGCTCAGTGAGTATAATTTTTGAGTTCAAATAAGAGGCTGCTGTACATTGAGTTTTGCTTTATATGACTATTTTCTGGTGCTTTGTAATTCTGTTTGGTGAGTGAACTCCCTACTTGTGAGCTCATACATTTAAAAGTTTTGAGAAAAAAAGATAAAACATTAAGTTAGTGAAGAATGGAGCCTCTTTTTTTATTTTTAATTATTATTATTGTTTTTATTTTTTTTGGTTAGTTGTGGTGTTTTTGGTTAAGAAAGCCCTTTTTGAGATAAATTGCAGTTCTATTGCTTATAATTTGTCCCACCGAGATGAATGCAATTCCCTATATCAAATCTCAGGAGTGTGTTTTTTCTGCTGTCTCCGTTTGCTGTGCTTGCTTTCGGCCCAATCGTGATTTGCCACATCATCCATTTAAACGGGCATGATGGGACCTACAATTGCTACTGGACTTGCCTATTTCATAACGCCCCTTTAAATGAACGACATGACATATTACGATTGGGCCAGAAGCAAACGGAGCGGGCAGCAAGAATGCACTCCCAAACCCCGACATCTTTCCTCTTTGCCAAGACTATTTTCTTGGATGCAGGAACACCGAAGGGTTGCGTCATGGTTGCACAATCCCTATTGTTAGGGCGTGTTTGTATTCGGTCAACGGATTAACTAGTAGAGTAAATTGGATAAAAGTTTTACTTGCCTGCTGTTTGAATCCGAAGAGGTGTAGTAAAGTGAATGGACAGGGTTCACGATTGATTTATTAGTATGCAAAATGTTTTACTTCCGAAAACTGAAGTAAATAGATTAGTTTACGAGTAGGCTGAGCCGTTGACCGTGCCACATAAGAGGGTGTTTGGCATCATTCCGGAATAATCTATTTCTATTCTGAATTCCATGATTTGAAAATAATGGCCAGTAATTGTTTTGCTGGAACGAAGGATTGGGGAGCTAAGGGGGTGTTTGGTATCATTCCGAAACAATCTATTTCCATTTCGAATTCCATGATATGTAAATAACGGCTAGTAAATCATTTTGGAACAATCTATTTCCATTTCGAATTCCCTGATTTGAAATTAACAGCTAGTAATTGTTTCGGTGGAATGAAGGACTTGGGAACTAAAAAATCTCACTCCTGTTGTTTATGTACCAACGGAAGAGCTGGACCATCAAATTGCATTGAAAATAGTAATTGACGGTAATAACCCCTTCTGGAAGAGGATTAAGGGGAACAGTTGTTCCACATACCAAACACCCCCTAAAAAACATCATTCAGGCTGTTTCTATATCAATCGGAACGTTGGACCATCAAATTGCATTAGAAATAGTAATTGACAGTAATAACCTCTGGAAGAGGATTAAGGGGAACAATTGTTCCACATACCAAACACCCCCTAAATAATAGCACTCTGACTGTTTCTATACCGACCGGAATGCTAGACCATCAAATTGCATTAGAAATAGTAATTGATGATAATAACCTCTTCTGGAAGAGGATTAAGGGGAACACCTGTTCCACATACCAAACACCCCCAAAGAATATCACTCTGGCTGTTTCTATACCAACCGGAGCATTGGAACATCAAATTGCATTAGAAATAGTAATTGACGATAATAACCTCTTCTGGAAGAGGATTTAGGGGAACAACTGTTCCACATACCAAACACCTCCAAAGAATATCAATTTGGCTGTTTCTATACCAACCGGAGCATTGGATCATCAAATTGCATTAGAAATTGTAATGGACGGTAATAGCCTCTTCTTGAAGAGGATTAAGGGGAGCAACTATTCCACATACCAAACACCCCCTAAGCTGCTGGCACGATCGTGAGGGCACCTGTGGCCGTGTATTCACATTGAAGGGCAATGCTCACCTGGCTATCGTGAGATGTACAAAATCGCCGAAGTATATCCATCGGCTTGGGACAGGAGGTAACATTCACAAAACGATCATCAAGCCGTTCAATTTGGAAGGTAACGTACACCCACCCGTCAGGAAGGTGAACGTAACTCCCTGTGGCGAGGTGGGTGGGCTCCATGGCTGTGTCAGCAGTTTGGGGGTTGGGGGGGTGGTTCTCAATTGGAAGTGTACAAGGGAAGATGGTCAACCGTGGATGCCGGTTGTCGGGCCGTCCGGCCAGAGAGCAGGCCCGGTCGTCGTTTCTTAAACAAATTTGTATTGGCTTCCGTGGGCTGCCAAACTGTCTCGGTTCCTCAAAAGGGGACTGTTTCGGTCGGCCCAGAGTGTGATGGGCCCATTCAAGGGTCGTGCGAAGGGCACTGACGAGTTGGCCGACCTATTTCTGGTGGGACCGGAAGGTAGGCTAGGTGATCAAACATTCAAACCAATGTGCTAAGACCAAATATGCCTGCGGTTCGGTCCAGATAGGTTGAACCAACCTTTGCAAGTGTGTAAGTATTGGTCGTTAATGACGTCAGCCGAAGTAAGACCGTGATACACAAGGGTATTTTTGTAATAAGTGGGCAGGTCGTGTATCATGGCCGTTGCTTCTGCATCGCACGGTTGAGACTGTTATCGGTCTATTACTAGCCATTTTCGTGCACTAGAAACCATAGTAACAATATTCTCCCAATTATATTTAAAAAAGCAATGTTATCTGAGTTATTAAAATTTCATAAATAATTTGCAAATCCAATAACTGACAAATTATTCTCCGAATTATTCGGCAACATGGATCACACCCGAGTAACTCTTGAATTATTCTTTAATAATTTATGAATTTTAACTAATTCATGATTTTCTTTGTTTTTTTTGAGCCACCTATTTTATTTTAGTTATAAATTTACATTTTTATATCTATTAATATAGATTTTTAGCGTAATATAATATATTTTATGTTTTATCTGTCTGAACTTATTTTGAATTTTTTGGATATTTTTCGAACTCTGAACTTTATCCCCTCGCTGAATTATTCCAGAACGGAGAATTTATTACTATGCTAGAAACATTGGAGAACGAGTTGTTACCCATACAACTTCACATGTACGCACTTAAGGTTTCATACGAGAAAGCTCTGGTATTAGCTTGCCAACCCCCTCCTCAATGCCCTCCATGCCCTTTTGTAGGAGGAGGAGATCCGAGGAGCGTGGTTGAGAGAGGTTCCAGACTAGGAATCCACGTATCAACACTTCGGGTGGTCAAGGTTGCCTCGCATACGAGGTGACTACTGCCTGATGCTAGGCTGATATCGGGCCATGCCCGTTAGAGGGAGGGCATCGTTTCCGCTATGCCATTGGCAACATGCCGCCCATTCCCTCGCTTCCATTAGGTTAGTGTGCCGAGGTTTCCGCTTCTGTAGAGTGTAGTCTTGTTGTTCCCACCTTGGGCTCTGAGCAATTGCTTCTGCAGAGATCGTCAGGGCTAGTGTGTGCGCGAAGATTGACTCCGCCATCGGATGAAGATCAACCTGCAAAAAACACTCAGACTGGCGATCTCGATCAAAAGGGAGAAAAACCTAGAGTTTCTGGATCTAGAATATTGTACCTGGGATAGAGGAATCGTCCACTTTTTATTGTTGACATGGCTCGAGGTAATGATTATCCTATAACAGAATTGTTTAACCCTTTACCAACCTCTAAAGTAGATCTTGTAGATGACTTGGGCAATTTGTGCTCTTCTCATCATATGCAGATCTTAGGTTAAGATAATGTGCGCTGAAACATCGGTTTAATTATATATTCAGATGCTGAGTCTTTGAAGAGAATATCGGGCGCAAAAGCCTCAACAACAGAACATATATTTCCCATTTTCAAACGCTGAGGCCCTGAAGATGGGATTGAACTAAGAGGTCTCAGCTTAGCCTCAACTATTAAGTTCGATCAGCTAATGCTGCACACCATTATTCTATCTTCAATCTTTTGCTAAAAGATAAATATCAACATTGTGCATATATCTTTTGTTATTATGTATATTCTGTCGATTGCTTAGACTCAGCCGATAAGTTCCACCAGACCTTATACCAGACAAACACCATCGTTCTGCCATCAATCAAGTTCTGTCTGTAGTAAATTCTCACCCTCAGCTGAGTAACTATGATGATGCTGTCGGGAAAAAATTTCTCTGGCTCGGGTGCTCGTCCTGCAACACAAAGAAATCACGTGAACGGTTGGCTCCGTGAAGAGCGCTGACCCTCCGACGTTCAAGTTAGTGAGGGTTCGAAAAAGGAAGAAATTTAGTAGTCGAAAAATATCTGGGTTTTTGAGTTTCGAACCTGTACTTTGGAGCTGGGGACCGTACCTTTATAAACATTTTGCAGATCACCAGAGTTTGACACGTGGCCGTTCTTTCTCGCACCTTCTTCGCCTTCCATGTTAGCCAACATGGGCATTTTAATGGACCTTGTCGTTTAGCCTGCCAGGCGGTGGCCAGGGGCCATGTGGGGGGATGCACCGGTCTTGTTTAGACCATGTGGGTATTCTAGAAGACTAGTCGGGGTCGCTCTAGACCGACTTTTGCCAGTGAACATGGCTCACAATCTTCCACATAGCTCCACGAGGGTGGCGACATTTGTCAATTTGTTACCGCCTTATCGTATTCGTAGGCAACACCCGTGAGTAGGTAGGCGAACTCCTTGCGGTTGCGTGATAGGGCGAGCTCCGCGATGAGCTCAAACAGTAAAGCAAAAGACGGGATTCCTCAGCGGGCGAGCGGGTCGCGTGCGGCTAGGCTAGCTTCCGGGCACTGAGGGTGCTAAATCTTCTAAAATGTTCTTTGAACTATGCCAGGAACAACCTCTTCCACGGGCGAGCCGATCGCGTGCGGTCAGGGCGAGCTCCCAGGCAAGCTGTGGGTGCTGAATCTTTTGAAGTGTTTTTTGAACTATGCCAAGAGCGACCTCTTCTGCGAGCGAGCCGATCGCGTGCGGTCAGGGCGAGCTTCCAGGCGAGTTGTGGGTGCTGAATCTTTTGAAGTGTTCTTTGAATTATGTCAGGAACGACCTCTTCTGCGGGGGAGCCGATCGCGTGCAGGATGAGCGAGCTCCTGGGCAAACGAGGGGCAACGGTGGGGGGCAAGATCCATCACTAGCCCACATTCTCGTTGAGTAGAAAGGAACCCCCTTGAATGCGACGTCGAGTACTTTGATGCATGGCAGGTGTATTTCTCAAGCACCGTCAGATGCCATGTGGTTTAGATATTTAGGCTAGTTATCTACAACTAGTCAGGTCATCGGTGTCGAAGAGCTCGATCACCTTCTGGCGTGTTGTGTCCATGGAAGGCACTGTCATGGTGCGAAAACTGAGATGGATATCCCCTGAACGAGAAGGTCGTCCTGAGGTGGCGAGCTTCTTCCATTTCGGGTTCCTTGAAGAATACTGGACCGGAGATCGACAATCTTCGCATCTTCGTTGTGTTTCGGTGAAATTGCCTTCTAGGCGTCTTTCTTTGCAGTGGCGTCAACTTGTCGAAAACCGTAGTAGATCGAGGGCGCCTAAGGGGGTGTTTGGCATCATTCGGGAACAATTCATTTCCATTCCGAATTCCATGATTTGAAAATAATGGCTATTAATTATTCCGGTGGAATGGATTTGGGAACTAAAAAATATTACTCTGGCTATTTCTATTCTAGCCGGAATGGTGGACCATCAGATTGCATTAGAAATAGTAATTGACGGTAATAACCTCTTCTGAAAGAGGATTAAGGGAAAGAGTTGTTCCACATACCAAACACCCCCTAAATGACCATGTCGCTCAGTTCGTGCTCTTTGAGTGATGTGTAAGCCTAGCAGGTCTTGTGTCTCTAGGCCTGAGTGGGAGCCCAATGGTCGTTTTAGGAGTGCCATGTGTTCGTTGTCGGTTGGTCCACGTGGACGATGTGGGGGTGGATTTTTTTTTTATGCACCTACAATTGTAGGTGAAGAGGAGGCTTCACACCCTGATGTTCCTTCGGAAGCATCCCATCTCTTTCCCTATCGAAAGGGTGACGTGGATAATTACATGATGGTGACGTTGATAATTAAATCCAGCTGACCTACTCTTCTGTCACCGAGCTCCACCCATTCCTTCACTCAATTCTTTTGTTTAGACTTAGCCATCTCGAGGGGAAGCCTTATGTGGTTGGGAGAGAGAGAGAGAGAGAGAGAGAGAGAGAGAGAGAGAGAGAGAGAGAGAGAGTTGAAGTGTCAACCCAGGTGTATGTAGAGAGAGAGAGAGAGAGAGAGAGAGAGAGAGAGAGAGAGAGAGAGAGAGAGTTGAAGTGTCAACCCAGGTGTTCCTCTTCGCCAAGGAAGGGATCCATACACACCTAACTCTCATTTCTCCTCTACAGTCGGGCACGCAAAAGCGGTCGAGAGATGTCGATACCCCAAAAAAGTTTTCGTTGCCTAACGAACTGTATTCCTCTTGTATGGCTGGCAGGGGTCAGGCCCTATATAAAGGGAAATTTTATGGGTTATTTTGACTTTGCCCCCCAAATTTAGCCTTGAATTAGACTTTACCCCCCATGTTTTCATTAATTAGACTTTACCCCCCAAAACTAACTGTTCCGTTAGCTCACCATCTAAGCGAAAGGGTGAGTTGACGGAAAAGAAAAAAAGTTTTGGGGGGTGAGCTGACGGAACAGTTAGTTTTGGGGGGTAAAGTCTAATTAATGAAATTATGGGGTGGTAAAGTCTAATTCAAGGCAAAATTTGGGGGGCAAAGTCAAAATAACCCAAATTTTATTCATAACCCAAAAATCTGTAATTAGCCCCCGTATCCCTAGCGTTTCTCAATAACTTACTCAACAATCCTTTAATACCAACGATGCCCTTTTTTTTGTACCCCAAACCCCAAAGCCCCTGCTCAGCGTCTTTTGTACCCCCAACCCAACCCAATGTTTGTTTAAACTTAGCCCAATCCCAATCCGTCGGGTTGGCCGGGTTGTGCGGGGTGGGTTCGGGTTAACCCGCCCAAAGTCGGGTTGGGTTCGGGTTGGCCCGCCCAAGTTGCAGCTAGGGGTGGCAATGAGTCGTGTCATGTCGGGTTCGTGTCGTGTCTAGTTTCGTGTCGTGTCCAAAACCCCTAGACCCGGACCCAACCTGTTTAACTAATGGTGTCTAGATCCTAAACCAGTACCCGACTCGCTAATAAATAGGTAGACACGATAAGACCCGTTTACCACCCGGATCTATTCAGTTGACCCCGATCCGACCCAATCCGACTTGACCCGACCTGACCCGACCTGACCCGAAAGACCCACTGGTATTATATATTATAGTATTGGATTGCTGGTAGACCCGACCCGACCCGACAAGACACGACCCGTTGAATACTAAACGGGTCTTCCCGGGTCTACCGTGTCAAGACCCTAAACCCGAACCCGACCCGTTTATTAAACGGGTCTATCGTGTCGACCCGTTTACGACTCGAACCCGTTTAGCTTTGTCCCAGACATGCTAATTTGGTGTCGGGTCCTGTCGGGTCGAGGAGAAGTAATTCAGGTTGGGCTCGGATTAGCCCGCCCAAATTCGGGTTGGGTTCAGGTTGGCCCGCCCAAGTTGGAGCTCTACTTGTGCTTTCAAGTATCATCCAACTGCATGGGGTTTATTTAAGAGTGAGGTGTGTTCAAGAGTGCATATAATTGGGGTATATTTAAGGGGGTATGTGTTTGATTGGGGGTATAATCAAGTTGGGGCGGGCCATTTAACTGGGGTGTATTGAAGGTGGGGTGTAAGGGGGAAGGGTATTTTTGGGATAGGAATGGGGTATGAAAAAAAAAAATGGGGTGTGTTCAAGTTTGTTGAAAATGGGGGCTAATTTCAGATTTATGGGGTATGAATAAAATTTCCCTATATAAATTACTATTTTCATGGATAAATTACACATACACCCCTCTAATTTGAACTATTAACCCCCCCTCCCTCCCAACACACACACACAAACCCAACAAATACCCCAGTAACCCCACTATAATCATTTTCACCCCCTCCGGGGTGGGTGGGTGGGTGGTACGAACAGTACTTGGCTCCAAGAGATGTTAGGGCGCTCGGCTTCAACATGCTGAAGTGGCTCCACTGAAAGGACCATATCCCACTTGTGAGGGCCATACCCCACTGATGCATTTGATATAATACCACCGATTTTCAACAAGTGTGTTTTTTTTTAAAAGGATGCAATCCTCATGAGTGGGATAGGGTCCAATCAATGACAGCCACATTAGCATATTGAAGCCGAGCGTAACTCAGGGCGGCTCAACCATAAGGCCATTAAGACGGTCGCCTAATGCCCCATGTGAAACAAGGCCCCCCCCCCTCCCCCCCCCCCCCAAACTCAAAGCCACTTAAATTACCAAAAGCTCATACGAAAAGAAGGGCACAGTATATTTAAACAGCCTAAGAACATTGAGAAATAAAAACATAAGAACCTATATAAGATAAAATCTTAATACTACTTGAAAATTTAATTTTTTTTATATTACTATATTAATATCAAAAAAATTATATTTAATAATTTTTTTGCCTTAGGTCTCAACTTATTTCAAGCCGGCCGCTCCAACATCTGTTGGAGCATAGCATTGCCCAATTTGTAGGGTTATAAACATGGGGGGTGAAAGTGATGATCGTTCAAACTACAAGGATCTATGTGTAATTTACCTTATTTTCCAACATATACAACCCTGAAGCTGTAGCTGCATGTAACTCACTTCACCATGGAACCCCACTTACAAGATTGCTTTTCGGTTCGAAGACATCTTCGCATTCCATAGTGTTGACCTGAGATCCATATAGTGACCCTTTAATGGAGGAAAATTTTCAGCACATCCTGCGTACCATACAACCATGGGCCCACTATCCCCGATTCCTCGGTGTCTATCAGCACGCTCTAAGTGATGGGGGCCACTTCATGCACTGGGGCTGCTACCACGTGTATCTTGAATCATAGTGGGCCCCACGGTTGTATGGTACACAGGATGTGCTGAAAATTTTCTTCTCTTTAATGGGAAAAGTTAAGAAAATCAATGGAGTAGTTGCACGGTTAGCATCAGATGAGGTAGGAGGGAAAATTTTAGTTGTAGATTCTTTTTAAGAAATCCGTCTTGTGTGGAGGGGGGAATTTCAGTAGTACGTTAATCTCTTTTCCTTTTAGGTAGCGAAAGATAATTTTACAAGATTAGGCATTTAGTAATATCCGTTTTTTTTTAAAATTTTGGTAGACAAGTTACAACCTACTGGTATAACTGCACGGATACAAAGCCCCCGGTCATGGTTGGAAACATACCATCGCAACTGCTTCTTTGCATGCCAATGTGGCCATGCTTGTTCAACGATAGTTTCGTGGTCCGCGGGATTCGAACTGAGGATCTGCGCTTAAAGGATGAAACTAACACCAATTATGCTTACAGTTGGGCACTAAAGTAATATCCGTTTACAATATGATTAATTATACAATTGTATATTACGAATCTAGGACTATCTCACAATATAGAGAGTCCACTTCAATACTACTTGCACACACAAAGCAGAGACGATATACTGCTCACACATGTAAATCTTAAATTTAAAAAATACTCGTAAATCCATACCCCCTGATATAAATCCGCAGTTTTGGGTCCTTACTTCCTTCCATCCTTTTACGTATGTTTCTATTTTACCCTTCTCCATATATATTAATCTATACCCAATATTTTGAATCCTATGTCATGAAAATAAACAAAACGGCTAGAACCATAATATGCCATTTTTTTCCTTCCCGTTCTATCCCTACATAAATCACAAATACCATCCAAGAATATTACCCTTTTGTCACTAACCAATTGAGTCTTATTTATCCATTTAAAAAACCGATGGCCATTATGGGAATAAATCGCACTAATCTATTCTCCCTTCCATCCTACTTTTTGTTTTCCATTTTGCCCTTCGCTTCTCTGCCACTAATCAATTGAATCTTATTTATCCATTTAAAAAAAAAGGCTATAATGGGAAGGGTAATCCCACTAATCCACTGACTCATTCAACCTTCCATCCTACATTTTGTTCCCCATTTTACCCTTCTCAATCCTATATTTTAAAACAACATCAAAGAAAATGTTTGGGTAGGGTATGGGGATTGAAACTCTATCCAATTAGTTTTCAGGTATGGGTATAAATACCCCAATACCCTACCTGAAACCCAATTGCCCCTCTAACTTGTGACCTGACCCTGACCTAAAACATCCGGTATGGGTATGGGTTACAGGTACAAATGTACTTTCAAGTATGGGTATGGGTTGTACAAGGCTATGGGCATGGGTTGTACAGGGTTTGGATAGGGTATGGATATAGGAACTCTACCCTATAACTTTTGGGTATGGGTATGGGTATGGGTACCTTAATACTTTTTACAAAGCTTGGGTAAGATATGGGTATATGAACTCTGCCCGATTAATTGTCAGGTATGGGTATGGGTACCTCAATACCTATATTTGACACCCAAAACCCGATTGTCTCTCTAACTTGTGTAAATAATACAGTATGACATATATATACTGTACGTATACCCCATATTTGGATCCTATGTCATTAAAACAAAAGCAAGAAAGAAAATGTTGCATTCTTGCACTTTCCATTGTGACCCTACAAAAATTACCAATATGCCCCTATCATTATTTTATGTGTCCATACCCTATGCTAAAATAACTATTTTAAATTTGTGCACATGTAAAAGGGTCCATATATCAGCAACTATTGCACATGCCAATTGCACTAGTAATCATATAAAATTTCACAATTCCTTCTTGATTTTCACTCGACCATATTTTGACAAACCAAACCCCCCCCACCCCCACCCCCCTAGCTTTCATTAATGAAGAAAGTTTCATTTCTCCCTTCTCCAAAGGCTTTACCAAGACACCGTGGGCAACATTTTTTTTCTAATTCTTGTTTCTTTTCACATGGTACGACCGCCCTCCTTATTTCGATCTAGATATAGTCTTAATGCCAAGCAGCAGCATCTTAATTGATCGTTGATTCGAGAACATCGATACAAATTTAGAAATTTTAAAAGCTACGAATGCCGTGCGGACGGTGGTGCCTTGAGGCCTTGGACATACGGAGAGGTCGTTGATCAACTACGAGGATTAAATTCTTCACCTAACCATTGATATCGACCCTTTGTGCCAATTGGGTGGATGAGGTATGATCATTCAAAAGTAAGAAGAAGAGGAAAAGGTGATGGAAGATATTTAATTTCATAAAAGGTGACTAAGATATCTCAGGATCCCACATGGAAGGAAAGGGGAATGATTCAGCTCCATGCATCTAGTTAACACATGAAGGAATTCCAATGGAAGAAAAAGGGGAAACGGTTATGATCTTCCATTGACCAACTTGAAGTATTAGCAGCACTTGAAACTAGACACATTCATCTTCATGAGATTTGCATATCTTTTTTTTTTTTGACATACTTGGCCAGTTAGAGCAGCGGCTGTTAGTGTCCACGCAGAAGAGAGATGATAGTATGAAGCCTGCAGCGGTTGCAAGAGTGCAAATATTTTTGCCTAAGACCGGCCTTGAATTCGCACATAGAAGCACCATATCGTTTTGATGCAGGAGATCAGGCCTCTCCAAAAGAGGCAGCTACATGTTGGGGTTTCGACACGAGAACAACCCGATCGATAGATCAAGATCGTCGCCATGGATGAGAACATGCCTTCGTGAGAAGATGAGAGAGATCGTTCGCAATACCGGGTGAAGATCTTCCACACACTGCCGTCTCCCGCAGATTCGATGGGTCGTCCTGAATCCCTCTGGATTCACAACGGTGGCTCTAATGACGTGCGTATGGGGACTTCACCCCTGCACATCTATTTATAATAGATGTGTCCAACTGGTAGACGCAACCCATCAGGGCATCCGCCGGTTATTGGGTGCACATGAGAATGAGACTAGATTCACCACCAACCCTGTCAAGCAGGGGCGTAGCTAGAAATTTTTTTTGGACTGGGCTGAAACTAAACTAATTTTTTTTTTACAATCAAACTTTTACTTTACAAAAGAAATACTAAGCAAAATTTTTTAAGGAAACATCGACGGTACTAGAAATTATATTAATATAAAAAAAAAGTTAATCACACTTTGTCCTCCGAATTTTAGCTCGAAAACATTTAAGTGTTTTTGGCGGCGATTCACGTTTCGTGAGGACTCAGAGGCGATAGTGATTCACGTACGTGTCACGAGGGGCCAAGTGCCTCGCTGAGTTGATGCGGGCTGACGTCTTGGTTGACGCGGGCTGAGACATGTATTTAATAATATGGGTTAGTTTTTCTCAAAGCTCGGCCGGGCTACAGCCCGGCTGAGCCAACTATTAGATCCGCCCATGCTATCAAGCCTCTTGGTTGAGTCGCCCAGTCTGACCAGGACCGCGACAACCAACCTGGTCCACCTAGTTCAATAACTCTCCCGTAAAGGGCCATCAAAAAACCAACACTACAACCATCCCACGCTTCTCCAAAAGAGGCAGTTACAACTAACCCACGCTTCTCCAAAAGAGGCAGTTACAACTAACCCACGCTTCTCCAAAAGTGGCAGCTACAACAAGTCCACGCTTCTCCAAAAGAGACAAGCCATTATGCCTCCCTCTTATAGATGGCAGCTACAACAACTTAGAAGGAAGGCCATCTGATCCCAACGAAAAATTGGTATCCACATAATTTTGCACCAAGACCACAAATTGGACCAGATTAATCAAAGGCTCTTAAGGAATGTTATTAAAATTTTATTTTCTTTCTTTCTTAATACTCGGCTGAGCCCTATATAAAGGTCCACTACTAGCATGTAATGGCATCTAGATTTTGATACTTTCTAATGAAGTAATTGTTATTCTCAAAGTTTTTGCACCTTGTGAGATTTGCGAGAGTTCTTCAGAGAGGATTGTTGCATCCTCTCTCTGTCGTTAATCAAAGAAGACGTACTCCTCTTCGACCACACTTCCGCTACACCACGTTTATATACCATAGCGATGTAGAATAAACTCGCGCGCACGATCATTCCTTGGTTTGGGGATGCAGGCCTCTTTGTGGCCAAACTTGAACAAGGCCATAGTTTGAAGCTTGCAACGTCCATAGGAGTGCAAATATTTTTTCTTAAGACCAGCCTTGGATTCACACACTGGAGCACTGTATCTTTTATACGCCATAGCAGCAAAGTATAAATTCAGGATTTGATCCTAACACCTCCTCAGAGGATTACCGCTAGGATGTAACCGCTGAGGAAATTAAAACCCTGGAAGAGTTCAAAAAGGCCTCAAGAGTATGCAAAGAAAGTTGCAAGTTCTTGCTTCTATAAAAAAATAAAAAAAGGTTTGCAAGTTCAAGTCTATGATTTGTGAATCTTGCTTTCAATATTTTAACTGTAAAAGATGTTGTCAATACTTACCATAGACCGTTCAAAAGTAAATTCACTAGCACACACACACATTTTTGATATAAAATACTATTAGATTAACTTATGGAGACTCACATCTTATATTTCATTATGTGAACATGACCATGAACTAAAAAAAATCAAAATTAAAGGTTAAAAAAAAATCCTTGTAGCTCTATATACAATCGATAATTTATTTATCTACTCTATATATTTGTATATTGCGTTGCTCTCAAGAAAATGAAAAAATAATAATAATGCTATTTTGTTCTTAAATACTCATAGAACTTTTTTTTTTGTAAATTCAAAACTAAAATATAAACACAAGCTAAGGACAATCGTTGTTTGTTTAGTAGTATGTGTCATAGCAAACTGCTGAAGAGAAGCAATGTTTGTAACTCGTATTTAAGAACCATCTTCATCGCTTGCAAGTGGTTCACGATATTTTGAACCTTGTTCAGATGTTTTGAATCGAGCCTCCCTTCTTATACTTAAGGTTAATAAGCCTCCTGATGAGAAACACATTATTCCCAACAATCTTTCTCTCACAACTTCTTTGATCCATAGCTTCTATGTCTATGTCTCCATAGACACATGATGGAAGACGCTATCATCCAGCTAGAGGAGATTTTTGGATAGATCGATTGGAATATGGGTCTTCGAAAAATTTCCAAAAAATTTTAGAATTGCAAATGGTATTCTGATTTCGAAATTTCGGAATTTCAAAATCCAATTCCGATTCAGAATTTTTAGAATTTTTTGAAATTATCCAATTTTGGTAGAAAATCATAATTTTTTAGAATTTTTAAATTTTAAAATTTTCAAAATTGCACAACACCGACCTGCTGCTTTGCCCATGGGTGTTTAACTTTTGGTTAGGATTTAGGGTTTTTTAACTTTAATATGCAGTGCATCGTTGGTTGTTGCCTATTGGTGTCGGGTTGTAGCCGTTTTAAGTTAAAAAGAAAAAAATTTGGTTCCCTGCTCTTGGGCGATGCCCAAAGCAACAACTTTGGTGGCTTTGCCCAAGAAACAAAAAAGCGATATATTTCGCGAAATATCGTGAAATATATCGAAAAAATAAAAACTCGATACAAAATATCACTTGCAATCTTGAGCAGAACTGGAAATGTCAAAATATCAAGCGGTTTCATGAAATATCGTGATATTTCCACGAAATATTTCCATCGCCACGAAATATCACGAGATTTTGTCGAAATTTTGATAAATTTTGGAAAATTTTGCAAAATTAATCCAAAATTCTGTGACTGACTGGTTATAATTTTACTTAATTTTTATTTTCTCCATTTACTTTAAGTTATTATATATAAATAAATAAATACCCCCTATTTGATTTCAATAAAAATATCAAAAAAATCAAAAAATAAAGGAATCAAAAAGTAAACTTTCAGTTTTAGTAGGAGAAACAGTTTTTACGATTTTTTATAAAATCTACATGGTGAGAAAAATGATTAAATCAACTCATTTTTAGCTCAAAAATTTCACAAGATATAGAAGTACGAGTGCATCTAGAAAACCATGGTCCGTCTTAGAAAATTTTGAATGTATAAAAACTTTTCTATATAAAAACTCTTTTTTTCAGACTTAGTAAAAAAATAGTGTTTCACATTTCAACATAATTTTTGCATAATTTCAAATTTGCACAACTTTCTTGTTTTAAGTCCGCTTTCAAAATCGTTTGAAATATTATTTTAACAATAAACTAATCTTTATTTCAAAAATATTTTTAACCAAAAAAAAATAAAAATATTTGAAAAATATATATCAAAACTAAACCAAATAAGATTGCACAGGACTTACAGACTCAATACATTGAATACATGTTATGTGAAGCTCTACACCCCTAGATAGGATGCAAATATTATTTGAGTATTTCAAAGTGTGTATCTATACTTGGTTTATAACTATCTAGAGTTTCACTAAAAAATTTCATCAAAAATCAATAGTTTCACTATTTCTAGAAAATTACAATATTTCCACACTGTCGAAATATTTTCATATCCAAAAGGTCAAAATTTTCACCGAAATAGAGATTTCGAACCTTGGCTTTGCCCAAGGACCAACACTCCACAACACCCGTTGCTTCGGATGGGTCCGAGTTGGAATAAAACATCAAAACTTTTTGTAATGTTCGGATCTCAATTGTTCTCATAATTTTCAAATCAGAAATTAGAATTTTTGGAATACTCAGCACCCTTCCAATTCTTATCCTGTAATGTTCGCTCCAAACACACAAGATATTGTCCGTTTTGCTCGTGCCCGTACGAGGACTTTTTAGGGAGGTCACCCATTAGAAGTTTTGGCTCTTGGATCTTGGTCGTCACATATCCGATTTCTTTTCGGAATTTTAAAGTTCAGATTTAATTATATGGTGCCAAAATTGGAATTTTTCAGATCGGTTTCAGACGGAATTAGAGCTTTCGTTCCAACTTACAACTTACACCCCTACATCCAACCATTACCTGATCATACCAACAGTCTTTCGGTTCATAATCTTCCATTGATCATCGATCATATCCTTTGGCCTTGCTTCGTCACCTTTAATCAGGGCATAGAGATCCTTGCAATATAGAATATCATTCATCTGTGGCTGCCAGATCAATCAACTTGATCCGTTAAGACTGATCATCCATGTGTTGTTGTTCTCAATCTTAAGGAGCATATCTTCAAACCCTATTTGTCTGATCTGATCTTCTCCCCAGGTAGAACCTCACTTTGATACTACCTGTGGCAAAAGCGACGATCAACAATATCAATTCACGTGCGAGAACAACCAAGACAACGATCACAAAACAAACAGAAAAAAACAATCACAATGACATGTGATTTAAGGTGTTTCACCCCAATCTTGACTATATCCATTGTCGTCGAAGTGCTCAGGAAGTTTTCACTGTAAAAAAGAGAAGCAAGATATACACTCGACAGCTTCTTCTTAGAACAAAGTACTCACATCCACTTTAAAGCGTCATTCGACTCTGATCTTTACTCCGTGCTAGACCATTGGTAAGGTCCGTCACTTCATGGAAGAACCCTAGCCGTTATAAATCATATGTCAACCACACTCACAAAAGAACCCTAAACAGATATTTACACATCCCCTCCTAACAACCTGCTAGAAACGCCAAACCAATGGCAACCCGTTGACATCGAGTGTATGATTGGAAGATCTTGCGCATGATTAAGACGACAGAAAAATCGTTGAGAAATAGCATCTGCATGATCACATCTGTCGTGCCAACAACTTGTTTGCTTCTCTTCTATTTAGTTCCTGATGCGAGTATTGAGCTCCCTGAATCATGTGCACAATTCCCATCTTGCGCATGACTTGCTTGTCTCACATAACCTATATAATATTCGCCCGGGTGAACTGTGATTTTGTCCATGATTGTGCGCACGACCTGCCTGAGTCTTCTTAAAACCGGGATGGATCCCATTTGGTTAAGGGTCAGCACAAGATCGGTTGGCATGGTAGGACATGGTGGCTAAAGCTATGATACCAAATTGATGTGAGCGGAACGAGATACAGGGTCCCTCAGAATTCAAGAAAATAACCCTCCATTCATTAAAAAATAAAAGATTGTAAAGCAGAATATGTCTCTTGATTATTTCTTCATGCCGATATGCAAACCAGAGATGAAATATGCCAAAATGAAAGCGTCAAAACAACCAAAAGAGCTCTTCAAACCAGTGAACCAGCAAATTCTTTTTTTTTCTCGCGAAATTGGGATGCCCTTATAAAATTGATGGCGTACTTGCTGGTGCCCATATCGAACTGGGAATTAATATGGTTGTTCAGCGGCATTTTCAAGTTAAAAAAAACCCAAAAATAAGTTTTTTGTATTGCCTTGGATAAATCCGACCACGAGGTTTTCTAGTGAGGGTGCCCTTAGGAGAAGGCACTTTATTCCTATGGCTTTTCAACGGAAGGGGGGGTGGGCTTTAGCCTTCTTCTATCACACGACAGAAGAAATAGAGGAGCCACAAACAATGGTTTTTGTGGGGAGAAAGGAGGAGAGGGAGAGAAAGAAAAAGGAAGTAAATATCTTCCTCCTTTTTCTCTCTTTCTCTTCTGTGCATGTCATCCTCTTTTATTTCTCCTTCCTCATGTTGCTTCTTCACGGAAACACATGGAGGAGTGGGAGGGCTACCATTGATGATCCTTGAACAACGAGAACTAGGGTTTGAGGATAAACATGGAAGAAATGAAACGAGAAGGGTGAAGATCCGGAGTTCACTGGATTTGGGGACTCCATCTTTAATGGATTGCAATCTAGTAAACCCTAGACGAACGTCGCAAGCAACCTCATAATTTTTTATAATTCATTGCATCATAATAAAACCAAGGATCCTACACCTTTATATAATAGGCGGGATTACATCATGGATCATCCACATGATATGTGGGACTAAAAAACATGGAACAGAGACTTGCACAATAAGTCTTAATATTACCTAATTTAATACAAAAAATTAATTAATGCATTTCAAAAAGATAACAGACCTCGTTGGGCTCATCACTGGTGGAGACAATGCAGTCTTTGGACTTGGTCCCATCACACATCCATGTTGCTCTCAAAGCCCGACATTTCATCCGTCATTACCGATTCCTATATTGAGCCACTAGGTCTAGCCTTTGAAGACCGTAGTTCAAGATTTCTTATATATATATATATATATATATATATATATATATATATATATATATATATATATATATATATATATATATATATATATATATATATATATATATATATATATATATATATATATATATAGATAGAGAAAGAGAGAGAGAGAAATGATAAAATGCGGCGTGCGGTGCGTGCGGTGTCGCACCACAGCCGTCTGATGCACCGTTACGTGCGTGTGATGCACGCAGCGGCGCATCAGACGACTGCGGTGCGACACCGCACACCGCATCCTAACACGCCCCTATATATATATATATATATATATATATATATATATATATATATATATATATATATATATATATATATATATATATATATATATATATATATATATATATATATATATATATATATATATATATATATATATATATATATATATATATATGGATGAAGACCGCATCTTCTACAAGTAAAGTAAAGATTAACATCTCATTATTTAACTTTGAACTAGTTCAACTTCATAATAGAGGGAGACATAACTCTATTACTCCCGATACAAATATATCAATACTTGTCTTTTTTTTTATGAGAATATATCAATACTTGTCGGCTACCTCATACGCTGATAGACCCAGCACACGGTGAGGTGGCATATATATGGGGATTTGTCAGTAGGGTGGGACCCATAATACAGAGAAAAAAAAAAAACTAACATGGGATAACAGGCAGGTGTTGTTCATATAAATATGAGAACAAACCAAAGATCAATTTGCTGATACTCCTCATGAAGAGGAGAGGTGGCATCTCCTGATTTGCAGGACTAACCCTAGGAGGATGCCACCACCACTGGCCATCACTGGCCCGCTGTCCACCGTCCACCACTCCCATTGAACCACCCGCTGCAGGTGGTGGCTGACGGGGAGTGGTGGTCGCCGCCGATGGTAGTGGCCGGGCAGGTGGTGGGCGACTGCCGGTGTTGGTGGTGGTGGCATCTCCCTATGATTCCTCCCATGGCCCATAGTCCCACCAATCAAGAGATGCTACCTCTTCTCTTCACGTGGAGTCCCTCTGGTTTGTTCAAATAGCATTGCTCTATAAATATTAGCTTGGCCCCACTCCAAACCCTTAGATATAAATGGAAAGCCATGACAGGCCCACTGCACCTTCTGAAAAGCCCTTACTAACCTCTATATTGACTATGTGTTTAGAAGATGGTTTTCAGAAGTAGGAGAGATTAAGAAACACACAAGCCCTCAATATTTTAGGTAAATGATTTTTTTAGGATTTCACATAACCTTTAGTCACTCAACTTTGTGAATTTTTTTTTTTGAAAATTCAACTGTCCTTTTGTGAATTTATTATCATTATTGTTTTTGGTTGTACCGATCAGACTATCAGAGGAGCAAAGCAAGCGCTCAAAATGGTCTGAAGATCGAAACGGGTAAGACATCATAGTTACTATTTATTAAATGTCATAATCCTGTGGATATGACCTCAATGGCAAGGATTCACACACGAAAACAAGACATAAAGTCTTGAGGGAAAGTTTACTCCACAGTGTCCATAACGGGATCCGAACATGGAAAATCTCTCCAACATTGTCCCTATAGTTTTAAATGTTGGCACACTACCCTCTTTTCACAATTACTAAATTTTTACCTATGGTAATTTCTATCTAATCAAAACTGAATCGAAGGGGCAAAATGTAGTTTATTAACTGTAGTGAGGTTAAGTGATTTTGGGCTAAACTTCAGAGGGTAAAGTGTAATTTAATCAATAAAAATTGTCAATGTGTTGTAACTATTTACAACATAACTAGTGGACTATCTCATATTTTCAAACATTCATCTCAAAAATTCAAACATCCAATATTTAATAATTGAACAATAAGTTTAACATTCATAATAATCTGAACGTACTACTATCGTAGTCGGATTTTTTTTTTTTTGATTTACAAACAGTTTAGTAATCAATATCAATTGAAAGATCATAATCTCTCCTGAAATAGCAAAATCATATAACCAAACAACTTAACAAAACTATTGAAGTGAAACATGTTTTTCAAAATTATGTCCGGTAACCATTGACTTGAAATATATAAGAGCATACAACAAATGTTACTTGGATATGTGAAAACCCTTACTTTAGATCCTTACATTCCATTAGAATAACTAAATCAAGAAAACATTATATACCTGAGATATTATTATTATTATTTTGAGGAATCCCAACTGATTATAATAAATGAAGAAGGCCTAACTAACTAACTATATGCAAGTAACCTTTTTAAATCATCTCTCAATGAACCAGAGGTTGGGATTTCCCATACCCAGAAGAACTCCTCGATACGCCTAGCGATCTCTGAGAAAGGCGAGGACACTTGCTAAAAAACTCTTGTGTTTCTCTCGATCCAGATGTTCGAAGAGCAAGCCATGACAACCACTCCCAGATCTTCCGGCCTCTCTTTTGATGTAATTCTTATATTCTCCACGGAGATCACAGTGATATAATAGATATCGGGTGCCCTATAATATGTAGCGAGTATTTGAAGTGGTGGTCTCAAATTGGCCAAGCGAAGGGGCAAGACAAGAGTGGGTGATTGTTGTTTTCTGTGGACAATACCAGGAGCATTCGATGTTTGGTTTGTCTTGGTGATTTCTTTTAGCAATGGCTTCCTTCGTGAGTATCTTTCTATGTAGCACGAGAGCCATGAAAATCGATCCTCATCTTAGATGGAACTTTGGATTTCCATATGTGCTTAGCCACTAGGCAATTGTTGCCTACTTTGTTAAAGAACTTATAGAACGAGCTAACTGTGAACTTACCGTTGGGGGTGAGTCTCCAAAAGAATGTATCCAGTGTGGCGAAATAGAGAAGGAAGAGAGTATAACTCTATATCATCTAGTTTGCTCACTAGATTTTTCGTAATCTTGCAAGTAAATGTTGGCCTCCAAGTTGTACCTAGACCACTCACAGAAGCTTGTGATCATATAGTTGTAGTTTTTATCATTGCCAAAACATATAACTCTGGAAAAACATCTTTTAGAGGGTCATCACCGATCCATAAGTTTTCCCAAAATTTGATCCTTCTGCCATCACCAATAACAAACTTATTACCAAATTTATAAATATCTTGAACCTTTAGAACATCTTTCCAAAATTGGGATAACTTCCCATGAATTTTGCTTCTCACTTGGATTGGTGAGAATCTCCTAAAGTATCTAACTTTAACAATATATCGCTTCACTTGTCCCTAGTTGAGTTTTGAAGCCCCCACCATCATTCTCCAATAAGGTCGGCCGTATTAAAATTATGCAGGTTGATCACTCCTAGCCCTCTGGTCTTTTGACAAACAATCCTTCTTCCAATTCAAGAGATTATAGGAACCTGAGTTGCCATCCTCACATCTCCCACAAAAACCAACCCAAGATTTTCATTGGCAGATCGCCCGTTTTGACATACCCCATATATTAATGGTAACACCTTTTGCTGGAGACAAATAGAGTGGACCCGATACGTTCTCCAAGAATGAAAGATGGAATTGTATGCCATTGATATTGTTGGAGCATATGAATACTTTTCTCTTTAACTACCCAAGGTCGTGTTATGTAATCATGATCTGGCAGTTGAAGTTTATGGATCGATTCTATGGCAATACAAAAAAAGATGCACACTCAGATAAGTACACAATAAAATAACAAAATAATAATGAGACATGCAATTTAGGTGGTTCACTCGGTCTATGTCTACCAAGGGAGCGAGAGATCTTTCACTATAGTCAATAATAGTACGAGATTACAAAGATTTATCCAATAGCAAATAACCAGAAAGATCACACCTTATTCGTTTCTATCAAAATCCTTTGGAAAGCTTTTTTCAAACCTCGGCACATAAGAGAAGAGTTGACTTTTTTCAAACCTCAGTACATAAGAGAAGAGTTAAAGTAATCGTATAAAAGATTGCCAATGAGAAACCGTTTCAAAAGAGATCGAGAACCAAGAGATCCACAAGAAAAGCCCAGAGATCTGATAAGAAACATAATGAGAGAAACCTTATATTTCTATCTTTTCTCTTCTCTATTATCCATGATTGTACCATGTATAGTTTTTGGCATATAAAAGAGCATCGCTACCATGTTGAAGTGGGGTGAAACTTTGAATCCTCTTACACAACTTGCTCGATCAGATACCAGTTGTTGCACAGCTGGCTCGCTCTGATATTAGTTGTCGTGGATCCCAGTACGAGGCCTCGCACAGTAAAGAGACATTGAGGTGCGAAGAACTACCACTGATAGACGATCACTATCGAGAAGAAGATCGAACCAAATACAAACAAATAATCACACGCAAGATTCATGTGACAATAATCAATGGACTAACTAATATGGTGTTAGTCTCTTTCAATCCCTCACACAACACCCTCGCAAAGATTACGCTACGAAGAAGAGATCTTGCAGCCCGTACCCACCCCAAGAATAGAAAGAAATCCTCCCCAAAGATTGTCGACCTCCAATGGGTTCCCTCCCTCTCCCTTGATGATAGTTGCCCTTTCAACCCTAGAAAGACCCTTTCGATCTACTAGGTTCGTGGTAGAGTCTCCTATTTACAACACCAAGTTTGTATCCAATTTGCACAAGAAAACCCAATCAGTCCCGCAACTAAACTCAAATATAGAAAACTGGATTCACTCGGGCGAAATTTGTGGGCACCCGGGCAAAATTATTATGAGTCCGAGGGTTACCAGTAGTCGAATTAGCTCACGTGAAAATTGTGGGTGCCCGGGAAAAATCTGCCTCCCATAGTCTTCTTGCTTCTTTTGTGCTCCATCTTTCATCGTTCCTTCATGCACAAACCCTGTATTCTTCATGTGGTCCATGCATATTGTAAGCTACATTCCCAATAATCTCTACCTTGGCTTCAAACAAGACAAGATGAATCCTAAAACACAAACTCCATCTCTATAAAAATAGTAAATCCATCGACTGATCAATGTCGCCACCTTTGACCCCGCATTAGGAGCCTAATTACTATTCTTGGGTATTGCCCAAGTCATTAGATTTGGTCATTGGAATCCACTTCCTGATCATTCTCGCCCTTGAGTGTGCGTCACATGCACCACTAATTGTTATTCCTCAAACCTTGTGCATGCGCCATCGCTCTCCTGACTCCTCTGTATATGCCTCCACCCAATTCCCTTTCATGATCATTGACGCTTCATCCTAGACCTCCACAACTCCACCTCCCCAGTGAACTTGCATCCGAGAGAATCTAGCCTAAAAAAGACTGACTAAATTTTTTTATCGAATCCCTCTGACACGATATAATCTGGTTTTGGATGATCATGAGCAATCTGGTTTTACTCCATCTTTCCACTTGTACTCTGACTTGTATCTTGATCGATTGTATTTCCAGTAAGAGCCTTGCTTCTTCTTCTTCTTCCTCACCTCCCCCTGTATCGCGAAAGCCTTGGCTTGGTTGTTTACACCCTCATCGCTTGTCCCTTTCATCTGAAGCTCGTTTGAGATAAGCATGTTCATGACATCCTTCTGTGAACAGAAGAAATGAGCTCGCTACATCTCTCTCAATTAGCTATCACTAATGCCTAAAATCATACTCAATCAGCCATAATGGGCTGCTGTGAATAAATGTAATCAAGGCTGAAATTAGGCCTGAATTAATCTGCATTCATGTGTTGTCTTCCATCCCTTCTTCTCCTCCATTTTATTGCTCTGATTCACATGGTATCAGAGCCTTCTTTCGATCCATTGTCATTTTCTTTTGACTGCGTTGTTATTCGTGGTCTGTAGTTCTTCCTTCGGTGTTCCGGGCTTGCTCTGCCTGATTGTTCATGTAGTTGTTATCTACTCTTAATCTGACTCCTTACACAAAATCAGACTTCCAAGAATCGGTGACGGCGAGGCTCTAATCAAAGGAAAAAATCAGCCCCTCTCTCGACCTCCCAGCCACTTGCTTCTCCAAAATTAGATTGGAATCGGTGACGACTCACATTTCCGTTGCCACCAACGATGGTATCATCTACTCCTGGCTGTTTCTACCATTGTTCTTGAAAATGATGGACTTGCAACATCATCGGTTGGTGGTCAAACTTGATGGAAAAAACTACTTCCTGTGGTCTTCGTACCTCCAAAATTTTTTGGAAGGACAAGATCTCTACGGATATATCAGAGGTGATGTCACAATACCTTCTGAAGGGGCATCCATCTCAAAATGGGTGATCAACAATGCAAAGATCAAAACCTGGATCATGGAGTCTGTGGAGAGCTCCATTGCTATCAATCTCAGTCAATTTACCACCGCCAAGGAGATGTGGGAGTACCTTCAACGAATCTACCAGCAGAGCAATGAGGCATGACTATATCAGCTCGAACAAGAGATAAGTTCTCTATTCCAAGAATCTTGTAGTATTCAAGAATTTTATTTTGCCATGATGATGATATAGAATGAGACGGATATGATAAACGCCAATATTTTTCAAGAGGCTCTTGAAACTGTTATCAAAATAAGACAACAATCTCATTCTAGACAGTTCTTGATGAAAATGCGACCTGAGTTTGAACATATTCATGCGTCCATTCTTATTCGTGGTGGTGGTTATAACCTTGATGCAATTATTGCTGAACTTCTTGCAGAAGAGACTTGTCTGAAGTCTCTTTCATCCCTTGCATATGTACAAGATAGGGCCCTTCTTGCTAGCACGCATAAAGGGAAATCCCATGATCTGGGCAAGGTTGAATGCTATATTTGCCATGAGGTTGGACATTTTGCAAATCATTATAAGAAGAGGAGAGGGACTGAAGGTATCAATATGTTCTGTAGATATTGCAAGAAGCAAGATCATCTGATCAAAAATTACCGAAAACGCCCCCAAATCCAAGGAACTCCTAAAGCATATGCTACAACAATGGCATCCATTGCGCCTTCCTCCTCAGTTGCTGACTCTTCTCACCAATCAAACTCTCCTTCCCCAGAATTTATTCAACAAATCATTCAAGTTCTTCATGCTTCTAGTTTTGGTAGGATTAATACACATAACTCTTGGGTGTTGGACTATGGTGCTTCCCATCATATGATAGGAAATTTGAATGCTCTCCACCACACCATTCCTTTTGATAAAAATGAAAGCATTATTGTGGCCAATGGGCAAAGCCTTCCTGTTAAGAGAATTGGATCATTAAAAATTACTCTACCAAACTCACCACCTATATCTCTTTATGATGTCTTATATGTGCCCAACTTATCGGCTAATTTAATTTTAGTAGGCCAGCTTGTAAATCAGAATTGTCTTGTCTCATTCTCTTCTTCTGGTTGTCTCATTCAGGACCTGCAGACCAGGAAAGTGATTGGGATAGACCATAGAAAAGGGGAACTCTTTGTCTTGGACTTCGGAATATCTTCAAACTATGCCATTTGTTTTTTTGTTCCTTCCTCTAATGAAATAAATTCTGCAAACAAACTTTGGAGGCTATGACATTATCGTCTTGGCCATCCTCATGCTTTAAATTTGAATTCTTTGTTTTTTTTCTGGTATTTTATCGGATACACTTGATCACAAGTCTGAAATCACTAAAACTTGTGAAGATTATGCTCTTGCCAAAGCTCATACTCTACCTTTTAGTAGAAGTATGAATCATGATACCTCTGCTTTTGATCTCATTCATTCTGATGTATGGGGACCGGCTCGTGTTGGTTCCCTAACTAGAAAATATTATTATGTTCTATTTGTTGATGATTGGTCATGGTTTTTCTGGATATATTTCCTATGCCGAAAATCTAAAGCTAGTTATGCAGGTTTTTCAATACTTCCAAACAATGGTGTGCACACAATTTGATAAGAAAAATCAAGATTCTCCGTGCCGACTCAGGGGGAGAATATGTCTCCAAGAGCTTTGCAGAATATCTTGCCACACACGGCATCATCCATCAGAAGAGTTGCCCTCATCAATCACAACAAAATGGGGTTGCTGAGCAGAAGCATAGACACCTTTTGAAGACAGCTCGTACTCTACACATTCATGCAAAGTTGCCAAAGATGTTTTGGACTGAAAGTGTGCAAACAGTTGTATACTTGATAAATCGCCTGCCTACCCCTGTGTTAGGAAATGTTCCCCCCTTAAAGAAGTTGTTTGGATATTCCCCTAAGGACAATCTATTCCGGATTTTTGGTTGCACATGTTATGATCTCCTCTCTAATAATGAATACTCAAAGCTTGATGCCAAGTTAGTGCGTTGCATCGTTCTTGGATATTCTGAAACACATAAGGGATATCACTGTTATGATTGGGAATCATGAAGGATGCGAATTTCCAAAAATGTCATATTTTTTGAAGATACCCCATACTTCACTCATTCTTCTACCTCAAATCTGCCTTCATCATCGATCAATTGATTGTACCATTTCTTTATCCTCATTTTCTAACACTTTGCAGAATGTCATCGCATCTGAACAAAGTCCAAGAGTTTCCCCGCCTATGCCTCATCCATCACCTACTCTGGAATCAGGTAATACTCCATCCACCCCTCCACCACCACCACCTGCTCCTCTTCATCGTTCTTCTCGCACGATTAAGCCACCTGAACATCTTTCTTTATTTTCTGCGCTTGATCTTTTTTCAATTCCACATTCTTATAAGCAAGCTGCAGAGAGTGCGCATTGGAGTCATGCTTTGCAGGACAAACTTGACGGTTTGGAGCTTAATCAAACTTGGGATATGGTTCCTATCCCTCCTGGCCGTCCTGTGGTTGGATGCAAATGGGTTTATTCTATTAAACTAATGTCTGATGGTTCCTTGGATCGTTACAAGACACGGCTTGTGGCTCAGGGTTTTAAACAAAAATATGGCATTGACTATAATGAAACATTTGCCCCTGTCGCCAAAATGACTACTGTTCCCACTCTGATAGCAGTCGCTGCTCTTAAAAATTGGGACATCTATCAAATGGATGTCAAAAATGCATCCCTCAATGGGGAACTATCAGAAACTGTTTACATGCGACCTCCTCCAGGATATCTGACGTCTCCTCATATGGTATGTAAACTACGGACGACACTTTATGGCTTGAAACAAGCCCCTCGTGCATGGTTTGCAAAATTAAGGAGTGTACTTCAAAGTGCTGGCTATCACCAAAGCCATAATGACTACTCTTTGTTCATTTCCTGCACATATCCAAGAAGTATTTTTGTATTGGTCTACATCGATGATATTTTGATTACCGGCGATGACCACCAAGGAATTCAAAAGCTCAAAGATATTCTTCAACAATCATTTCAGATGAAAGATCTTGGTCTTGCTGGATATTTCCTTGGGCTTGAAATCTCCCGGCATTCTCATGGGTATTTTCTCAATCAACAAAAATACACTCGAGATCTGATCGAGTTGGCTGGACTTACAGATGATAAAGTTATTGACACTACACTTGAAGTAAATGTCAGATATAGCAAAACCGATGGAGATCCCATTCCCGATCCAACTCTATATAGAAGCATTGTTGGCAGTTTGGTCTATTTTACCGTGACACGTCCCGACATTGCCCATGATGTGCATCTTATGAGTCAATTTGTTTCTGATCATCATAGATTGCACTTAACTGCTGTTCATCACATCATTCGCTATCTTCGTTCCACTCCAGCCATGGGCTTATCTTATCTTACCACATCTCCTCCGGAGCTGAGAGCATTATGTGATGCTGACTATGTTGGTTGCACAGATACACGACAATCGACTACCGTGTGTCAAAGTAACCTACTGTGTCAAAGTCCTCCACCGAATCAGACTATCGGGCAATGTCATCAACATGTAGCGAAATTATATGGCTCCAACGTCTTTTGCATGATTTTGGCATTCAATCTTCATCTCCAACACCATTATTTTGTGACAATGAAAGTGCAGTCAAGATTGCGAGCAATCCTGTGTTCCATGAATGCACCAAGCATATTGAGATCGACTGTCATTTTGTTCGCGAGAAGATTGAATTGGGCGTTATCTCACTTCCTCACGTTTCCTCAAAGGTACAACTTGCTGATTTCTTTACAAAATCTCAAACGAAGAAGTGACATGTTATTACATTAGCAAACTGATGATGACTCATCATCAGTTTGTGGGGAAGTGTGAACGGAAGAAATGAGCTGGCTACAGCTCTTTCAATTAGCTATCACTAATGCCTAAAATCATACTCAATCAACCATAATGGGCTGCTGTGAATAAATATAATCAAAGCTGAAATTAGGCCTAAATTGCCATAATAGGCTGCTGTGAATATCTGTAAATATCCTTATTTGGGAGGCCTGTGCAGTTTAAACAGGAGCTTGTACCCCAAGAAATACACAGAAACTAAGAGAGTTTAATCTGCATTCGTGTGTTGTCTTCTATCCCTTCTTCTCCTCCATTTTATTGCTCTGATTTACACCTTCAACTTGATGGACTCTTTTCTATAGAGTATCGTGATCTTCAGATGCTCGTAGGACTGAGATATAGATTCGAGAAGAAGTAGCACATTGAGTAACTCTATCGTAAGTTGAGTAACTCTATCGTAAGTTGATTGAAGATCGATTCATGCTCTGCGATCCCTGTACCTTCTGCTTCAAAAGATTAAAGATCTTCTGCTTTAAATACAACAGGTATGTGATTGATCGGGTTCTATACATGCGCCAACTTCTCCCATAGCTTCACCGTAGAGATATCCATGGTGATGTTCACCAACATGCCCTTTGTGAGACACATCTGAACGCATTTGCCGCCTTCTAATCAAACTCCTCCAACTCGTCATCTGCCAACTTGTCCGTCTTGACGCCGTTCAAAGCTTTGTGCAACACAGTCTAGATCAATTAATGCATTTCTGACTTGTATTTGTCACAAGTCAAAGTTGATCCGGCTATCAAATTTCTCAATGTCAAACCTCATGTTCGACAGTACGACATGTGAATTGTCATCTTTGATTTCTTCGTCTTCTACTTGGAGCCTTAGGAATCGCCAATAGGAAAATCTGATACCAATTGTTGTACAGTTAACTCACTCCAATACTAGTCCTTATGGATCTCGGTACAAGACCCGCGCATTGGAGAGATCTCGAGATGTGAAGAACCACCACTAGTAGACGATGACCATCGGGAAGAAGATCGAGCCAAGTACAAGCAATCAATCACACACAAGATTCAGGTGATAATGACCAATGGATTCACTAGTATGAGAAAACAAGCGTACATGTTTATTAGCCTCTATCACAATCCCTCACACAACACCCTCGCAAAGATTACCCCAAGGAGAAGAGATCCTGTAGCTCGTAGCCACCTTGAAGAATAAGAAGAACCCTCCTCAAACCCGTAGACCTCCAATGGGTTTCCCTCCCTCTCCCTTGATGACGGTTGTCCTCTCAATCCTATAAAGGCCCTTTCAATCTACTAGGTTCATGATAAAATCCCCTATTTATAACCCCAACTTCGAATCCAACTTGCACAAGAAGACTCAAGCAATCCTATAGCAAAACTTGCGTGCAGAAAACCCTATTCTCCTGGGCGAAATTACTGTGAGTTTGAGGATTATGTCAGCAGTCGGATTCGCCCCGGTAAAAACTGTGGGCGCTCGGGCGAAATCTACCTTCTGGACTCTTCTTGCTTCTTCTTTGCTTTGTTTTCGTCGTTTCTTCATGCAAGAATCTTGAAGTTTTCAAGTGGTCCATATATACTTGTTTTAAACCACAGTCCCCAAATCCTACTCTATCACGGGTCATATGTTGGGTGTTTAAAGGCATTGTGTCCTACATAAACGAAGCTGTTATTGAAAATGAGGTCAATATGAGCTTGTTGGACATCCTTTTATTTGATTATAGCCACAAAAGGAAGCCTTTCTATAGTGATTGTGTTAGCCACTTGCTACACAATTAACCCTTGACTTATTAGCTGCATTCCTAAGTCTTTGCGACGTCGTTCGGTGACCCACCGTTGATTTAGTTGGCAGGTTGGAGTTCGACTTGGCTCGACACATTGTTGTTGTGCGGACGAGCGACCTTACCCCAGATGCATCTCTAGTGTGATTCATTATTCGCCTTGGCCCATGGGTGAAGGTGAGGCGCTTCCATGGTGTTGGCACCTTTGATCTGGATCAGAGACATGTTCGTATTCGTTCTGACTTCAACCTAACCAAAAAGAAAATCTGATAATAAAAATAATAATAATGAAGCACCGATCATCGCACCCTAACACTAATGTACTAACCACTTGGTCCCTTCCAAAAAAAAATAAAAAAGTCTGGAGGAATGGATCAGACCCCTCAGATTTCTTAGCCTTTCCATCATTCTCATGCTGCTGCTCCTCTTATTGTTTTTTGGAAGAAAGCCACAAAACTTTTTTTTTTTTTTTATGAAATGAAGTTGGAGGGTCTGGGTCTTCCTAAAAACAAAGGTTATCAATAAAACCTCTTGCAGCCTCCTAGGATATGTCATTCATCTAAAAAGAAAGGATAAAAGAGAGTCCAACCACCAAGATGGACTTGAGCCCTCCCCCCCCCGCCCCCCCCCCCCCCCCTCTCTCTCTCTCTCTCTCTCTCTCTCTCTCTCTCTCTCTCTCTCTCTCTATATATATATATATATATATATATATATATATATATATATATATATATATATGTGTGTGTGTGTGTGTGTGTGTGTGTGTGTGTGTGTGTGTGTGTGTGTGTCCCGATCCAGTGAGAAACCTTGTGAGAAACCTATCTAGAAGTTTCAAAATTTGATGAAACTTTATGGGTGTGATATGTACGGCAAGTTGATCATCCTCACCAAAATCCATCAATTTCTAAAACTTCTAGGGGATCAAATGTTAGAAGATTTATCGAACTTCCATAAAAATCATAAATTTGAATAGTATATTTGTTACGCCTAGAGATTTTAGAAATTGATGAATTTTGGTGAGGATAATCAACTTGCCATACATAGAACACCCACAAAGTTTCATCAAATTCTGAAACCTCTAGATAGGTTTCTCACAAGGTTTCTTATATAAGAGGTTTCTCACTAGATCGGGACACCCCCCCCCCCCCCCCCCCCTCTCTCTCTCTCTCTCTCTCTCTCTCTATATATATATATATATATATATATTATTGGGGTATAATTCTTTAATTTCTAGTAGAAAAGGGATATATATATATAGACCTTGACTAATCAAAACTAAAGACCCAGGGAGGAAAGAATACAAGAAGACAGGGCATTGACAGATGTTGCCTGCAACCAGAAGGCAATATTTCAAACTTTTTTGTTGGCAGTGGGTGCTCTGCCATCTCCAAGAAAGAGACCAAGATAGATGAGAAGAAGAGAGCATGGTCTTGAAGAAGTTCATTCTTTATTCCCATAATCCTTGTTCTGCAGATGTATCTCATTTTGTCTGGTTGCACATGGAGTTGGAGCCCTCCAGCAAAATAGATAGCTAGGTACCCCACCCCACAAGGGGCAGGGTCAAGTTCTAGAAGCCCATCTATTTATCAATTCTGGCCATATTTGATAAGGTCTCCAAGCAACAATAAATGAATAGGAAAAATGTGAAGCAATGCATGGTTGTCTTCATCTGGGGCACCTAACCCCTTTGTCTATACAGCAAATTGACAAGGTGTCCCTTTCCCTCTCCCATCACCCACCCTCCACCATGGCATCATGGATGATGGATGGATCAGTTGCTTCAGCAGAAATTGGTGAGAAGGTTCTATTTGTGGTGACCTGTCAGTTTCTTGATTTGGGATGGGGATCCTATGGTGATGAGAGAGGGTATTGTATTTGAGAAATTTTCCTTATAGATATTTCTTCTTCTTATTATTATTATTATTTTGCTAAACCGACCAGACAGTCAGAGGATAGGGGCGCTAGAGAAAGGGTCAAACGAGCTCTGAAGATCAAAACGAAAAAGACGGTATAATTGCTATTTATTAAAATTTATAATCTCGTGGATATGACATCAACGGTCAGGATTCACACGTGCAAACAAGGCACAAAGGTCTGAGGGAAAGTTCGCTCCAAGGTGTCCATATCAGGAGTCAGACAAGGAACCTCTCCAACATGGGCAAGAGCCAGTTGGTCCTATTGGGTTAAAGTTGGTATTACCAAAATAATTTTTTCTTCTTTTTTTTTACCGACGCTAATTAATTCATTGCTCAATCTTATTTCTCATTTTTCGATCATCAATCTCTCATTCGCCCCACCATCTAGTGCGTTGCTCATACTTTTTCTCCCTTGGGTGGTTCAAATGTCATACCATTAATTATGCTATATCATGATGCTCAATTAATCCTAAACTTGACCGGGCATTGTCCATGACAACTTCAACTTAATTAATCCTAAAGTCAAGTATTGTCAATGACAACTTCAACTTGACCGAGTATTAATCTCTTTCTCTCTCTATCCTAGGTTTATTGGTAACAAGGTAGTAGAGCCCGGTCCGCTCTGGGAATATCGCTCGATTGTGCATCCGCTCTGGGAGTATCACTCGATCGTGCATTTCCTACTTGTGTCACGTGTGAGAGATGTGTGGACTATCCCACTGGTATTAGTCCCACATCGTGGGTGGCCTCTCTTAATATATCCATTGTGCTCTCATCTCTTCAAAATGTCAGCCATTTGGAGCACTCGATCATATGTTGTCACAGATTCTACAGGACGCCTCTTTCTTTCCTTTGTGCTTCATATTCCTCATCTTTGTATGTATCTTATTTCTATTAGCAGCATGTGCTATTCTGGATACAGAGTTACTTTTAACTCATCTTCTTGTGTTATGTGGGATCCTAGTACTAATGGGTGTTCAATTCAGGTCACAAGGTAGGCAGGTTGTACAACCGTGAGCACCTTTACCTTCCCACTTCTCCTCCCTCTAGATTTTGTAGGGTTGTTGCTTCTGATGCCAGCTATTTCTCTACTTTCTCTGTTTGTTCAGGTTGCAACCTCTCCAAGTATGCAACTTTTCTTTTCTCTTCTTGTCTTACTTGCGGTAGTAATCCCTTTGACCTAGTACACTCCGATATCTGCGGTCCAGTATATTTTCTTTCAATGTGTGGCTATCGCTAATACATCTTTTTTGTCGATGACTTCAGCGGTGCACTTGGATTTACGTCCACCAACACCGCTTAGATGTTCCCCAGGTCTACCAAACCTTTGCCTCAATGGTCCACGCGTAGTTCAATTATCGCATCAAATGGTCTGATTACGCCCTCAATACCTCTCTGCTGCTATGCGGACTCTTCTAGAGTCTAATGGGATCCTCTTCCAACACGTATGCCCTCACACTCACAAGCAAAACGAAGTAGTCGAGAGGAAGCACCACCTCATCCTTGAGACTATACGTGCTCCTATTATCTCTGCCTTCGTACCTGGTACCGTTTGAGCTGAGGCTACCTTGAACTCAGTCAACCTTATTAACATTACCCCTTCGTCTGTTCTCCTTGGTGTTGTCCCCCATGAGCGTCTTTTCTCCTCTCCTCCTGACTACAATTTGTTTCCTACCTTCGGGTGCACCTATTTTATCCTCCTTCCACCCCACGAGCACAGAAAGTTATTCGAAATGGTCATTAATTGCGTCCTCTTAGGGATCAGTACTGAGCACAAGGGGTATTGTTATTATGACCACTTGACTCGTCATCTTCGTATCTTCCGACACAACTCCTTTATTGAGGATCCTCTTACTACTACTTAGCAACTCAGGACCTTACCTTTCTGGAGACTCCTCCCACTCTATCTCTGAATCTTGAGCCTCTTCTATCATTTTTCCTCCCACCTCTAGCACTTCCTATTTTTTTAGGGACTCCTATCCTCCATTCATATCTTTCTCCCCTTGTTTGGTTGTTATCCTTTTTACTCAGGTCTACACTCATCGATATGCTCCTTCGCTTTTACTATCCTCCCCTCCAATGCAGGTTGGTTCCTATGGTACTCTTAGTGCTCTTGACACCTCTGATACTCTACCTATGCACCCAGCTAGTTTTTATCGGTCAAGGATCCTCACTCGCTGTCCTGGCACCCTCAAAGCGAGCATCGTCCACCTGACAGCCTTACCTTTTGCCTATGTATCGCCTAACCGTTTTTGTAACATTCGCCCTAAACACACAAAATATTGTCCACTTTGCCCGTGTCCGTACGAGGACTTTCCATGGAGGTCACCTATCCTAGTATTGCTCTCGCCTGAGCACGCTTAACTACGGAGTTTTTAAGAAATCCATAGTGGCGCATGGTTCTAAAACACGTCTTCTATATTTGAGAGAGGAAATTATATAAGTAGCTCTAGATCTCCTTCTCTCCAAGCGATGTGAGGCTAACTCATGGCTTTATACATCTCACCTCACCCTCATCCATCTTATTATCACAGCCTCAGGAGTCTTGGCTCTTGGCTATTGGATCTTGGTCGTCATAATCCACCCCCTTTAGGGCTACACGTCCACGTGTAGGGTTAGACCCCCCCCCCCTCCCATTATGAGAAGAACTGGCTCTGATGCCATTTTATAGCATCTACCCTAAACACACAAGATATTATATGCTTTGTCCATGTCCGCACGAGGACTTCCTAAGGAGGTCACCCATCCTAGTACTGCTCTCGCCTGAGCACGTTTAACTACAAAATTCTTATGAAATCCGTAGCGGTGCACGATTTTAAAACGCATCTTATATTTGAGAGAGAAAATTATATAAGTAGCTCATGATCTCCTTTTCTCTAGGCGATGTGGGACTAACTCATGGCCTTGTACACCTCACCTCACTTCACCTTATCTATCTTGGCATCATAGCCTCAGGAGTTTTGGCTCTTGGATCTTAGCTATTGAATATTGGTCATCACAGTTTTGGATTTGCCACCGTGACATCCTACTCGTCCCAGTTTATTATCTTTTTTACTGCTCTTCACTCTGACCAGGAGCCCCGATCCTATCGTAAGGTTGTTCAGTCCCCTTAATGGTGGCAAGGTATAATGGAGGAGTTATAGGCCTTCGAACATATTCAGATTTGGGACCTCATCCCACTCTCTGCTGATATTGAGCATGTCAGCTGCAGATGGGTCTACAAGGTCAAGTAGCAACATAATGGATCCATCGAGCAGAACAAGGCTTAGTTGTTGGTTCGTGGTTTTACTCAAGAGTACGGTATAAACTACGAGGAGACCTTCGTACTTATGACTTAGATGACCATAGTCCATACGCTCTTCGTGGTTGCAATTATCCGCTGTAGACCTCGCCCCTAGATGACATTAAGAATGGCTTTCTTCATGATGACTTTTCATAGGTTGTCTACATGCAACCTCCTTCTGTCCTACGCACTCCCTATCAACACGACTGTCATCTGCGTCGAGCTATCTACAAGCTTAATCAGGCCTCTCATGCTTGGTTTGAGTGCTTTAGGCGGGCAATCACCGAGGCCGGTTTTGTTGAGAGCTCGCAAGACCACTCTATGCTTGTACGGTTCTCACCTCAAGGTCGGGTGATTCTTTTGTTGTAAATCTATGATATGATCATCATAGGTGATGACTCCACTGCAATCCTATCTGTTAAGTGGTATCTTCGACGTCGGTTCAAGATGAAGGATTTAGGTCCCCTTCACTACTTCCTTGGGCTTGAGATCGCCCACAGTGAGTAAGGAGTTCTACTCTTCTAGCAGAAGCACATCCCTGACATTCTCAATCGAGCTACTCTTTCTGATGATTGCTCTGATGCCACTCCACTTGAGCTTCACATGGAGCTCTAACCTACAGACGATGAGCCTTTTTCAGATCCTACTTGGCACAGATAGATTGTTGGTCAGTTGGTCTACCTCAGTATCCCAGGCTCGATATTACTCACGTAGTCAGCATTGCCAGCTAGTTCATCGAGGCTCTTCACTCTGCTCCCTATGTTTTCCTTCTAGAGATTCTTTGGTTCCTTCAAGATACCATCACCCGATCGCTCTTCCTGTCCTTAGTGTCACCTTTAGTTGCGCCTATTACTCTAACGCTGTCTGGGTCGGGGATCCGACTACTCGCTGATCGAGTACTAGCTGCTGCCTATTCCTTAGAGATTCTCTCATCTCATGGTGTGGAGAGAAGTAGGTGGTTGTTTCTCTTTCCAATACAGAGGCAGAGTTTTGAGCCATGACCTTTACCACCGAGAAGATCATTCACCTGCGATGTCTCTTTGGGAATCTAGGAGTTAATATTTCCTAACATACAACTCTTCAATGTGATAATCGGAGTGTCATACCAATCGCTATCGACTCGGTTTTTCACGAGAGGACAAAGTACATCGAGCTTGATTGTTACTTCTCCCGAGAGTTGTACAAACCTCAAAGTATCTCTCTCCCTTATGTTTCCTTTGGAGAGCAGATCGTTGACTTCTTTACGAAATCGCACCAAACTCTGCGCTTCCAGTTCCTACTTAGCAAACTCATGGGATCCACTTTATGTTTAAGGGGGGTTGTACATAGAGATATGTGTATATACTTAGAGATACTTGCATGTATTAGTATATATACTTACCTATATATATTGGACATAACACTAATGAAAAGACATTAATTCATTCTCTCCAAAACCCTACTCTCTCTCTCTCTCTCTCTCTCTCTCTCTCTCCCCCCTAGGTTTATTGGTAATATCAATCACATGTCAAGGGGCCTGCCGTCATCGGATGCTGCACTCCCCCGTCACTCCCATGGGATGGCTGGGATTCTTCCCGTGCCACGTGGTGCCCCTCCGGCTTCATGCGATCGATAGCGGAGAGAGCTGGAAGTGGTGAGGAGTCGAACTCGCTGCACAGTAAGACTCCAAGGAGAGAGAAAACACATGTGTCTGTCCTCTTACTAGTTATACGTGAAAAAAAGCTCATCGGCTCAATGCCGGCTAGCCATGCGGCTAACCCCTACCGCTCCAAAAATACTAGAAAAAGAGCACAATTGTAGCTCGATCACTTAATTTAAAAGCAGCAGCAGTCGACCATGTCAACTGGCTAAACCCGACATACCCTTAGTAAATATATAAGAGCTAGCCTTGTCTCACCAAGATGGATCAACCATGAAACATAATTCTACATCAAAAGAATAAAATGATCTCTAATCGAATTGTATAGAAATGTGCACACCAAACACACAAAATATTCCATCCATTAATATTTTTCAGTATTCATATTTTATACCGGCCCTATCCGGTAGTCGGTCGAATCCCAATATCTTGCTCCTTCCAAATTCTGTGTCATTGCCAAAGTCAAGGGTCAGTTTAGACATTTCCCCTCCCCAAACCACCATGAAGAAGCAGCCCTTCTTATATTTGGTAGAGTTGGTGGTGAGTTTATGAACAATTGGCTTCCCCTCCCTAAGCACCCTTTCAAAGTCTTCCCCCTCCCCCCTGCAGCAACCTTCTGGAAAAAAAAACACAAACCTCCACCTCCATGCACGCAAATTTCTGATCAATCAGGCCTTTCGCAACCAATTCAGCGTCCGCGATCGATCGGGCGTGCGAGGATCGAGCCCGACCGATCGAAACCGATCGCCGAGAGAGATGACGAAGGCTTCGTGGAGGTCTCGCCTGATGGCCTGCTGCGGCGTCATCGACGACGGCCTACCGGTCAGGCCGAAGACGCTCGTGGCGAAGCAGAAGTCCCTCCAGAGACTGTCGTACTACGACGTGAGCAACTCGACCTCCCCGGAGGACCTCTCGCTGTCCCTCGTGGGGTCGAACCTCTACGTGTTCACCCTCGCGGAGCTCAATGCCGCGACGCACGGCTTCTCGACCACCAATTTCCTCGGCGAGGGCGGGTTCGGGCCCGTGTACAAAGGGTTCATCGATGAGAAGGTGAAGCCCGGGCTGAAGGCGCAGGCCGTGGCCGTGAAGCTGCTGGACTTGGATGGGGCGCAGGGGCACCGGGAGTGGCTGGTGAGGGCCTCCTAACTCTAGATTAATCCTAACTCTAGATTAATTAATTCTTCAAACATGAAATAATTTCAAACTTAGTACTATATTTGAACCATACACAGTTTTTATGTATTGATATGATTCATCGATCCATCGGCAGTCGGAGGTTATCTTTCTTGGGCAATTGAGGCATCCCCATCTCGTGAAATTGATCGGATATTGCTGCGAGGACGAGCACCGGCTGCTCGTATACGAGTTCATGGCGCGGGGAAGCTTGGAGAACCATCTGTTTAAGAGTACGTATTTCGTTTACTCGTATTAATTAATTAATCCTCGGGTATTTTTTTTTAAATTAAGCTTTTTGAGATCGATCGATCTATTCTCATTTGATCCATGCATCTAGGTTTTCCTTGATGTCCCTTTCTATTTTTCATCCTTAAACCTTATGTGGTCTTAAAATTGTTTCTCGACATCTTCATCCAATCTTCTCTAATCCACTTTAGTACACTTATACTTATATTCGATCCTTAACTAAACGCATGGATTATCCCACCAGTAATAGTCTCACATCGGTAAGGAGAGTGGGATGGCTTATCTTAATATACCCGATGTGCTCTCCTCGGTTTTTTTGACCTTTTGGAGCACTTGGATATTATCGATCACATGATATAATCAGAATTTGGCCCACTCCGGAAGCATCGCCCGATTGTGCCTTGCTGAGGGTGTGCCATGCACATCGGTACAGGGAGCGTGCCTGTTGTGCTCTCCTCTCGAGGTCGGCCTTTTGGAGCACCCGGGTTCTGTCACAAAAGCCTTTTATATATTCTATATTATCTTTATTAGTGGTAAAACCCAAGTTGGATAGAGAGATGTGAGGCCCCATATATAGTAGTGCATGTGTTAAGTGAAAAGCATGTGCCTTCTTAACTGATTATTGCTAGTAAACAAAAAAAAAAAATCTGAAGTTTCCTCGTATGATGGTGGGTTGAAGCCTAAAGGCATTCAACAAGTAGGCTAAGTAGCTCATAATGGGTGGGAGCCTAAGTTGTGTTTGGGTGCCATCTTACCGACTTCATTTTGAATCGAAAAGGAGCCCATGGACCCCCAATTTGCACTTAAACAAAGCTGAAATGCACTGGCATTTTAAACAACTCCTCTACCCATCATAGCTTAATCATTCTCTGGAATCTTGTGTGCAGGGTTCTTTGCTTCTTTACCATGGTCGACGAGGTTAAAGATCGCGGTGGGAGCCGCCAAGGGCCTCGCCTTCCTCCACGAGACCGAGAAGCCGGTGATCTATCGGGATTTTAAGGCATCGAACATCTTGCTGGACTCGGTAAATTAATCTCCTCCCTTCCTCTCCTCTTTCCCACAAGTGGTTGGTGCTATTGAATTTTGTACGATATCCTCACACCCCAAAACCCGGATCGCAAGAGGAGGCCCACAAGGGGCATATTAAGCGGTCGATGGGTGCCCCCCTTGCTATCTCAACAAATTTGATATGAACGTGACGGCCATCCGCCGCGACGCGGCGTCAATGGTTCATATTGGCCGGGATAGGGGGCTGACCACATTGAGAAGTCCAAAGGCAGGGAGAGTCTTAGACTGATGAAAAGGATGGGTGCCAACTTGGTTACACAATGTCAACCCATTAGAGCATGACAATTAGCTGTAACAACCCTAACCATTTGAAGTAGTCAATGGATAGTTGAGTTGGAATTGGACCCAATCCACACATTAAATAATATTGTTCGAAAACTATGGTCCCAAAGAACAAGACCGGAATTAACGGGCTCTTGTCCCGGTGATACTTCCTCTCTCTCTCGTGTTGGAGAGGGTTCCATGTTCGACATCCGGAATGGACATTGGAGCAAACTTTTCCTCAAGACTGTCTGTCTTATTTGCTTGTGTGAATCATGACCGTTGATGTACTCATGTTCACGGGATTATAAAATTTAATAAAAATTTCAATCTTCGGACCTTCTTGAGTTCTTGCTCTAGCGCTCTATCATTTGACTTTCGGCCGTACTTAATCACACATTTTCCTTGTAATTCTCAGGACTACAAAGCAAAGCTTTCAGATTTCGGACTCGCAAAGGACGGTCCCGAAGGAGACGACACGCACGTCTCGACGCGCGTCATGGGCACGCAGGGCTACGCCGCGCCGGAGTACATCATGACCGGTAAGGGTCTTGACCCAGCTCGTTTCATTGGTCGTAGATCGAGCTCATGATTCAGTTAATTGGACTTGATCAGTGTCCTTCAAGCGCCGGCCGGCCTGACCGATTTTCCTTTGTCCTCCAGGCCATCTCACATCGAAGAGCGACGTCTACAGCTTCGGGGTGGTGCTGCTGGAGCTACTGACCGGGAGGCGGTCGGTGGACAAGACCCGGCCGAGCAGAGAGCAGAGCCTGGTCGAGTGGGCCCGGCCGTGGCTGAACGACGCCCGGAAGCTGAACCGGGTGATGGACCCCAGCCTCGACGGCCAGTACTCCACCAAGGGTGCCCAGAAGGCGGCCGCGGTGGCCTACCAGTGCTTGAGCCAGAACCCGAAGTCCAGGCCGCAGATGTCGGCCATCGTCGCGACCCTGGAGCCGCTCCAGGACTTGGACGACGTCCCGATAGGCCCGTTTGTGTACACGGCGGCGGAGAACGGAAGCAAAGAAGACGAAGGGCAGACGGCGGCGGAGGCGGGGGAGAGCGGGCAGCAGCAGCACCAGGGACACAGGCACAAGCTCCGGTCCGCCGCGGGGCCACGGGGCCACTCCCAGTCTGGTTCACTTGGTGGGGATGCAGGGAAAGGCCTGTACAGAAACTCACCAAGGCACCAGTGGAGAACTTGAGCTTAATTGATGAGGCCCAGAGGGGAACTGAAAGTGTACATTGAGAATTTAGATCATTTTGGTTCTTTGCTACAGCATTCTTTCACATAGAGTGTGAGATGAGAGAGCATCTCTTACAGTGGAGTGAGTTTGTGCTGCCAAATAAAGCTTCTGAATGCCCCAACCAAGAGGATGATAACAGAGTTGAGCACTTGATGAGTGATTAGATTGTAAAGCAGCACCATGTATATAATGATGTGTTTTACTAAGTGAATGCCTTCTGAATCGTCGAATTCAGTCAAGAATCGACAAAGATATCGAGTTTTGAAGCAGGGTACTTATACAAGTGATGACGTTGTTGGGCATCTCACTCGGGTGAACCTGAATTAAGTTAGGGGGGGGGGGGGGACTAGTCTGCTGGTCGCTCGGGCAAGCCCATTTTGGCGCCCGGGAGAACCTGCAACCTGTACATGTTTGAAGGTTGAAGGATTATGATTTTTTTACCTATTTAAGTATGGTTTCGAGTCGGTATTGTGTAGAAACATGGGATAGTTTTTTGTAGACAAAAAAACTTGTGTGTCGCCTTACTTGTTCCTTTAGGGAGATAGGTTTGGAATTGAAGATTGCTTGATCGAAGAAGGTTTGGATAAGATTGAAGAAGAACGATGCATCCAATGGAGGCGCTCGGTCTCGGTCATCGTGATACAGGTTCTTGGTGAATCTTTTTTTATCCTCGATTCTTCGTAGAAGTTTTGTAATCCATATAAGCATGTTCCTATTTGGTATTAATAAAAGAGATCTCTCGCTCCCCCATTTGTGGATTAGTCCTAATTTAGGTGAATCATGTTAATATGTATGTGATATGTGATTATATTTCTCCGTGCTTGTTTATTTTATGTCTTGGAGTATTATTTTGTGAGATGTGTTTGATCTTCTGCAATTAACTCTCTAGTTGGAGATCCGTTTCCGCTGTAGGGATCTACAAATCCCAACAAATTAGTATCAGAGCCATTGATGTTATTGCAAGAAGATTGCATCAATGAATATGATTTTCAAGTACTTGGTGGATAGCCTCGACGAAAAGGAGAGTTTTGGCCTTTGGCAGAGAAGGGTGCCAACGATGCTAGTTCAACTGGGTTGCACAAGGCTCTGCGAGGAAATACCAAGAAGTCAGAGAAGATGACAGATGCAATGTGGGAAGAGATGGATCTAAATGTGCTGAATACTATCGTGATGTTCATCGGTGATGAGGCGATGTACGAGGTCATAAACGAGACAATGACCATGGGCCTTTGGGCGAAGATGGAGTCGGTTTACATGATGAATAACATGACCAACATGTTGTATCTGAAGCAAAAACTATACGAGTTACATACGTATGGCTGAGGGAACACCAATACTGGAGCACTTGAATGAGTTCAACAAGATCGTTGTGGATCTGATGGACATCATGAGTGATGATGAGAGGCTATGTGAGGAAGACAAAGCACTGATACTTCTAAATTATTTGTCTCAATCCTATGAGGACCTCGTGACAACGATCATGTATGGGAATGAGACTCTCAAATTGGAGGATGTGAAGCCTGCACTCCAGGCTATTGAGCAAAAGAGGACATCACGGATTCCTATTGGAGATTTAATTGCCTTGGTTGTCACGAACAATGATAGTGGTGGGCGACAGAGGAGTTGTGATGGAGGTGGAGACCGTGCTGGAAAGTTCAAGTATAAGCCAGGGTGTTGATGCTGCAATGAGGTGGGCCATGTGAGAAGAGATCACTGCCCGAAGACAAGTAGGAGCGAAATAGTGGGGAATCTTCTTGTACAATGATGGTAGCCTATATGAGATCGAGTATGATGATGTCCTGACTGCAGTAGATTGTAGTTGTGGTTCTGATGATAGATGAGTTCTGAATTCAGGGTTCGTGTTTCATATCTGTTCGAGGTGCGAGTGGTTCGACACCTTTGAGGAGAAGGATAGGACAATTCAGTTTAATGATGGATCTATGTTCGAGGTCACTAGTGAGGGAACTGTGAAGATCTGAACTCACATGGGAATGGTGAAGATGTTAAGACGAGTACAGTATGCACATGGAATGCATGCGCAGGAATTTGATCTCGATCGATGGATGTGCTTGACTCTGAGGGATGTGGGTATTCGGCTCGAGGTGGAAATTTGAGGGTTACACGGAGCTGCAAGATTTTGCTGAACGGGTCAGAAGTATGGAGGCATGTATCGACTAATAAGAACTACCTATCTTGATGAAGTTCTTGTGGATTCTACGGTGAGGTAGAGGCCGAAGCGAAAGTCTCAAACTGCAGCTATGGAAGATAGGAGGTGTAGGCTTGAGCATGACTCGAGTTCTAATATGTAGCAGTGATGTTTCTGTTAAACCCCAAGGGGAGCGAGTGTAAAAGAGGGGAAATTTCTTGAGTTAGGCGATAGCAGTGACGACAATGATCATGACACCAAAGAAGAGTGGTTAGCCTGTATGTTCTAGTTTCAAGCTGTCATTGTATAGAAACTTGTGATGATTTTTTTATAGACTAAAATCATGTGTGCCGCCTTGCTTGTGCCTTGAGGGATATTGGTTTGGGATTGAAGATTGCTTGATCGAAGAAGGATTGGAGGAGAATGAATAAGAACGACGGATCCGATGGAGGCACGCTCAGTCTCGGTTATCATGGTATAGGTTCTTGATGAATCTTCTTGTCATCCTTAGTTCTTCGTGGAAGCTTTATAATCTCTATAAGCATGTTCCTATTTGGCTTAATAGGAGAGATCCTCCACTCCCCCATTTATTGATTAGCCCTGATTTGGATGAACCACGTTAATATACGTCTGATCGATGATTATTTTTTTACGTGCTTGTTTATTTTATGTCTTAGAGTATTGTTTTGTGTGTTGTGTTTGATCTTCTGCAATTAACCAACTGGTTGGAGATCCACTTCCATTGTGAGGATCTAAAAATCCCAATACATTATAGGGTAGTTTGAAGGAACTAAGATCTAAGAAAATTGGCCAATGAAACTTAGCTTCAAGGACAAATATGTTGCGATGGCAGAAGAAAATACTAAGAGATCGAACCATCACCTCCTTGAATTGTTCCAATATCCTATCAATCTTTAAAAATTATCATCGGTATCATCTGTGTGTGGTGATTGATCAAGTCCAAAGTATCTTTGAACTTGACCATTGCAATCAACTTCTTAATCATTCTTGCTGCATTGAACTGATATTGTTGTACATGTTACCTTATTCAGTACCTAATCTTTTGCTCTTGAAGTTGTTTCCTACTTTACACTTCCTTCATGTTTAAACAAGAATTATTTTAAACTGCCACACTCCATCTTGATCAATGACCTTATACCAAGAGAATCTAATTCATAAAGAGAAATTAGGTTCTCTTTTAAATCGGGAATTTGATGAACCCCTTTGAGTGTATGAATTGACCTATCAAACCTTAAAGTGAATATCTTTGACCATGTTTTCAGCAACTTGGAGGCTATCATTGTCATCCTGACACCCTTATACCACGCATAACTACTAGACTATGCAATGCGGATCATAGATGATATGTGACTCTGCTCGATCATAGATGATATGTGACTCTGCTATCAAGTATTCAGTTTCGACATGTTTCTCCATCATAGTCAGTCACCAAGACAAAAGAATCATCATAATCCTCTAACAAAACATGGTTAGCGCTATCCTCAGCCTCGATAACTAACTTGCCTTTGGCCGACTCAAATATTGATCTAATATGTTATCTTTCCTTTTACATTACTTTTATAGTATATGTACTTCTAACAAGCTAGGATACTTCTTTTTCAACCATCTTTTGCCATCAAAAAACCCGTCTGACTTTCTTTACTAACACTTGTCTCATTCATCCTCAACTCGTTTGAAAGAAACACTCAAGTAACTTCCTCTATATTAATGGAGTATTTCTTATAAAGTAAAGTGATTTTTTGATGTTTTAAAGGAGAGGGATGAACCCAAAATAAGCAATGCCTTATTTCCCCTTTCATATCTTGAAAGATATTCAACAGTTCTGAGTTCAAATTATTAAGGGCACTTAGTGTTATAGCTCTTATGTCTTAAGTGTGGATTTTTTGTATTAACATTAATAATGATGTCTTTGGTTATTGCTTTAATTACAATATAGCTTTGGTATGTGTTGATTCACATATAATAAAGAACCTGAAGGAACACAGTAGGCCACTGAGACGTATGGTGAGTCTATGCTTGGGAGATCCAATGGACAAATTATGTATAGACCTAGAATTAGTTCATAGCTCTGGTGATGCTAGTTGCTTCACCAGGAATAAACTGTAGGCAGGTAAAGTAAGTGGTGAAGTCTCCACCACGGGAACGTTGGATTCTTATTCACTTGACCAAGCATGATGATCGTATTGAACAAAAACTAAAACGATGCACATATCAGTGTATCAAAGACTACTGCAAAAGTCATATTACTACTAAAGATAATATATCCTCAAAACCCTGAGGTACCATGCACACTGAGCCAACCGGCTGTGTGGTGCTTTGATGTGCCAATGTGTGTGGACCTCACATAGTCCAATACCACGATACGTTTGGTTACCTGGCTAACGCTGGAGTGGCATGCAACCCCTACAGGCTATCCAACATCCATAGTTCGATATGTGTATTTTGATAAGTCAATCTGACCACACAATTAACCCAGACCTGTTGGTTGTCAGTATGACTAACAACGTTCCAGATACTAGGCATAGCACCGGAGGTACATGGTGTTATAGATGATAAGTCATCAAATTTTAGTTATATGATTGATCGGGTCTGACGGTGCTCCCCACCGCCCGAGTTGAATCATAGCACCAGTAATGGGAGGGACTAAAGATTATGATAGTATAGTATAGAACAGGATTATGAAGGAGTAATGTAAGTTTAGAATTAATAGAGTTCAACTCGTGTCGCACTCAAGGTGGCTACGCGGGTTAATCGAATTAGGACCGATTAGTGAAACTTTCGGTGTGTCAATGGAATAGTTAATAAGGGATCCGGTTGGAGTAAGATATCCTGAAATCTGAAGGTTCTACCCTGTCATTGAATATAGGAATTATTTTTCAATCCGGTTGGATACGTTAGATGAGAAGTAGTGCGATGGAGCGCAAGCTTCAAACCTAAGAACCTAATTCACATGTGTTAAGGGGCAATAGGAATATTTTGATAAATACTAAAATATAGCTCAGAACATATTAAATATGAATATTAAAATGAGCGAAATAATTTCAGAAGCTCATAGACGTTGACGAAACTCGATTTCGATTAGCGCACCTTACTCTATCTCTCTTATAGTGCTCTCCTGTCATGATGGTGTTTCGTCCGAAGTTACATGGAGATAAAAGGGGATGCCCTAACCTAAGCCTAACCTCTTGGAAAATCTGAACCCCCCATGTGGCCATCATAGGGCCGACCACAAGTAGCTTACACGTATGTTATCCACTTCATAACCGGCCTATAAAAGCACAAGAAGGGGGGAGAGGCCTTCGCTAGTAGCTCTCTCCCTCTTCAGAAAAATCCGACCCCCCTCTCTCACTTTTTGTGGTTTTGGCCAAGAAGAATATAAAGAAGAAAGAGGAAGAAAATAAGAAGAAAGAAGAATAGAGAAGGAGAAACAGAGGCCTTCGAGGCGCGCCATCGTTTTCGTTACATGCCATCTTTTGTCAGTGCCTCATCCTTGCACTCACAGATAAGACACCGTGGGTTCCTTCCTTCGCTAAGGATAATGTGCTATCTGATAGCATTCTTCTCGGTTTACATGCGGTTCATCACCGATGGGTACTCTGTTCTCCTCGGATAAAAGATCCGGATGGTATGACGATTCTAAATACTTAACGAGATGCATGCATGTAGATTCTTCGTAGATCATAGTATGCCTCTAGGGTATTCACACATATGCTCGGTTCATAGATTTGTATGTCGATTGTTTTGAGGAATAAATTGTGATGAAACATACATCATCCGATCTTTAAATCTATGTCTTTGATTCGGCTGCGACTTTGGCACAATGATTAAATTCCAACACTTAGATGTCCAATAATCTGTATCTTCAATCATCTGCAACGTGAATAACTTCTACTTCAACTACAACCTATTAGTAAACATTTACATTAACTCTCTAGCTTTTCCAAAGTTTTGTTTTTGTAACTTCACTTGTCGCTTTTGCCAAGACACTCTTTGCAATACACATGTCACTTGTCTTTAAATAAAATTCCTCCTCCTCATCATCAGTCATGTTTGTGGGCATCAAGCCCTTCAATGCCTTGTGCAACCCTAAATATATTTTTCATGTTGAACTTCTCTATCTCAAACTTTATTAGATATATTCATTTCTTGTCCTTGCACCAAAGCAAAGTTCTGATTGAGGTACTGAGCAAAGGCTCTAATACCACTTGTTACTACAGCAAAAACAGACCATACAGGGCAAGGTCAGAATATGCTGAGATTCTTAACTACCACAAAGAAATCCAAAGCAAACAACTAGTTAGGTGTTTAGAATCATCATACCACAAAGAAATATATGATCTTAGCATATGTGCGGACACCCTAGAGGCATACTACGATCTACAGAAGACATGCATGCATCTAGTTAGGTGTTTAGAATCATCATACCTTTTGGATCTATGATCCGGAGAGAATGGAACGATGAAGAACCACACTTGAATTACAAGGAAAGCTGTCGGATAGCACCTTGTCCTTTGCGAATTGAGAAATCCTCGAAGTCCCGTCTCTGAGTGCAAGGACTACGAGTCGACGGAGGAATTCGTTGCGAAGACGAAGGCGTACCGATAGATCTCCTCCTTCTCTTTCTCTCTTCTTCCTTTTCCTTCCTTCCTCCTTCTTCTTCCTCTTTCTTCCATGGCCAAAACCTCAGAGAGGGAGAGAGGGAGAGGAGGTCGGGTATTAGGAAAGGGGGAGCACTTAGGGCCGGTCCCTCCCCCTCCATTCTACATATAGGGCCAGTCTCCTAGTGCCATACGCAAGCTAGGGCCGACCCTAAAGAGATTAGGATGAGGGGGGGTCGGTTTTAGGGTTTCCAAGTGTCTATCGTGAAGCCTGGACAAAAACACCCTTCACAAAAAGTGAAAAACTGAAAGAGAGATTGAGTGAAGTGCGCTACTCGGAATCGAGTTCCGTCAGCGGCTATGAGCTCCTGAAATTATTCAGCTCATTCTAAGATTCATATTCAATATGTTCTGAGCCATATTTCAGTATTTACTAAAATACCCCTACGGCCCCTAACACATGTGAATTAGGTTCTTAGGCTCCGGGCTTGCGCTCCATCGCGCTACTTCGCATCCAACATATCCAACTAGGTTGGAAAACAATTCCTATACACAGCGATATGGTGGAACCTTCAGGGTGGGTTCGGGATCTCTAGTTCCAACCGGATCCCTGATTAACTGTTCCGGTGACACACCGAAAGTTCCATTAATCAGCCCTAATCTGATTAACCCGTGTAGCCACCTAGAGTGCGACGCGAGTTGAACTCTAGTGATCCTAAACTTATGTTACTTCCTCGTAACCCTGTTCTCTACTATACTCCGATAATACTTAGTCCCTTCTATTACTGGTGCCATGATACGACTCGGGCGGTGGGGAGCACTGTCAGATCCCAATCGATCATCTGACAAGGAATTGATGACTTGTCATCTATAACACCACACATCTTCCGGTGCTATGCCTAGCATCCGAAATGTCGTCAGTCATATTGACAACCACCAGGCCTGGGTTAATTGTATGGACAGATTGACTCATCAAAACACACCGATCCATCACTGGACGTCAGATAACCTGTAGGGATTGCATGCCACCCAAGCGCCATCCAGGTAACCCAACGTACTATGGTATTGGACTATGAAAGGTCCGCACACGTTGGCACATCAAAGCACCACTCAACTGGTTGGCTCAGTGCGCATGGTCCCTCAGGGTTAAGGACGAATTATCTATAGTAGTAAGACGGTTTATGCACCAGTGTCTGAATCACTGAACTATGCACCGTCTTGGTTCCTGTTCAACACGATCATCGTGCTTGGTCAGGTGAATGGGAATCCCATGTTCCCGTGGTAGAGACTTCACTACATCCTCTACCTGCCAACAGCTTATTCTCTGTGAAGCGACCGACATCACCAAAGCTGTGAACTAGTTCTAGGTCTACACATAACTGGTCCACTGGGTCTCCCGAGCATGGATCCACCATGCGCCTTAGTGGCCTACTGTGTTCCCTAGGATCCTTTATTATATGTATATTAACATATATCATAGTAGTATTCTAATTAAAGCAATAACCAAAGGCATCGTTATTAATGTTAATACAGAAAATCCACGCTCAGGACACACGAGCTACAGCAAATATCACCAAATATAACTGTAAAACTTCCTAAATGTTTTTTTTAAAAAATCCTCTAGGGTGGGAGGGGAGGTTTGGCCTTGACCCCGACCAATATATTAATATAAAAACCACTAGTATAAGTAATATCAAAAAAAAATAAAATTACATGATAGAATTAGAGGATATAAACCTTATTAGCTTCGACTTCAGAGGATCAGCTAAAGGAGTACTCCAGAGCTCTGCAATGTTCTTGTTCCAATGGATAACTTCTATGTGGGAGGAGGAAGGTCCTCTTGTTATGCTCTAATCAAATGTTCCAGGTGATAGCTATGACTATTATTTGTCTTGATCCATGTGCTTCTTCTCCACAACAACCATAGAGATGTACTCAATGCAGGGTGCCGTCTAATATAGAGTATGCTTTACAATAGGTCCCGAATGGGTCAAGCAAAGCTGTACATGATATTAGTAGATGACCCGTCGTCTCATCTGATGAGCTTCAAAGTGGGCAAAGTGAGTCAGTGGTCCTTGGATGCTTCCTCATGATCAGGTCCATCTTGGTGAGGATTTTATCTTGAGCGGGAAGACACATAAAAATCTTCATATTGGTTGGGACCTTGGTCTTCCATATGAGGAGCAATTTCTAGCAACAACGATGATGCAGATTCACTATGAGAGTTTACAGGTTATAGCATTTAAAATCCCACCTCGTTCGGAACCTAAAAAGAATGAACAAACCGACACTATCACTTGAGAGGCCAACACAAGAAAGGGCATCGAGAAAAACCACAAAAAGGACTCCGAGATCTAGTAAGAAGATTATTGTGAAAGCCTAATTTTCCTCTCTCTCTCTCTCTCTCTCTCTCTCTCTCTCTCTCTCTCTCTCTCTCTCTCTCTCTCTCTCTCCACATTTTCCTCTTTTTTTGGACATGAATACACTTCTTCTCGACTGCTACATATATAGGAGAAAGGGGAGTCATACTGGGTGGGATATCATGTCTCAAGAGGTAAACCCCCACAACATACAACAACAAGACACACACACACAAACACACCCCATACATGCATGCAACAAAGTATATGAGGCACATCTAAACATGTTTTCTTTAGAGAAGATTAGCAACTCTAAGTGCACAGGGCTCAATATGCATCTTCTCAAGATACAATGCCTCTCCTCGGACTCCTTCAATGTGCATGTGTGAAGCAAACTCGACCCTTTAGTTATCATTAGATGAATTATATTTCTAGGAATAATTATAGTTAGCAGAGTTGAAGAAGATGAATGTTTTGTTATCAGAGATATTTTCTAAAAAACCCCCTATATGCTTTCTTAGTTGTATAATTATAATTTATTATATCCTTCAAAATTGGAAGTAATTCGAATTTTAAAAGGGTTTGAAATAGGCATCTTGCAATTAAGGAGTATTTGATCAATTTAATATTTAAAATTCAGAAATAATCATAAAATATAAAATATAAATATTTGGCTAGCTCACACCGGGCCGGGCTGCCTCACCTCAGTAACGCTAACACAAACAAGTATGGTTTCAAGCGATTCCTCCCCCTAATGAATTCTATCACACAGGTGTTAGTGATTCAATTTGCATCATTGAATTCTTCGAGAACAACTAAAAAATCTAATAATCTAAGGTTTTTTCTAAATGCCTCTTTAAGGTAGTCCAATATCTTTGGATTGGGCTGTTAGTTTGTGTGCTTAACTTTTCTACTGCATAGGCGATATCAAACATATTGGTACTAACAACATATATAATTATTTATATATCATTTGAAAATATTATATTCTATATTCTCATTATCGCTCTTTTTTAGTCTTAAACTATGATTATAAGGATTTTTAGTCTTTAGTCTTATTGTCAAAATAGATAAATTTTCTAAGAATTTTTCAATTCAGTGAGATTTAGATATTTGGAGACCTTCTAGTGTTCAAACTATCCTCAATTCTTATATGGATTCAGTTGTACCGACATCTTTCATGTCAAATTGACTAGTTATGTATAGTTTTATTGATATGTCTAAATTTGTTTTAAAATAAGTATCTTAGGAATATCACGAGACAAAATACATAACTGTCAACCTAAAATTTGTTTAATAAGAATCTATAGACTCGATAAGATTATCAAATTTGCCAAGACATTATTTGTTATATCGCGAAAGTAAGTACACCAACACAAATAAAGTGAACTTTAAACGTAGAACAACTACATCATGAATAGCAGAAAGTAAAGACGAAAGTAAGAAAAACACACCACAAGTATACAAGACATCAATTTACGTGACAAACCAAAATCGAGAGAAACCATGGACGTCCATGATAGAAATCCACTATGAAACCGAGAATAAACAAAAGAGACAAGTAATTGTTCCCTCAACGAGAAACTCTATTTGCCTTAGGGTTTCTCCTCTAAAAAAATCTATGAAATCTCTCATCTCTTGCTCAACCCTTGAAACACCTTTTATATACATAGAGTTACTTTAGAGAAATTATAGAAATAACCCCCTACTAAATTTTATCGGGGGCTGCTGCCCCCCTAGTCCCTTCTTGGGATGCATACTATACACTTCATTTGGCTGAGTGTAGTTGGGTTGGGCGCCTTCAACGCTTACCCGTCCCTCAGGATGGGCCCCTTGACAACAATGATTAAATTGTAAATGTGCATCGTACAATGACTTGCAAAGTTACTTGCAAAATTTTAACTATGAACAAATGCATAAAAAATTACATTATCTTGCTCGTTGAAGTCATTTTCATGCCTTGCCTCTGTGACAACCGTCGAATGCTCCAAAATGCTAACATCTTGAAGAGAGGAGAGCACAACATATATAATAAAAGAGGCCACCCTGCTTTCTTTACCGATGTGGGACTATTACAGATGGGATAGTACAAACACCCCCCCCCCCCCCCCCCCCCCCCCTCTCTCACATGTGGCACACACTGACATGTGCAAGGCACAATCAAACGATGCTCCCGGAGTAGGTCAGCTTTGATACCATGTGACAAAACTCGAGTGCTCCAAAAGGTCGACCTCTTAAAGAGAGGAGAGCACAACATGTATATTAAGAGGCCACCCCGCTGTCCTTACTTATGTAGGACTATTACTGGTAGGATAGTCCACAATCTTAATATGGACAAATAACCCACATAATTTATTGGTAGTGAGTTGAATTGTTGACCACCGATGCATCAATTAGTTTGAATGTGGTCTGACTCGAGCGTGTGGTACTTGTAAAAAAAATCTTAAACAGGATGCCAAATATTGCTTGTGCTTTTGCTTGTTACTTTGTACCACGTTGAGATTGATGTTAATCCACGTCAAAACGATAAACTTGTCTTCTTTAATGTTAAAGTTGTCTACTCATGATCTCTTCATAGTTGGTATGCCCTAGCAAGATATAGGAGACGAAAGCTGCATCAAGGGAGCCTCGGATGGCGTCAAATAATAGTTGCCACACTTGAATAGAGTTAGATGGTGTGCCTTTGAGCGGTGGTGTACTGTGCAAAGCAACCCAAATTCATCGGTAGAGAAGAGGGGAAAAAAAGGGAAGGAGAGAGAGAGAGAGAGAGAGAGAGAGAGAGAGAGAGAGAGAGAGAGAGAGAGAGAGAGAGAGAGAGAGAGAGAGAATATAAATTGCAGTGTTTCTCACTTCAACAGTACGTAAGTATTTATAGAATTTTTTTATTTGTTTTCAGTTTTTTTTCTTGCATTTTTCAAATTTGTTTGGGCCATTTTAAAGAATGTTTTAAATTGTTTTTTATTTTATAATTTTTTAAAGGGGGGCTTAGTGATAGGTCCCTGGTCAAAAAATCAACTAGAATAAATGTCCTTATATACAAATTGTCAGGAAAAAAATATCCCTCGCTGCACTTCAAATTTATGTTTCATGTCATTCCTTTCTAAAACTAAACTCAACCCTAAACCTTAAAATTTGTAGGCCTTTACCTGAAATCTAGATGTAGAAATCATAAAACTAATCCTAAATCAAACCCCTTCGTCCCATGTGGCTTCTCGTCGCGGCAGCAGCGAGCAACTGCAACTTGATGCCACTGCTCGTGCCCGCCAGGGCAACGGTGGCAAGCAATTACATCTCTTGGCCGTTGCTCGTGCCCGCTGCCACCTCTACCATTGCTACTCGTGCCCGCCTTCGACATCATTGCTCATACCCACCTCCGCCATCGGTGCTCAAGAGAAATGGGAGAAAGGAGAGGCCAATGGTGAGGGTAATTTAGGCTTTTGATATTCCTTTTTATCGAACCGATCCTTTAACCAAGGACCTTTGGCTAATCACATCTTCTACCCATCCTTCTAACCTAACTGATGTGTTGACAGAAACCTTAGTAACATTATCCATTTTTAAAACCCAACTGTCATTCGTTTGACCATTGGGATGAGCGTGCGTTAAACGAAGGTAATGTCAAGCGAAGGCTGACACGTTTTTTTTTTAAACTCAACGGTCGGCTGCAGACCATGACAAACATCTTCAGTGAGGCCTACGGGGATAGCGAATAGATTCCACTCGCCAGATGGAGCTAGTGGAATAAGGCTTCGTTAAGCCCTTGTTTGATAACGCTGAAACAGGATCACGGATTCGTATTTCAATGTTTTATCAAATTTCGTATGTTTGATAACACTGAAACGGCTTTGCGCGGACTTGCTTTTCATCAAAATCATGTAAAATCTTATTCCACTCGCTTGAATGAATATTTCAATGAAATCAACTGCAATGATCCACAGTTTAGCGAAATAGTCATCCGCTCAGATTTCAACATATGTGTCCAAACAAGGGCTAAATAAAGAGCACTACACTCAGAGTCGGTTGGATGTCCGATTTTAAAACAACGACTCGCTACAGTAGCTCTTTACTGTAGCGAAGGAGCTAGTGAGTCTGTGACGACCAAGATCCAATAGGCCAATAGCCAAGAGCCAAGACTCCTGAGGCTGGAATGCCAAGATGGATGAGGTGAGGTGAGGTGAGGTGAGGTGTACAAGGCCATGAGTTAGCTCCACATCGCCTGGAGAGAAGGAGATCCTGAGCTACTTATATAATTTTCCCTCCCAAACATAGAAGACGCGTTTTAAAACTGTGCGCCGCTACGGAATTCGTAAGAACTCCGTAGTTAAGCGTGCTCGGGCGAGAGTAGTACCAGGATGGGTGACCACCCTGGGAAGTTCTCGTGCGGGCATAGGCAAAGCGGATAAAATCTTGTGTGTTTGGGGTGGATGTTACAGAGTCCCTTGTAGATCCTCTATGACTCCTTAAAACTAGGACAAATCCTCCAATATGGCTGAAACACCAATTTAAAACAAGAGTAATGCTACTCGTACAATCTAAGAAACAAACTAGACCCAAAAAGTGGTAACGGGGCTCAGGGGTCAATGCATCACACCAAGCATTGACCCTTGGGCCGGGCATAGGCAAAGCGGATAAAATCTTGTGTGTTTGGGGTGGATGTTACAGAGTCCCTTGTAGATCCTCTATGACTCCTTAAAACTAGGACAAATCCTCCAATATGGCTGAAACACCAATTTAAAACAAGAGTAATGCTACTCGTACAATCTAAGAAACAAACTAGACCCAAAAAGTGGTAACAGGGCTCAGGGGTCAATGCATCACACCAAGCATTGACCCTTGGGCCGGGCATAGGCAAAGCGGATAAAATCTTGTGTGTTTGGGGTGGATGTTACAGAGTCCCTTGTAGATCCTCTATGACTCCTTAAAACTAGGACAAATCCTCCAATATGGCTGAAACACCAATTTAAAACAAGAGTAATGCTACTCGTACAATCTAAGAAACAAACTAGACCCAAAAAGTGGTAACGGGGCTCAGGGGTCAATGCATCACACCAAGCATTGACCCTTGGGCCCTGCCACCACTTCTTGGGTCTGGTTTGTTTTTTAGATTGATTTTTGGAAAAGTTTGACCTAAGTCTTTTTTGAGATATGACTTTTAGTTGCAGGACATGTTAATTTCGAAATATAGCTCAAGTCCCTCCCGATAAATACCCTTTTTGAAGACGAATATATACTCTTTCTGAAGACAAATATATACTTGTAGGGACCTTAGCATATATAGCAAATTAGTATGTCCTGCGGCTGTTATTGCAAAATAGTTAAGGACCTATACCTAATTTGTCATTGTTTTTTAAGATTGCCCGAGTAGAATTACTTAGGGCTGGCAATTTCGGACCCGACACGAAGTTAGTGGGTCTGGGTTAGGGCTAAACGGGTTCGGGTCGTAAACGGATCGACACGCTAGACCCGTTTAATAAACGGGTCGGGTCCGTGTTTAGGGTCTGGACACGGTAGACCCGGGATGACCCGTTTAAATTTCAACGGATCGGGTCGGGTTGGGTCGGGTCTACCCGCAATCCGATACTGTAATATATAATATCAGCGGGTCTATCGGGTTAGGTCGGGTCGAGTCGGATTGGGTCAACTGAATAAACCCGTGTGGTAAACGTGTCTAACGGGTCTTATCGTGTCTACCCGTTTATAAACGGGTCGGGTACGGGTTTAGGACCTAGACACGATTAGTTAAACGGGTCGAGTCCGGGTCTAGGGGTTTTGGACACGCTCCGAAACTAGACACTGATACGAACCCGACCCGATACGACCCATTGCCATCCCTAGCATTAGTATTAACACAAATTTTTTTTTTAAGGAATTACTATTAAAACAATTTGAATTAATGTTTTTGGACATTGCACAGCCCAAAAGGCCCATTACGACAAAGCATCGAGTGTTTGGGTTGGTCTACCCGACCGCACTGGTCCAACCTTCTAAATCGAACCGAGCGCCAAGCCTGAACCACCCTCTAACCCTAAACAAGCTACAGTGACAACGATTCCATTTCGATCGGACGATCAACGATGCATCTCCCTCGCTATAAAAGGCCACCGCCTCCATCCCCCCCAATCCTAACCCTAGGAGAGAGAGAGAGTGCCGAGTGGGAGCGGCGGCGAGAGAGGCGAGATGACGACGCGCTTCAAGAAGAACAGGAAGAAGCGCGGCCACGTGAGCGCCGGGCACGGCCGGATCGGGAAGCACCGGAAGCATCCCGGCGGCCGCGGGAACGCCGGCGGCCTGCACCACCACCGGATCCTCTTCGACAAGTACCACCCGGGGTACTTCGGTAAGGTCGGCATGCGCTACTTCCACCGCCTCCGCAACAAGTTCCACTGCCCCACCGTCAACGTCGAGCACCTCTGGTCCCTCGTCCCCGACGCGGTGAAGGAGGCCGCTGCGGCCGCCCCCGACGGCTCCGCCCCGCTTATCGACGTCACCCAGTTCGGCTACTCCAAGGTGCTCGGCAAGGGGATGCTCCCGCCCTCCCGCCCCGTCGTCGTCAAGGCCAAGCTCATCTCCAAGACCGCCGAGAAGAAGATCAAGGCCTCGGGCGGCGCTGTCGTGCTCACCGCCTGATACCCCTCCCCCATCTGCAGTTATCCGGTGATCTAGGGTTTCCTTAGTCGCCTGTTTATCATTTTGTTTGCTTTTCCAAGGATTGGTCTTTTGATCTGAGCAATTGGTTATGAAATTAGAACTGTTTAAGCTGCATTTCAAATTTCCCCTGTTTGATTTACCTTCGTTTGGAGTATCAACATGTTTTGATCAATGCTTTGTGTTCATTCATAGCTTAACTATATGATTAAGAGCATAGGTCGTCATTGATTTAGAAGACGGCCACCTAGATTGATTAGCTGCTTCGCTAGCCCTAGTTGGGTCATGTGCCCCCATTTTGTGCATCTGCCTGCCGCCGAGATGCCGCCTGGAGCGCCGAGACCCACCCTTTGATCTCGGGCAATAGGATTGTGAGTGACTAGATCCAAACCTAGATGAGCCATGTTTGCGGAGCACTTAAGGTCCCTCCGCAGACCCGGATCAAACCTATGTATGAACCACAACACATGATTCTGAGCTATGGCAATTAGGGGGGCCGTTTGGTTTGCAAATTTGAGGCTATTTCCGCGGAATTGGAAATGATCTCTGGTGTCATGCGTGTTTGGTTCCCTGATTTGAGAGGGGAAATCTATTCGCGAGGTGGCGTGGGGGGGGATCAATTCGGTGTTCGTGGCTTAGATGGGACCGGGAAATCCATTCCTCCCGAGGTTCAGGGGGAAAGGGCTCATTTTCCACACATATTTGTTCCGGTCTTGTCTTTTGCTATTCGTTGATTTACCACCCTTGTCCCAGAGCCCTAACCCGCGTGGTGGTGGTGGTGGTGGTTTGCACTATCTCCGTTCTAGTCATTTGCCACGATTTCCCTCCTCATGTCTTGCTCGAACCAAACACCCCTTTGTGTAATGGAAATGGAGGCCCCTCTCATTTCCCGCCTCATTTCCTACTAGAGCCAAACGGTTTTAATTCCATTTCATGGGTAGTCAATTCCATATATTGAACCATATAGGCATGTCAGTCACTACAGCTCTTCCGGTAATGCTTGCCGTGAGCACAACCCCTTCAATAATAAATAGGAGATTAGGAAGGTAATAAAGGGATGAGACAGAAATAGAAGGGTGAATAGTTGCAAATAGTAATAACTTCGATCGAGCTTTCAGGTTGTGTTGATTACTTGTAGTAACTAACTTATTTGCTCTATTTTAGTATTTTATAATCCTCAAACATATTTCTTTGGATTTGGATATTTTGTAATTTCTTTAAATTTATGTTAAACTTTTATAATGGCATGCATTGCCCTTCAAAATGTTATATCTGATGCTTGCCACTTTAACATTGTTTCCTGCTCTTTGATCTCTTCCTTCTTTGTTGATCCGAGGAGTAATCCATCCTTAATTTTTAAAAGGGTGGAGGTGTTTAAACTCCTTGCGAGTTGCGAGGAGAGAAAGGACAGGTATTTGAGTTACAATGCAGCGAAGACTTTTAATAGGAGCCATTATCACTAAAGCGGAATTGACTTTGTGATTCAGGTCTTGTTCAAATAATTTAGGTCTTATTCGGCTTCATTGTATTTCGGTTTGATTCGGCCAAATCAAGTTTGATTCATCTAGTGGATTCATCCATCCATTCAATTTAGTAGAACCTCGCCATGAGAGTGTGTTGGTTGGGTGGGTGTGCTCGGATGACTCGTGCCATGATTGAATAATCTTGAATTGTTCTGTAAGTGCAATGTTACATCAAACTCCTACGAGTTAGGCTTGAACAAAATTTTGAGAGAATTCAATTATATGCTTTGGCTGATCTTTACGGATAATTGCTAGAGGTTAGAGGCACATTTGACACCTCTGCCTATTTGTATTTCAAGTTAATTATGGTCAATTCTTGGGTGATACGGTAACTAAACATGGTATCCTATTAGGTTTGCTTGGCTTAAAAGGGTTTCAGATGTCTGACCTCGGTCGCTGACGGCGAAATAGTAAAATTATTTAACTTTTTTTGTCGTTTGCCATCCGAGCCTCTGCAGCGGAAGCCTTGCTGTCGACTCCTTTCCTGACCAGCTCCGGCCACAGGATTCAATCTTGTGATCAGGTGACTTGGCATGCGGCGACTATTCCCGATTGTGAGGGATTCAAAGTGATCCTCGTCACTTGCCCCATCTTCGTGGCGGAGGACGTCCTCCTGAGCACAGAGATCTCCTCTCAAGCTTAGACAGACACTCTGCTTCTCTGCGATGATGATGCCTTCAAAGGGAAAGTCCTAGCACGGGTTAACGGATTCCTGGTTCGGGTCTTGCTCCAGGGCATGCTTCCTCCAGATATTTTTTCGTCGACATCATCTTGTTTTTCTTGGTTGAGGTGTGTAGGTCTTGATTTGAAGGTTGGTAGGACTGTCAACCAGTGGAGCCGCTAGACAGGATCAGCATCATCCAACCTTGTCGCCTTCGATGTCCACTCCTCTTGATGGTTCTCTCCTCTGTTGCATTCAACAAGTATGCCTCTTCTCAGTCTTCGGTCTTTCTTGGGCTTTTTCGCCTGCCGGCCCTCACCGACCACATCCATTGTGTTCCTCAGGTTGTGCTTAGCACATTGGGAGTCAGACCATCATCTTCTCCTGGTGTACTCCGTACATCAGGCGTTAATCTTATTCTTCTGGTGTGCTTATCACGTTAGGAGCCCTATCCTTTTGCGTCGTATTTTTCCGATGCTCTTAGCATGCTGGGAGCCTGATCTCTTATGTCTTCCTCTGGTGCACTCCACATCCTGGACAGCCATTCGTCGGATTCCCCCCGGATGCGTCCAGAAGGACAAGAGTACAGCTCTCTCTCATGCTGTATTCCTCAGCTATGCTCTGTACATCGGGCCTTTGCCTTATTTTTCGGGTGCGTTTAGTATGACGGGAGTCTGATCATTGTCTTTCCAGAGTGTGCTCCATACTCTGGCCATTTTTCTTATTTTCCTAGTGCACTTAGCATGACGTGAGTCCAACCATTGTTTTCTTCTCTCTATCAAATTGTGTTCATCCGCTCTACTCTTCTTTGTATTGGTTGTTAGATGTAGTCTTGGTATTAGTACCATACTAGTAAAAAATCCGAGCAATGCCTGGATGAACTTGATGGACACCACTTAGCAAGGACATCACAACCGTTCGAATAAGTGTGGAATCTTAAGAGATTACGATTCACTAATCCAAGTGTGATTCACTTGTTAGAGAGAGAAAAAGATATTACTAATGAAATTTCTAATTAACATCAATTGATCATTAAATATAATTTTATGAGGTATTTATCATCTTTATATTAGGTTCTTAATGAGATTTATGAGAGAACCGTGTTCCAACATGAGAGAAGGATTCTGGTTCTTTAAAGTAGTCAACTTGTCATAGAACGGAAGAGAGGACTCTATTTTTGTCATCAATGTTCGGATGATCTTAATGCATGTCATTTGGCACAAAGGAAATCACTTGTTAGAGAGAGATAGTAACATTAAATCCCTTTGAATGAGTATTTATCATCTTTATGGTAGGTTTTTAATAAGATTTAAAAGAAAGCCGCGTTCACACATAGAAGAAGGATCCTAGTTCTTTAAAAGAGGTCCACGTGTCACAACACGGGAGAGAGGCTTCCGTTTTAGTATATAGTATAGATAGATGGGGTATGGAATATTTTTGTGTGTGTGGGGGGGGGAGGGGGGGTTTCGCATACGATTTGTTAAGAGGGGGTTGTGCCTTTCTTCTTTGACCATCGTGTGGGAATAGCGTAGAGAACCTTTTGCACATATGGTGCCAAAGATTGTGTGGCATGAATCATGACTACAGCAACTATGATTAGAACCCTCTCATTGTTCTCTGTTGGCTGTCTAGTAAAAGTTTTTTCCTCAACCGAGTTCGAGGGGATATTCTCAAGCCACTTGAATCGAAATTTAAATCGAAGAGGATCCTTTATGTAGGCCTCATCTCGGGTTAACATCAGGAGCTATGTTCTGCATATCAGGCCCTTGCCATGTTTTTCGGTACATTTAATATGCCGGAAGTCTGACCATTGTCTTTTCAGAGTATGCTCTATACGCCGGCTATTTTTCTTATTCTTCAGTGCACTTAACACGACCTGAGTACAACCATTGTTTTCTTCTCTCTATCAGAATGTGTCGATCTGCTCTCCTCTTCTCTCGATTGGTTGTTAGATATAGTCTTAGTCAAGGTTCTAAAAGGCGTTAGTCGGGCGGTGGGGGGCCGTCTAGCGCCTAGGCAACACCTAGGCGTTTTACTTTTTTTTTAAAAAAAATTAATTATTATTTTGATATTATAATTAATATATATATATATATATATATATATATATATATATATATATATATATATATATGTTTAAAAATTAATATAAGTTCAAGATTATTCTAAACCATTATTTTAAAGAACAAGTACATAACCATAATTCAAGATGAGTGATTTAACAAAAACAAAAGCAAACATGGTCTGCTTGGCCAGCCTTAGGCCGCGTATCTTGTCTGATCCCGCCTGGCTAATCTGAGCTCGTCTAGACTGCCTAGGCGGCCGTCTTGTCCCGCCTGAAACTTGACCGTTTTTCTGGAGCGTCTAAGGTGTAGGCGAGATGGTTAGGGGCCGCCTGGTGCCTATGCGGCCGCCTGGGCTGTTTTTTAGAACACTGGTCTTAGTATTAGTCCCATATGGGTTATAGAAATTTTTATTTTTTTGTGGGCGAAAGGGGAGGGGAGGGGAGGGGAGGGAGTCACATTCGATTTGTTGAGAGGGGGTGGTGCCTTTCTTCTTCACCATCGTGTGGGAATAGCTTCGAGAGCCTTTTGCACATATGGTGCCAAAGATTGTGTGGCTTGAATCATGACTAGGGCAACTATGATTACAATCCTCTCATTGTTCTCCCTTGGCTCTCTATTACAAGTTTTTTCCTTAACATTAGGAAGTTTACGTGTAATCCCCCCTCCCCCCCCCCCCCCCCCCACCTATGAGTTGTTTGTGGGTACGCTTGTCCACGTGGCTTGAATACACTTGTTGATCAATCCAACCCGTAGCTGTTCTTGCCTACGTGGTTTCCTCCATGTGCTCTTCGCGGAGTATGCCACTTGTGCATCCTAAAACCCTAAATTCCTCTTTGCATTTGCACACCTAAGAACCGGATCGTCTTTATTCCTTTGTGCCTCTATTTCCCTCTATTCGTTGCTCCCATCTACTGGATCGGGATTTAATGTTGCAGTTTGAACCATCCAGAGCCGGCTCGATACAAGTTGAGGTCTAAGACGAAAATGTTAAATATGACTTTTTTGATATTAATATAGTAATATAAATAAAACTAAAATTTCAAGTAGTATGAAGATGTTATGAAACGGTGGTTGCATCGGATATGGATGCCCACCGGATAAAGACCCCTGGATTATTGGGATTTAGAGATTTACCCCGTCTCTATCCCAACCTCCGATTATGCCTATATATAGGGGTCTTGTGTTAATAATAGGATGCTTTTTCGCAACACGTTATCAGCACGAGAACGAACGCTCCGAGCCCAGCACGACTAGAGAGAGAGGAGACGGAGCTTTGGCCGATCACAAAGCACGAGCGGAGTTGCACATCCCGGCTCCGGATCTCGTCGGCGGCCCCAACCCGGCAGACCCCATCGAAGAGAGAGAGAGAAGAGATAGAGAGAGAGAGAGACGGGAGATCACGACCCGGCCGCAGTCACCTTCTCCGAACACGTCCCCCGACACCGGTAAAACTCGAACCCGGCCGATCAAAACGAGGGAGAAGAGAGTGGAGACGACCATCACCAGGTACGCCCCGAAATTCCCTCTTGTCTGTCGTCGCAGCCGGTCGGAGATCCATTCGACAGCCCGAAACCGGTGGCAGCAACCCGCAAGACCGGCGGCAACAGCCCGCACACCCGGCTGCACTATCCTGCATGCCCGGCTGCACTATTCCGCACGAACGGCGGCAGCAGCCCGCACTCCCGGCTGCATTATCCCGCACGCCCGGCTCCACTATCCCGCACGACCGGCAGTGCTGCGGAAGCTGCGCGCGAGCGGCTGCCGGAGCCATGCTCGAGCGCCGGCAGCACGCGCGCGACCGGCGGTGGCCCGTGCGACGTCGGCGGGTGTCGGTGGCAGCGTCGGCGCCCGAGTCGCGGCTGGCCCGCGGACTGCTACGGGAGACGTCGGTTTCTGTGTTTTTTTTTTGGGGAGATGATGAACAGTGTTCATCTCATTGGGAGATGATGAACAGTGTTCATCTCAATGGGTGTTATATCAGACCCGACTGTATTAATAGCATAACCCGACCCGACTTCTGTTATATCAAACCCGATTATAACCGGACCCACAACCATTTATAATGGCTAAACCCGACCCGAATGCATAGGCGAACCCGACCCGACTGTGGATAATACAAACCCGACCCATTAGAGTTTGTATGCATTCACATATATGTTACTGTCTGATTTAATCTATACCATCAGTTCTATCCTGTTATTGTAAGGCCGATCCATAGCCTATCCGTTCGATCCATATATGGATCTTGGGTATCTGAAATATTCTGGACGCATCGATACGGTCAGATTTTACTTTTTCATACGCACTGTTTATATATTTAACTGTTTAGCCCCTAAGGGACCAATTTGCAATATCTGGTTTACAAATAAGGACAGAATTGTCCTTAATTGTAACAGACTCTATACGGTACATATATCTTGTGTTTTCTTACCTGTTTCATGTGGCATAATATGTCATTTTTTGCATTAGTCGTATTTAAGCAATTAGTACCTTTTAGAAAAGCTTGGCAAGGCGCATGACGGTTCCATAGAACCCGCTCTACCTTGGCAAGTGGTTTTTAAAAGGACCCTATTAATACCCAGTATTAATAGGTTTTGTACATGATATGTCACATTGTTTTCTATAATATATCTCTACATATTCATATGTTGAATATGGTAATCATAGTAATAAACAATATATGAACATGCGTGTATACATGAATATATGACTATGGTTAAAATAGATTTGAAGAATGAATATATGAGCATAGTAGATCCTGTAGATCTCTGGAAGGCCCTCAAGAAACGCTACGATCACCAGAAGATGATCACTTTGCCTGCAGCAAAGAGCGAACGATAAAACACTCTCTACCTTCCACCCAAATAACATTATATTACAACAACAATACAGTGGTACCAGAAGTACTCAGAACTCATATAAGTTCCCTTGATCGCTGAAAAACATAATACCCTACTGTTAAAGAATTATAATTCTAGATCCATTGGATCATTGGCATTGCCAGAAGCAAATGTCAATGATATCCATAGAGGTAGGGGTAGAGGCATAGGAAGGAGTTGTGAAAGACACGGCAGCGAAGGACGCAATTAACTACCCTGGAAGAGGTAGAGACCACCCTGGAAGAGGTGGACACCAGTATCATCCTGGAAGAGATGATAATTAGGGTCCTAGGAAGGACATTGGTCTAGAAACTGTCGTGCCAGTAAACATGAGAAAACAATGAGTGGCCTGAAGATTACCAGAAGCAGACCGATGCCCTGAAGACATCGTACCTGGAAAGTTCAGATTACTTTGATGAGTTAGACGATGGCACATTAAATCCCTGAATCTTGGGATCTCTGAAGACTTTAGTTTTTCTTTTATTTATTCTGTCAGACACTGCTAAGTAGTCTTTATTTCCTGTCAAACATTGCTAAGTAGTTTTATTTCCAGTCAGACATTATTCAGTAGTTTTTATTCTGTCAGACATTGTTAAGTAATTTTTATATTCTATTGGATATTATCAATTTATATTGTCGTTCTGGTGATTTTACTTAGAAATTGTGTTAGTAAGTTTTATCATTGATACTTCTCTTATGGTATTTATTGACTCATAAATTATCATTTAGGAACGATGACCAACTGCAAAGAGATTTGCCTGATAGATAGTGCAACAACACATACCATACTGAAACACAGAAAATTCTTTACAAATGTTGAATATAATTCACGTATGGTTACTACAGTGGCTGGCCCTACTGACATAGTTACAGGGTCCGGAAGAGCCCATATACTTTTACCTAATGGTACTCATTTGCTAATTAAGGATGCTCTATACTCAGAAAATTCCAGAAGAAATTTACTGAGCTTCAAAGACATCCGAGCAAATGGATATCATTTAGAAACTACAAATGAAGGCAATCTAGAATACCTCTGCATCACATCTAAGAACGGAGAGCATATTTCCATACTAGAAAAATGCTCGACCCTATCTTTAGGGTTATACTTTACCCACATTGGGGTTATGGAGTCCTATGCCACTCACTTGAACCAGAAGTTCCCAAATCCTGAAGATTTGGTCCTTTGGCATGATAGATTAGGTCACCCAGGGTCCGGTATGCTTAGAAAGATCATTTACAATTCCTATGGTCATCCTCTTAACAATCGAAGTTTGACTTTTCCAAATGACCATTTTTGTGACCCTTGTTCCCAAGGGAAGTTAATCACTAGACCTTCTTTTAAGAAAATAGAGACAGAATCACCTACCTTCCTGCAGAGGGTTCAAGGTGATATCTGTGGTCCTATACACCCTCCTAGTGGTCCATTTAGATATTTTATGGTCCTAATAGTTGCATCTACTAGATGGTTATACGTGAGCCTACTCTCTACTAGAAATTTAGCATTTGCTAGATTATTATCCCAAATTGTCAAACTTAGAGCTAGTTTTCCTGATCACCCTATCAAATCTATCCGATTGGATAATGCAGCTGAATTCTCTTCTAAAATCTTCAATGACTTCTGCACATCCATCGGAATAGAAGTCGAACATTCTGTTCCCCATGTCCACACCCAGAATGGCCTTGCTGAAGCTTTTATCAAGCGATTGCAATTAATAGCTAGACCATTACTCTTACAATCAAGACTTCCAATTTCTGCATGGGGGCATGCTATCTTGCATGCTGCTAATCTTGTTAGACTCAGACCTACTTCATACCATAATTTTTCTCCTGCACAACTTGTGTCAGGTATTCAGCCTAATATTTCTCATCTTAGAAAGTTTGGATGTGCTGTACATGTCCCTATTCCCCCTCCAAATAGAACTAAGATGGGTCCCTAACGTAGATTGGGGATTTATATAGGTTTTGACTCACCTTCAATTATAAGATTCTTAGAACCCTTAACAGGTGATCTATTTACTGCTAGATTTGCAGATTGTCATTTCGATGAGACAGTCTTCCCGCCGTTAGGGGGAGATAAAGAAGTTTCTAGGCAACGACCTGTTCCAGAAGAACGGCGTGAATTATCGTGGAATACTTCCACTATGTCTCATCTAGATCCTAGATCTCCCCAATGCGAGGTAGAAGTAAAAAGGATTTTGCATTTGCAAGATATCGCAAATCAATTACCTGATGCCTTCAATGATGCAACTAATGTAACTAAGTCGTTTGTTCCAGCCAAGAATGTACCTGCAAGAATTAATATTCCAACTCCCACAAATGAAACTGCTGCACGTCAGAAACGTGGCAGACCTATAGGTTCCAAAGATTCAGTTCCCCGGAAGAGGAAGTTGAATGAGAAATCATGCCCTAAAACTCCAGAAGAAGTTAAGGTTCCAGAAGAACCTGGTCATAATGCTCCAGAAGAGATTATGGACCATATTTTTCCAGAAGAAAATATTTCCCAACGGCCAAATTTCCCTTAAACTCCTGAAGAGATCCCTGCAGTGATTATGGATAAGGTACCGGTACCAAATAATGAGAGCTCAATATTCCATATGAGGGGTGAAATTTGGGACCGAAAGGAAATAGTCATCGATGACATATTTGCATACAAAGTAGCTACTGAAATAACAAAGGGCGATGATGAAGATAATGAACCACGTAGTATCTATGAATGTCGACATAGAACTGATTGGCCAAAATGGAGAGAAGCTATTCAAGCTGAACTTGAATCTCTCAAGAAACGTGGAGTATTTGGACCTATAGTACAAACACCAAATAACGTAAACCCTGTAGGTTTCAAATGGGTGTTTGTAAGAAAAAGAAATGAAAATAATAAAATCGCTAGATATAAGGCAAGGCTTGTAGCCCAGGGATTCCTGCAGAAACCCGGGATTGATTATGAAGAGACCTATTCCCCTGTTATGGATATAGTTACATTTAGATATCTCATTAGTCTCACAGTTTCTGAAAAACTAGAGATGAGGCTAATGGATGTCGTAACAGCATACCTATACGGGAACCTAGACACAGATATTTATATGAAAATCCCAGAAGGATTCAAGTTGCCTGAAGCAATATCAAAAGTCCCAGAAGGATTCAAGTTGCCTGAAGCAACATCAAAGAGTGCGCACTCGATAAAACTAAGACGAGCATTGTACGGCCTGAAGCAATCCGGAAGGATGTGGTACAATCGCCTTAGTGAATACTTGTCTAGGGAAGGTTATAAGAATGATCCCATATGCCCATGCGTTTTCATAAAGAAATCAGAAAATGGTTTTACTATAATTGCAGTTTATGTGGATGACATAAACTTGATTGGGACTCCTGAAGAGTTCAAGAAAACTTCTGATTATCTAAAAAGGGAGTTTGAAATGAAAGAACTTGGTGATACAAAGTTTTGTCTCGGCCTGCAGATCGAGCGTAACTCTAGTGGGATTCTAGTACATCAATCCTTATATACTGAAAATTTGTTAAAGAAATTTAATATGGATAAATGTCACCCACTAAGCACTCCCATGGTTGTTAGACCTCTTGATATTCATAAAGATGCATTTAGACCTAAAGAGGAACATGAAACTATTCTTGGTTCTGAAAAACCGTATTTAAGTGCTATTGGTGCTTTATTGTATTTAGCTCAATGTACTAGACCAGATATATGTTTTTCTGTTAATCTATTGGCTGGATACAGTTCAGAACCAACTCTTAGGCATTGGAATGGAATAAAGCAAATATTTAGATATTTGCGAGGAACCACTGATATGGGATTGTTTTATTCTTGTGGTACTCCTCACTTGATTGGTTATGCAGATTCAGGTTTTCTCTCTGACCCCCATAAGGGTCGATCCCAAACAGGGTATGTATTTTTGAATAACAATGCAGCTATTTCTTGGAGATCGACCGAACAAACACTTGTGGCCACATCATCGAACCATGCTGAAATATTAGCCCTGCATGAAGCAAGTAGAGAATGCGTATGGTTGAGGTCACTTGTGCAGCATATCAGAAGCAGTTGCCAGTTGGCATCAGTTACCAAAGAGCCGACAGTTATTCACGAAGATAATGCCGCATGTATTGCTCAAATTCAAGCTGGTTTCATCAAGGGAGATCGAACAAAGCACATCTCACCAAAGTTTTTCTACACCCACGAACTTCAGAAGAAAAGGGAGATTGAAGTCAAGCAAGTACGGTCAAGCGACAATCTTGCGGATCTTTTCACCAAAGCTTTGCCCAAGTCTACTTTCCAGAAGATGGTGTACGGCATCGGACTGCGACGGCTCAATCACCAAACAAATTGATGTAATATAATCAGGGGGAGAGATGTAATAATGTAATAAGGAGGAGATATAATCAGGGGGAGAGATGTAATAGTGATAATGTAATAGTTAGGCGGAGGGCATCCTGAAGATGCAAATTTATGCGCGCTGTACTCTTTTTCCTTTGGTGGGGTTTTTCCCACAGGGTTTTCCCATCAAAGGTTTTAACGAGGCAGCATTATGCGCATCCACCATAGTTCCTGAAGAACTTGTTCCTGAAGAACTAAGATTGTACTCTTTTTCCTTTGATAGGATTTTTCCCACTGGGTTTTTCCATCAAAGGTTTTAATGAGGCAATCAATGATAAATGGTGGTCATCCAAGGGGGAGTGTTATGAAACGGTGGTTGCATCGGATATGGATGCCCACCGGATAAAGACCCCTGGATTATTGGGATTTAGAGATTTACCCCGTCTCTATCCCAACCTCCGATTATGCCTATATATAGGGGTCTTGTGTTAATAATAGGATGCTTTTTCGCAACAGAAGATTTTATCTTATATGTAGTTTTAGGTTTTTATTTTGCTACATTAGGGCATTCTTTTCATATAAAGCCTATGGTTATTTAGGTGCCTTTATGTTTTGGGGGTCTTTCTTTTGTAGGGGGCCTTAGGCGACTGCCTTGATTGTCTTATGGTTGAGCCGGCCCTGGAGCCATCACCAGTGAGTAACATATCATACATCACTGTTGACATTCACATGTCACTAGCGACATCCAGCGGATCACATCGGACACCGATACAAATTCTTGTGATGTACTAATGGACTAATACCCACCCTTTGCTAGTCATATCGAAAGCTCACCCCTCGAATGATGTGTCATCCGGTTATAGATAACCGCTTACCCCGAATGTTTTAAAAGAATGACTTACCAAAAAAAAAAATGAATGACTTAAAATAGTCGCCCATAATCTCGAAATCACCGTGGTTTGAGGTCTAGCCATCTACACGTCCCCACCCATTTGATCACTCGGCCTTTATGATGGGTGTCCCCTGGGTTTCTCTTGATGGTTGTAGATAGGGGTGGCAATGGGTCGTGTCGGGTTCGTGTCTAGTGCCGTGTCGTGTCCAAAACCCCTAGACCCGGGCCCGACCCGTTTAACTAATCGTGTCTAGATCCTAAACCCATACCCGACCCGCTAATAAACGGGTAGACCCGATAAGACCCGTTTACCACCCGGGTCTATTCAATTGACCCGATCCAACCCAATCCGACTTGACCCGAAAGACCCGCTGGTATTATATATTATAGTATTAGATTGCGGGTAGACCCGACCTAACCCGACATGACTCGTTGAATACTAAACAGGTCTTCCCGGGTCTACCGTGTTCAGACCCTAAACCGGACCCGATCCGTTTATTAAACGGGTCCATCGTGTTGACCCGTTTACGACCCGAACCCGTTTAGCCCTGACGCAGACCCGCTAACTTCGTGCCAGGTCTGCTGCGTTGCGGGTCCAATTAAGTTAAGGGCATCGTGCCCTTCACCGCACGTCGTTCTATTTACAGGAATTGGTAAAAGCATTGGGGGGGGGGGGGGGGGTAAAATAGTATTTTCGTCTTGTAGCATCACACTATAAATACAATGTTTAGAGGCTCTCTCCTTTGCAAAAACTCTCGCGGTACGTTGATCACTCCCCCAAACCCTAGCGCGCAACCCCGCTTGCCCCTCCTCTCTCCCGACCGCCGCCGACCGTCTCCGCCCTCTCCATGGCACAGCAGCCAAGAGATCCGGCGATCCGTAACATTATAGAGAAAACAGCGATGCTTGCTGCGAAGCGTGAGCCCGGATTCGAGGAGCGTGTCCTCTCCATGAACGCCGGCAACGCCTATTTCAACTTCCTCCTCAGCTCCGACCCTCACCACGCCTACTACCAGGACCACGTCTCCGACCGCAAGAAGCAGATGGAGAACATGATGACGGCTGAGGTCCGGGCGACGAAGACGACGGCGCCGGCTGCAGATGCGCCGAGAGACGGAGAAGAAGAAAGATGAGCAGCCGGCGAACCATGCAGCTCTTTCTCCACTCATGCGGATCTGCTTTATTACTTTTAAAAAAATTAATTATTAGCTTTTTTTTTTTTTTTGTCTGGGATTTTAGTTGGATATGGTTTTTAATTTTTCTTTATTTTAATAATTGGATTAGTAGTGGTTTTTTTTTTTTTTTTTTTGGGGGGGGGGGGTTAATGTGTGAGAGGCCCCTCACAACAGATCCATCCCGTCCTGTTCTTAAGTTTCATTTACCCTAAGGTCGCTTCCCCCACCGTCTCTTCTTCCATCTCTTCCGAGTAGCTCCGACGGTGATGTATGCAGCAGAGACAGTGGGGGCAACGGCCAGCAACTCTGATAGCGATCCGGCGTATGGTTCAGGATTTGGTTGAGGACCCTAGGTCTAGGATTCATTCCATAGTATGTAGATCTTAGGGTTGGGGTTAGAGAACGGTTCGGCAGCGGCGGTGGCATTCGGTATTCGGTTCAGTGGCGGGGATCAATCTCCAGCCGGCTATGATGGGTTCACTGATTCTGTGGGCTACCGTACCTTAATGCTTATGGGTATATGTCGGGTTAAGGTCCGACCTGTTGCCACTCCTACTTTATGGCAAGAGCAAAACTAGGCACAAGCCATGCCACTTACATGAACCTATTTCCGTAATGGGAGATGCTATTTACTCCTTTGTCCTTGCCTCGGTGGATTTTCGAGATTGTTCCTCCCTTTTGTTTGGGTTTGCTCCAAATCGCACCGTAAAGTTTGAAATATTAGTATCATAATACATCTTTTTTTCAACTACTTGATTTTCTCATTTGGTAATTTTTATCTGATCAAAATTGAATTGAAAGGGTAAAATGTAGTTTCTTAACTATAGGGGAGTTTAAGTGTTCTTGAGCTAAACTTCAGGAGAGCAAAGTGTAATTTAACCAAATTTTAATTTGTATGCTATTACGATCCTGCACTTTGTTAATGAATCATGGTTCAGCGTTATCTGAGGGGACACCTTTACCTCGTAGAAAGTTAATTGTCCCATCCACTCCACCCATTTCCTTCTCTTTCTAACACCACCCAATGTGCATCCCACCGCCCAACAACACTAACTGATGCAGGACGATCTTGGTGACAACGTAGGGGAGGGGATGGAAGGGCGAAAGGGGTTGTCGTTCTCCGCACCGACGGTAATCCGACTTCACGCCGGCAAACCTCTCATTCTTCGATCCTCTCTTAGGAACGCAATACGAAACCTCTCACAAAAATCAAAGCAAAAATTACCATTTTTTTTATCATCATTCAATCAATCTATATAACATTTTAGGGCTGTTTTGTGCTGACTAGACAACTGTCGGAGACAACTTTCGGAGACAAGTTGTCCATCCGATCGGATTGTACGTATCAAAACCACACCCCCACACCCCCACACCCCTCTAATCAAACGGTAAACAGAGAAGATCCTGTAATCTGACCGTCTCACGCGATATACCCGGCCACCCTGTAATCTGAATCCCACTCCCCCTAATATCTCTCTCTCTCTCTCTCCCCCTCTAACCGACCCCCCACCCCCCTGCGATCTGAATCCCACGCCCCTGATCTCTCTCTCTCTCTCTCTCTCTCTCTCTCTCTCTCTCTCTCTCTCTCTCTCTCTCTCTCTCTCTCTCTCTCTCTCTCTCCCCCCGTCGCTAACCGGCCCCTCCCCCCACCACTACGATGTGATCCCCCCCCCTCTCTCTCTCTCTCTCTCTCTCTTTCTCTCTCTCTCTCTCTCCCCGTTGCTAACCGCCCCCCTCTTCTCTCTGCGAACTGAAACCCCCGCCCCTCCCGCACCCCTTCTCTCTCTCTCTCCCCGTCGCTAACCGCCGCCCCCCCCCCCCTACACCACTGCGATCTGATCCCCCCGCCCCCTCTATCTCTCTCTCTTTCTCTCTCTCTCTCTCTCCCCGTCGCTAACCGCCCCCCCAAAATCCTCTGCGAACTGATCCGGCGGCCCCCTGATTTCTCTCTCTCTCTAACCGCCCCCACACCCCGCCCCAACACCTCTTCTGCGATCTACTCTCCCCCCCCCCCACCCCCCAAAAAAATCCTCTGCGAACTGATCCGGCGGCCCCCTGATTTCTCTCTCTCTCTCTCTCTAACCGCCCCCACACCCCGCCCCAACACCTCTACGATCTGATCCCCCCCCCCTCTCTCTCTCTAAAATCAGGACTCCCCGATCTCCTGCCATTGTTTCGGTAAAAGGGTAAGCTTTCTGCCATTGTTGGAGTTCTACCGATTTTCCTACAGATTTCTGTGCTTCATCCCCGTTATTGTTGGGTTCAATATTTGCTCAATGTTTATGGTTTTTGGATACACAGCTCTGGGACCTCTTCTAAGGTATCAAAGTTTTTGATAATCTGATCCCCCCCCCTCTCTCTCTCTAAAATCAGGACTCCCCGATCTCCTGCCATTGTTTCGGTAAAAGGGTAAGCTTTCTGCCATTGTTGGAGTTCTACCGATTTTCCTACAGATTTCTGTGCTTCATCCCCGTTATTGTTGGGTTCAATATTTGCTCAATGTTTATGGTTTTTGGATACACAGCTCTGGGACCTCTTCTAAGGTATCAAAGTTTTGATAATCTGGATTATAGGGTTTCTGGGTTACAGAATTCGTCTGCTCAGTGTTCGGAACCAATTTCCACTTCTTAGTTTTGTGTTCTTCCAGGTATAGTTGTACTTCGGGTTTTTATTTTCCACCGTGCCTCATTCTCTCTCTCTCTCTCTTTATACCTTCTAATATCAACCTGTCTCTCATTTTTGCAGGTTTCCAACACCGATCAAGCCACCGCCACCGGTTCCTTTCTCCCTCTCTCCCTCTCTCTATCAATGCAAAATTTTGTGTGCAATGTTAAATAACCCTTCTTTTTTGTGCGTTAGATTTTCTACCCAATAACCCAACCCATAAGCACAATGCAAAATTTTGGGAGCAATGTTAACTAAACCTTTTTTTGGTGCGTTCGATTTGGTACCGAAGAACCCAACCTATAAGCAGATTATACACTTTGTTTTGCGGGGGAATCTTAACTATGCACCACATATTTTTCAATGAATTAGACTTTACTTCACTCTGTGTTTACATAACACTTTGTTTTGCGGGGGAATGAAAAACTTTTTTTTTCATTGAATTAGACTTTAATTCACCCAAGTTTTTTTCTCTCTCTATCTTCTTTACTATGTAACTGTGTTTGTTGGATTTATTTTTATCTCTCTTTTTGAGTGTGTCGTTGGGAGTGAAAGACAGTTTCCGGTTTGTATCATACATGACAAAATTTTATTTTCATCTCTCTCAATTTTGAGTGTGTCAATGTGTTTGTTGGATTGTTGGGAGTGAAAAAAACAAATTATAAATTATCTCTTTTTATCTGTTTCTATATGATTTATTTTCATTCATTTTTGCAGGTTTCCAACACCGATCAAGCCACCGCCACCGATCCCCATCTCCCTCTCTATATCAACCCAACCCCATCCCACCCAAGGTTCCTTCTCTTTCTTATTGTGTAACTGTGTTTGTTGGATTGATTGTTCTCTCTCTCTTTTTGAGTGTGTAACTGTTTTTGTTAGATTGATTGGGAGTTAAAGACAATCTCTGTTTCTTATCATTCATTGCAGTATCCATCGCATAAAGTCTCTATTAACTATTACCTTGATTGATGATTCTTTATCATAGTAACAAAATTCAGTGGTAAGAAAATTCTCTCTCTAAATGTGAATAATATGGGATTTTTTTCTACGGTTATTCTAACTTAACCACCAAAATTATCTCTCTAAATTCGCCACCATTGCACTGTCTGCTACACTAAGTCAGTTGTTAGGGCGAGATATAACCATCACCCAGAAGGGTGGAAAAGAGTTCAGTTTTAAAAATAAGACATGAAATCAACGAAAGATCTCATCAAATTTTTTCGATGATTTTTTTTTGTTTGTTAGATTTTTTTTTTTGGCCCCGACCCGTGTAGTGCGTTTGCACCTGATGCATGCAGCTACGTCAACATGTAGTATCAGTTGATCGAGTTACCACATAATAGGAAAATGCTACTCCAACATGGAGTAGGTGTTTGGTTTGGTTTAATATAAGTGATGGAGGACATATGAGTGGTTTTATCTTTGGCAAAATATAATTTTGTCTTATATATACTTTGAACTTTTCATTCAAACCAATGTTTTAAAGCTTTTTATCAAAATCTTTTTACCAAATGAAAATATGATTTCATCCCATTCCCCTCCGAAATTCTATTTTGTCATTGTTTGGGGAAAAGATGTGAGCTGAGCATCGCACCGCATGCCCATAGCGTGGGTAATGAATTATAGGGCTTTGGTACTTATTAGGCGCATTTAACACTTTGTTTTGGGGGGAAAATTAATAAAAATATGGGGAGTAAAGTCGAATACAATGCAAAATTTTTGGGCAATGTTAAATAACACATCCTTTTTTCGTTCGATTTTGTACCCAAGAACCAAACACATAAGCATCTTTGAGTCAAAAAAAAATAAAATTTGCGAGTCAAAAAAAATTAAAATTGGCAAAAATTCTATTTTGTCATTGTTTGGGGAAAAGATGTGAGCTGAGCATCGCACCGCATGCCCATAGCGTGGGTAATGAATTATAGGGCTTTGGTACTTATTAGGCGCATTTAACACTTTGTTTTGGGGGGAAAATTAATAAAAATATGGGGAGTAAAGTCAAATACAATGCAAAATTTTTAGGCAATGTTAAATAACCCATCCTTTTTTCGTTCGATTTTGTACCCAAGAACCAAACACATAAGCAGATTTGAGTAAAAAATAAATAAAATTTGCGAGTCAAAAAAAATAAAATTGGCAAAAATTGTGGGCCAAATTTTAAATAAGCCTTTTTTGGTGTGTTCCAGTTTGTACCCATAAGCAGATTTGGAATTTTTAAATATGCTCCACATATTTTAAATTGAATTAGGCTTTGCTTCATACTTTCTCTTATATGGTGAGCTGATAGAAGATTTACTTTTGGGTGGAGTAAAGTCCCAAAACCATTCATGGGAGTATCCATTGCATAAATTCTATATTAACTATGCTTTCTTTTTAGCTTTTTTTTTTGCGTTCGATTTCGTACCCAATAACCCAACCCATAACCATATTTGAGTCCAAAAAAAAAAAATTTCGCAAAAATTGTGGCTATGGATCTTATTCCTGATATAATTAATAGGTGCTGCTATGGATCTTATTCCTTCACCACCATGTACGCCTGAGTATGTTCCTTCTACCCCTTCGGAGACTCTACAAGTGGGGCAGGACAAAGATGAGATTATCCCACAAGCGTGTGATCTTCAGGTTATCGGGCAACCACCACAACCTGAGGACTTCTCTCATCATGGCCACTTTTCTCAATCCAACAACATTGTCTTACACGCGGCTGGCTCCAGTGAGTTTGCCTCACAGGTACAATGTTATTCAGTAATTAAATAAATACAAAAAATTAAACTACTAACCTATATTTTAGTGTATCTTACAATAAATATAATAGAAAATTCAATATAAAATATAAAGATCTCACCTAATTAACTTCTTAATCTATCATATCCATATCTATAAAATTACTTATAAATAAAGATAACCACTACCAAATTTAAAATACCTAAATCTATCAAAATCTTTCTTAAAAATATTTTTAAAACTACCATATTTAATAAATCCGAAAATAACATATTTTCGGATTAAAATAATAATTTTAAAATAAAATAATTATTTTATTTAAAATTTTATATTTTATTTCAAAAATACTATTTTAAAGAATTATTAAATCCAAAAATAATTATATATTTTTATTCAAGCATCGAAACACATGCTTGTCGAATCTGCTCCTGCATCACTAACCACCGCCACTATCACTATCACCCACTGCCCACCACCATCGAACAAGGAAAAGTCTGCCATATAGGGGCCGTTTGTGGCTGTGCAACTAGCCCTGGAAGTGACAAGGTCAGTGAAGTGACCCAGTTCGGACGTTTGGTTGCACGGAAATGGCCCCTGAAGTCGAAACTTGCACTTATGCGGTCCCTCGATTTTCTGAAAAAAAAAAAAAAAAAGAGAAAAGAGGCAAAGTGGCACTTTGGAACCTTTTCAGAGACATTAGTTAAGCCAGAATTCCCCCATCGTCCCAATTTTTATTCTCCTCATCACCATTAGTCCCACCCAACCAACCTGAAGAAAACTCTGGCTGCATGCTCGTCCCCTCAATCGATGTTTTATGGATCTTGTTCGCTCTTCCGGCCCTCTTCAGTCACTCAAGCAACTACGCCTGGACCGATCAATCCTCGATCTTGTCCGTTCTTCCGGTGGACATCAGGTATACATTTTGTAAAGAAAACCCTAGAAGACAACTTAGGAGCCATACGACGGATCTTATAATATCAATCCCTTCCCTTCGAAGGGCTTTTGGGTCTACTTCTATCGTATGAGCCGCAATCACTTCTATAACTTCCCAGTAGTTCAATACCTCCACCTGAAAAATACGATCCTCCGAAAAATAGCGTGAGCCTCCTGACTTTAAAGATAACCTCGCATGCCACTTTAGGGGTGATCAAACTTGGATAATTCCTATGAAACAAACATTGAAAGTGACAGAAAAGACTTCCACACAGTACAATACTAATAAACAAACACCAGACGTGCGAGAGCCTCATGTAACCAAACAAAAAAACTGACACTTCGGTCCCAGAACTGACAGTTCACCGAAATATAGTTTTGGCAGTTCTCACACTTCCTTAGACTTACAGACAACCAAACGGCCCCTAAGTTGTGGTCATTGTTAATCAGTTCGGGACCAAAGTGATTAGAGGGGTCGAAGACTACTATATAAAATCATCCAACACTCCTATAAAGTGGAGTATGAATTTTGTACTTCTTTGATCCCATTAATGTATAAGCATTGGTTTTGTTGCTCAATAAACACTAAATACACTGATAACACTAGATTTTTTTTTTTTTTTTGTCAATCGACATTTAAAAACTCTTCCTTTCTCCACTCACCGACACACATACATTCTCACCTTGTGCCTTTTGCTGCTGCAGCAAGAGGGAAGGACACCCTCTGGGGCGTCAGTTGCGGCTGTTGTTGCTGGTCAGTGCTACTCCTCTGCTCCTGAGACAGGCTAGGGTTAGGGTTTGGGGTGGGGACATCTTCGTCCTCCTCCGTCTCCTCGACCTGGGAGGGTGGCTGCTTCCTCGGTATCAGGAGCTGGTAGTTGGGGCTGATCAGGGTGTCCTGCTCCGGTGGCAACGGGATCACACCCGGCGGTGCGATCGACTTGGGTAGTGGGACCTTGTTTCTATTCCTCGCTAACTCAAGCAGTACCTGAACACAAAATAATAAATAATAATAATACATGGCAAACAAGACCTCAGATTGAGTAATAGGTGATCAAGAAAATTTCAGACATTTTCAAATCCTAGAAAATCTTAAATACTGTAAATTTTATTTTGAAAGGTTTAAATACTGTAACTTTAATCACACAGGATGCAGAGAGGATCACACAGGATGCAGAGAGGAAGGGTAGAAAGAGAAAATTCGCAAGAGAGGAATAGAATAGGGATGGAAATTTTGCTGCTTGGTTACATGGGGAAATTACTACTCTTGCAAAATTGCAAATTGAAGGATTCCTAACTCCAATTTATTGGTCGATAGTAGTGATGGTGGTGGTCGTGGTGTACAAGTCAATGATAAGGCAGCATTGCGATGGTGAGTGGAGTTGGTTGCTGGTGGTGGCGGTGATGGCGGTCGTGGTGAGGGCATTGGCGGTGGAATGAACATCTGGATGAAATGACACGCCTCGAAAGGCCTGGATCTAAACACGGATTCCACCAGCAATGTGAAAAAATAAATAAATAAATAAACTGCGATGCTATTATATTCTCAAACCTACTTAAGATCCTCAATGACTTCTACTTCTGAAGACCTAAGTTTAATCTAACCCATTACTAAACCAAGTAAATCATGACCATCAAACTAGATGTGTGACACACAGGAGAATATGTTGACCTCCTCCAAATTAAAGAGCCGAATAGTCATCTACATTTTTAATCCCGCTTTCAAGCCATGACAGTTTGGTTGAAGAATTTGCTTGGCATCTCCGTAACTTCCAAAAGTTGTTCTAATCTACACACATGAAAGCATGTGAAGCAATCTCAAGTTAGGGTTATGCGCGTGTTTGGCTTTGGTAGTGTTTGGATGAGCTTTCTGCACGTCATCCGATACTCCAGTTTTTGTGGGTTTTCCAAAAGCTTCCAGGGAAATTTTTCCAAAAAGCTGAGAGCTTTTGCAAGATGCTAATCCGCCAAAGGCACTTCCCATTGAAGCTTGTCCATACCCGGCTTTTATCAAACTTAAAGTTTGTTGCAAGTCCTTGATTAGACTGCAAACCTTAATTGAGTTGCACTCAATCTATAGCAATGATTAGACCCAAATCAAAACCAACTTTCACCGTATGGTGTATAAATAAAGTGGTGCACCTAAGGGCAGAAACAAGGCTTGCTCTTTGGCGAGGAAAAAAAATATTTTGACCTCCTACAGTTGGCAAGATTCAAACCGTGGTCTCTCTTGTGCAATGGCACTTATAGACGTCTCTTTAACTAGGACAAGTATGTACTTCAAAAAAATACTTTTGATCCAACTCAAAAATTCTCAAAAGTAGGAGTCAGACCAAAAAATCCAAATCTAACTCAACATAGCACAAATTGGAGCTAGGAAAGTGAGGGGTCAAGTCCGCATCCGAGTGCTAAAACTAAAAACTAATTTAGGCCAGTTTCGATCAAGTTCCAAACCAGATTGTACCTACTGCACATCCCCTCATGTGAGTCATGTGACTCACCAATAAATGCTTCTGCAGCATGCATTTACCAAACCCCAAATATCTGAAATAAGCACTTTTTGAAAAGGGCCCTTATGTAAGTGCTTCTTGAAAAGACATTCCAGGAATAATGTTTCTGTGGCAACATCTAATAGTAAAACACACTCAAACAATAGGAATTCTAATTAAGAAAACTCGGACGAGGGCAGACAACGAATATAGTACCACAAAGAATATTCTACTTGCAGGTTGCAACATCGGGACTGCAACTTGAAAGACTAGAGTATTGGTGGATATAATGATGAGTCAGTATTGATTGCTTATTATAAGAAACCAAATAGAAAGAAAGAAAATCTAAGGAAATTGTTGGTAGCTACAGGCTTACATATGTAGGAAAGGTAAATATTATAAATGTAGTGGGAATATTGGTGGATGAGGATAGGAAGGATAACCATGTCGAGGATAAAAGAATAATAGATAGTTTGTTAGCACTAATATTGTCTATAGGTGAGAACATTGTTAATGTATGCAACACAATTAGGTATTGATGAAAAAAAAAAGAGCATTTTCGTTAAAGATGGCTTAGTGTAAGGAATTCTTGAGGGACAAAAAAATATTTATAAGTTGTGGTTTAAATTGTCATGTAGGGAGTAGTGGGGGATACTAGAGTACATGGGGACAGGGGTCTGGAAATTGGAATGCAATACTTGAACTTGTGATGTCCAGTGATATAGTGACAACCAAGGATGAAAATATCATAATATTTGCAAAATTTCACAAAATATTACGGTTTTATAAAGGACCGAAATGAAATGTACACAACAGTATCGAGCAACTAGTAAACTACTAGATATCTCACGATATATCACGAATTTGAGAAATTTGTCGATATATTCCAAAATTTCTCAAATTTTTAGAAATTTGACGATCTCCCCTCAAGAAAGTTCTCCACTCATGAGTGTGCTTCTCTCATGAATGGGTTTCTTGGCATCAGATTTCAGGAAGGAGTTGAAGATCTCAGCTCATGAATGGGTTGTTTGATAATGGATTTAAGGAAGAAAATAACGATCTCCACTCACGAATGAGTTTCCTTCATCAATAGAGTTCTTGAAACCATATTCGGGTTTCATACAAGGTTTTGAGGAGGAAAAAATGTTGTTTTAGCTCAATGAGGGGAACAATGGTCCAATAAAAGTGAAGTAGGGCTGAATAATAGTCAAACACGACTGGCCGATGGAAAAAGGGAGGGTGATGTATAAATACAATATATCACAAGAAAAAAAGGGAAGAAGTAGGGAATATGAACAACCATCTCTGCAGTTTTGCAGGGTGCACATGGCCTGCGAGTAAGGTACTAGAGCCTAAATCTCTAAATGATCAAAACGGGAGGCTTGGTCCCTCTTTAAATAGATCGGGTGTTACTTCAATATACAAAACAATCAGACCCTCTAATCGTCCAATAAGGACGGTTGGACACTTTGTTTATGCAATCCTAGCTTGCACAAGAGGAGCACTGATTATTATCAGTGGGGAGCACTACAAAGCATTAGGGTAAACACCTCATTATACCAATCCCCTTGGGCAACTGATTAGAGAGATCTACTGTCTGATATCAGAGAATGAGTACCATGGAGTCTGGAAGCGGACACCCCCCCCCCCCGCCCCCCCCCCCCCCCCCCCCCCACCCACCTTTGCATCTATTGTAGGCTTGTAGCCAATCGCTCCCTATTGGAGAGGAATAGTACGTGTTATTATGGGAGGTAGTACTATGAAGTATCGAAGTGGACACCTCACCTAGACGGCCCTTCTCTCACTTTTCCTAGCTTGTCGTTGCACTTGTTGCATAGGAATAATACAAATTATCAGGTGGAAGTACCAATACTGATCTAAGAGGAATTCTAATTAGATTCATAAAAGAATATTCATACTAAACCAAACGATTCAAATCAAGCAAGTTTTGTATAAATATTTCATTGTTCATGTTTCCAGTTCCTAGTTTTTGTTACAAAACCTATATTCCATCAAAAGCCCTTCCTAAACTCTCCTAAGCCTTTAAATTTTCACAGAATTTTCAAAACATAAAGTGTGTATCCTTCCTTCATCAAACCTCATGCCCCTAAGACCAACATCCCACCATTACTAAACACCTTTCCATCAACTTTCATTCCACTCTTTTTTACATTTCCAATTCAACATTAGACAAAACACAGGTCCAATTCTAGACCATCAATGGAATTCCAGGACACATGGATGATTATAATTCCGTTGGGCAAAATAATTCGATCAAATCAGATCTAAATAGTTGAACAGACTTTGGATCAAATCCACAAATTCTGTTATCTTAGCACCAGGGCAAGGGTTTGGTATAGTCAAGACAAAATCCATACCATATCAGAGAACAAATTGTGTTTGAAAAAAAAATCAACTTACAATCAGACAGGCACTGGCATGCCTTATCTATATATGTAATTCCTTAATCATTTAAAAAGGTGATTCGAGACATCCTGACTATTTAGGGCCTACAAGGTCCCCATTAGGCATGATCTATATGATTTTTCAGTCTTCCATGTCCTTTACTCATCTATAACGTCAAGCATCTGTGTTATGGTAATCAAATCTTGATGGCCTGCCAAGCTCATATTGTGTAGGATGTGGGTACAACGAAACAGCCCACAAGGTTGTCCAGAGTATTCAAGAACACTATTTCTTATAAAAAATATTGTTATTAGAATCATTATACTTCTCTTTTTGAGGGGCATATCTCGCCTATTACAATTTACATATTATCATTAGATGTTTTCAAATATTATACAGAGATTTTACAACTTAATGAATAATTTTTTTTTTTCATTGTGCATCAACAGCTGGGTTTATGAAATGGAATACTTAACTAAAAACTATTCTCTTTTGAACAATGTCATGTCAATCCTAAAAAATGAACTTTTGCACATGGTCATCTATGCCTCTACCATTTTGGATGTAAGCCCACTTTAATCACTAGCTATGAGATTTTAATAGCACCTTATTGAAACAATAACCGACATTTATTTCTAAATAATCAGAACATAACGTGAGACATTTGAGGTGTCAAAAGGAGGAAGGGAGACAGCATACAAAACTTGGATGGAGAGGCTGAGCAATGGTATGGGGACACTTCCGAATCCTGAAGACTTGGTCAATCCATGTCGATACACACCTCCGATTCACAAAGACATGGCATTGAGTAGAGCCAAGATATCACCGTAATTCCGATCGAAATTTAGCAAAAAGGAGCTTTTTATTTGTGTTGATTTCAGAAATGTAGAAAATATTCCTAATCATTAATTGCATTTTCAGTAATAAATTTTTTATTTTGAATGAAATCCTCCAAAAAAAAAAAAATTGGAGAACTAAATGGGCTGCCCCATGTTTAAGGACAGGACTAGAAAAGAAGCAGAGATCCTAGCAAAATTAATGAGAGGATATACAGAAACACGAATAAATCCATGGTATTCTTTTCCTCTCCCACCCTGCTGAGCAGAGGTAGAGGGTATGAAGAGCTAGGGTTAGGGTTTCAGGAGGGAGTACCTCGCGGGGTGGGGGCTGGGAGAAGGAGGAGTTGACCTTGGACTGGATGGCGAGGCGGACATCATCCGGGTCGATGGAGGGCTTTCCGGCGTGGTCGGAATAGACCTGCGCATCTGAGAGGACGTCGACGACGTAGCGGTAGCAGAGCTCCAGGAATTGGTGCACCACCCGAGGCTCGTACTCCCCCTCCCCCACCCCCATCGACCGCAGAAGCTCCTTCACCACTCGAGCATCCCGAGGCTCCGCCGCTTCCCCTCCGCCACCTCCTGCTCCGCCGCCGCCGCCCTCGAACTCCATTCTCTTTCCAGCCCTGCTCTTTTTCTTCGTCTCTCTCGGGTTCTTTAACTTCTTCCTCTCTCGGGTTTTTATGACTTAAGGGCCTCTTTGTACCAAATAGTGCATGCCCGTGCCTCTCGGCACTGCAGCGGGCCGCCTTCGACGGCAACACACCTATCAGCAATGCAGCGGGTCATCTTCGACGGCAAAATCCCCCCGGAGCATCACCACCCTCACCCTCACCCCCACCATCCACCTTCGGCAACAAAAAAACTTTCGGCGGCAACACCGGCCTGCCCCGACGGATAGACAACCGCTAAGACTCGATCAGATCCGTTTAAATATTTATTCTTTATTTTTAAATTTTTTATTACGTTGCAACTCACCATCATGGGTGTCCTGATCACAGCTGTCTGTTGAACCCATCATAGACTATGAATGGATGCTGGGTAAACCCAACCCGACCCGACTCAACCCATTGATTTTTAAACGGGTTTTAAACAGGTCGTAGACAAAAACCGGACCCGACCCATTTACTAAGCGGGTTAGTCGTGTCGACCCGTTTACAACCCGGTTCCGTTTGACCCAAACCTGCTAATTTCGTGCTGGGTCGTGTGTCGGGTCCAAAATTGCATACCCTTAGAGACCCACCTCTATCCCACGACGTGTCATCAGGCCTGCGAATCTCAAGCAAAACCTATCAAGATAGCAGTTGTCCCCGACTTGACGTCCGCCTACACCAGTAAACTGTCATCGGTTTGAATGTGGGAGTACTCCCTTTCTTCCATCATAGCTGCTCTCTCTCTCTCTCTCTCTCTCTCTCTCTCTCTCTCTCTCTCTCTCTCTCTCTCTCTCTCTCTCTCTCTCTCTCTCTCTCTCTCTCTCTCTCTTAAACCCAGCACCATCTCTCAGAATCTCTCATCCCTCTTTATGATCTTCCTTGCTAGTATACTAATATGATATTAATGGGAAATATGCACAACCAACAAAGGGAGCTAATATGTCTCTCTCTCTCTCATCCCTCTTTATGATCTTCCTTTTTTTCTAAAATAATAAAATTTTAAACATATAAAAGTGAATAATTGAATCTTGATCGACGGTCGGATTTGCCTTTTTTTATCTAGTCAGCTTGTTTCTTTTTGTCTAGTCAGCATTTGGTTCCATATTGTCCTAGTCAACACAAAACTGTCGTGCCATGTTATATAGATTTGGAGTGACCTCAACCTCGGGCACCCCTCACCCATCATTTTAATTATGGCACCCATATTTTTCTTGGCTCCTACTCATTTTGATGCCCCATGTCACCCTCCTTCCTCCTCCTTCTCCTGTATTTTTCATCTTTCTCGAGTTGAAATCCTAAGTATATGTTTCTCTGTCTTTCTCGTGCTGAAACCCTAAGTGCATGAGGCTGATGACAGTGGTTGCCCGTCGAACCAACATTATTGTGCCGATGTTGGCGGGTACATGCTGATGTCGGTATGGTAATGTTGATGGTTGCTCCATCGACATTGTCAACGAGCAACCATCGACATCAGGACTTAAAGTTTCAGCATAGGAAAATGGAGGGAGGAAGAACTGTTATAAAATTTTGATTATTTTTTGGGAGAATAAAATAGTGTGTTTAACTTTTATCCCACATTGAATGGAAGAAGAGCAAGAGGTGTATATTTAAGAGAAAATCTCCCTCGTGGCCTTCTAGTAACACAAGGACTAAGGAATGTACCATAGGGGTGAGCGTCGGTTTTGTCGGTCGGTTTCGGTGTCGGTTTTGTCGGTTTTATTTTTTTTCGGTTTTCGAAAAATCAAAACCGAAACCGAAATGGTCGGTTTTTGTCGGTTCGGTGTGATCGGTTTTCGGTTCGGTTTCGGTTAATATGAGTTATGCTAGAACCCTTGGCTCTTGAATCTTAATCGTCAGTTTATCAAAAATAAGTGGATGATTATGTTCTTACATAGTGCCAAAATGAAAGTTCAAGGCAAAATCAACCGATGTTCACTCTTTTGAAGCATTGTAGATGTAACATAATTACTTCGTACTTGCACTTACTTGAAACAAAAGTATTATGGCCGTTGTGTTTATGTTTTAAGAAGTCGGGTCGGTTTTTTTCGGTTTCGGTTCGGTGTTTCATACCCGGGAACCGAAACCGAAACCAATTTAATTGGTTTTGTCGGTTCGGTTTGTTTTCAGTTCGGTTTGATGTTCGGTTCGGTTATTTCAGTTAAATGTTGGTCGGTTTCGGTTCGGTTAGGCGGTTCGGGTCGGTTTTTGCACAGCCCTAATGTACCATACCACACACGCATGCTCATCGAGACAAGCACGATCGTGGGCCATGTGGCCGCGAATGGGCTTCGGGGTTCTTTTTTGGCCCAATTTGTTTTCTTAATTGTTTATTTTTTATATTTGTCGGTTAGAATGGGTTAAGGCTTCCTTTACTAGACGTTGCAGAGAGATAAGTGAAGGCTTCTATTACTGTACGTTGCGGAGAAGTACATATGTTAGTTATTGCATACCGAATGTTACAAGAGTAATGTCTCTATCTGTAACGCTTTCTTACTTTATGGGTAACTGCTAGTGGAGGGCGCCTATATAAAAGAACCTAAGGAAACCAAAGAGGACACACAACAAGAACAACGCTCTCTCTTTTTCTTTCTCGTCTAGAGTATGCTGAAAGTCCCATGAGTTTCCTTAAGTTTTGAAGAGAGTCTGACAGTTGTTGTACTTCGAGGAGTAATCACCTGAGACCGAGGCGACGAATATTGCTTTCGGGGCATTGTGCAAGTACAAGTCTTTTAACAAGAAACTGATAAGCCAATTCCCTCTTATTACTGCAATTATTTGAGCCTTTTGCTATATTGTTTTCTCTTTGCTATAATTAGACTAGGCTAGAGACAAAGAAGATAGAGGAAGAGGAAGGGGAAGAAGGAGGGAGGAGGAGGAGGAAGAAGCAAGAGGAGGACAAAAGAGGAGAAAGAAGGAGGGAGGAGGAGGAGGAGGAGGAGGAGGAGGAAGAAGTGGGAGGAGGTTGGGGGCGGTGTTAAAAAGGGGCAGCGACGAGGAGGTGGGGAATGGGGTGCGGCTTTGATGGGGACCCGATAGAGGTCAGGGATGGGGGTAATTGGGGGATAAAAAAAAACTTATATGCTTTGGGCTTGACTGCAGTAAATGGACTTGACTGTACTCCAAGCTTGTGTAAATTATTTATACTGTTTCTTGCAAGAATTTCGGCAAGTAGGCTCCTTCGCCTTTAATATCCATGAAATTGCACTCTTATGTCAATAATCAAAGTTGAGACTCCATGGTAGGTTTGTTAGGTATGTGTAGAGATTCTCTAAAAATAAAAATTAAAGTGCATGGCATAACGGCCTAGCATACTATCAACTCGTCTGGCTTTTCACATTTTATTACCCTTGAGAAGCTAACTCATTCTATTTAACCACTTTGGTTGAAAAAAATATTATTTTTTACAAATTATAATGTCTTAAAGATTCTACTTAACTTGAGTAGCTACATAAATTTCAAGTGATCAGTGACAATGAGTTAACTCAACATGACATTTAAACATGGATTCCATATCTAGTGTTCCCCATGCCAAGTAGTATAATCATCCAAGTTATCGATCACACCCGTTGGTAACTCGAGAAACTAGTTCCAGAACCCCGGCTCGATGCTCCCTTCATGATGAAGAACTCACGCATATTTTTTTTCCTTCTTCTTTTAATTGATGAGTTCCTCTTAGTCCATTATAAAGATAGCTTCTGATTGACACTTACTCATTGTGGTTCGTTTGATGTGTTCCAACACATACCTAACACTATACTTGATGAAGTGCCCAGCTTCACCAAACACATGTTGGAGAGGTAGGTCGGCTCGACCATATGACCATTAAGGCATTCGCCTAAGGCCCATGTAAAAAAAAGGCATGTAAAGTCCAAAACCTTTAAATAACCTAAAACCCTATTTAGGGTTTTTGTCTTAGGCCTCAACTTGTATCAAGCCGCCTTGTGGAGCAAGTACTCCCGATATGGACATCGTAGAGCGAACTTTCCTCAAGGCCGTTGTTTGTTGTTTGCGCGTGCTAATCTTGGTCATTGATGTCATGTTCACGAGATTATGGAATTAATAAATTGTAATTGTTGCCTCTCCCCGTTTCAATCTCCAGACCTCTATGAGCCCTTGCTCCAGCGCTCTGTCCTTTGTCCGCCAGGGCAGTTCAGCAAAAAAAAAGGTGGATATGAGTTTTGAGGAAACCGGGTAAAACTCTTTAAGCAACTATAGAAGAAGTGAATGTAAAACAAACGAAGGCATAGTGTTAGTATCTGGATATCGTATCTTATCGATTTGTATTGGTACTGGTAAGTGATTGCATATTCGGGTATCATAACTTGTTCTTCTCACTTGTTAAAAAAACATCTCTCTCTCTCTCTCTCTCTCTCTCTCTCTCTCTCTCTCTCTCTCTCTCTCTCTCTCTCTCTCTCTCTCTCTCTCTCTCTCTCTCTCTCTCTCTCTCTCTCTCTCTCTCTCTCTCTCTCTCTCTCTCTCTCTCTCTGGGCCAAACTCATCACAAAAGACAATAGATGAAGCCCCACGATCGAATTTGTGACATTTAGGGATAGAAACAATGGACTTGACCGCTGAGATGCAATTGCATATGCATGCCACTTCCGCCTATGCCCATTTTTATATGCCGGGTGTGAACTTTAACAAAAAACAAAGTATATAATCCATCAAACCAATTTTCTATTTGTTTTTAGAGGGATCCATTTTCTAATATATATAAAAAAAGAGACAAGTAGTATAATTGATCAAACATTTTTTTCCTCTTATTTTTAGATGGAATTATTCTCTAAATCTTTTGGATCAGTAATGGTTTATTAATTTAGCCAAGAGAAATAAACAAACTCGCATTGTTTGTGATTATGCTCGGAGGTCATCACTCGCATCTTGGAGAGGCTCAAACAAGAAGGACAGATCCATGGTGTTAAACTGGGGCAATCAAGCATCTCCATATTCCATCTCTTCTACATAGATGCTCTCTTTATCTTTGGCCATGCTAATATGCATGAATTAGAGGCCATTAGACAGTGCCTCTCTTACTATAGTGATATTTCAAAACCAATTAGTCAATTTTTTCAAATGGATAATTCAATTCAGTCCTAACGTGCATTGAATTGTTAGGGGGGGAGCTTGCAAATAGTATGATTACTTCTTTGATGAAGAAGAATATATTCTATATGGGCAGCCACCTTTTCATGGGGTCCTCAAAATGTTGGATTCTTGCTTTCATAACGGATATGATACAGAATAAACTGAAGGGATGGAAGGCAAAAGTTCTCTCTCATACTGGCCACACCATGTTGATTAAATCTTCCATCGGCTCTATTCCACCTTACTTCATGTCTACAATTCTACTTCCTAAAGCTCTCATCAATGATCTTAATACTTTGGTCCAAGACTTCTGGTGGGGTTATTATGAAGGTGAAAATAGGCATATTTACTTGAAGGCATAGATGTACTTACAGCTAAAGTTGATGGCGTATTGGGTATACGGGATTTTGAGCTCGTTAATAAAGCCTTTATTCTCAAACTGGCATGGAGGTTCATAGCTAAGGAAAATGGTTGGTGGACCCAAGTTCTTAAACGGAAATACCTAAGAAACTATTCATTTGGAACACTGTTGCACGATCTCATCACTCTGATATATAGCGAAGCATAGTGTAGAGTAGAGAGGAACTCAAGGAGGGAGCATGCTAGATTATTCGGGGGATGGAATTCTGTTAAAGTTTTCGGAGGACCTTTGGATCAACACATCAAGGGGAATAGCATTAGTTTGAAGCATTCTTTGCATTCAGATCTACTAGTGAAAGACCTTATGGATTGGCACACGAAGCAGTAGAATGATACTAAACTAAGGGAAGCAGGTATCAAGGATTAGTACATTAACGACATTCTTAGGATACAACTTTATACATTCCGATGACAGGTTTTCAGTAAATATGCTTATCATAAATTCCTCCAAGAACAATCACACGGTTACCCTGAATCCTCAGTATTTCATAGTAGTTTGATCGATTAGAGAAAATTGAGGGTTGATAAACAAACTTTTCCCTCGGGTTAGTACTTTCATTTGGCAAGCAGTGGTGGGGAATCTGCTAGTCAAATCTAAGCTTGCTAGATTCATTCCTCAATCTCAGCAGCATGCCAGCTCTGTAGAGGTAATTCTGAGACCGATGAGCACCTTTTCTTTGATTTCCATTTTGCCAAGTCTCGCTGGCAGGGCACACCTATGGTTAGGATAGGGGAGGATGCAGATAAAACTTTACTTGAAATGATTGTTCGTCTCTTGGGCTAGGGCAAAGAGGTTTTCATGCATACCGGCTACATCTTGTAGTTCATATGGAAAGCTAAAAATGAATATATGTTTAAGAATGTGCAACCTAGTATCAAGGGCATCTATGCTAGAGCAACTGCACTGCGGGATACATCTAAGGATAATGCTCTAATGGTGTCTCCAATTGAGGAAGGTAATCGAGACAAACATTGGTCCAAGCCACCAAAATGAATCCTAAAATTGAATGTGGATACAATTGTGGGGATCAACAAAGCGACTTGTGGTGGGATTGTTAGATATGAGGGTGGAAAACACATTTGTAGTAAGAGGAGAGTGTTAGATTTCGGTTCTCCATTGGAAGCTGAAACTCATGCTATGATGGAAGGAATTAAGCTTATCTTAGAAGTCAAAACGAACAATATAATCCTTGAGGGTGACAATCTTATAGTGATTACGCTTCTGTTGGATAAAGATTTTATCCAACCTTGGCGCATCCACAACGACATTGTGGAATGCAGAAGAATCAAGAAACCTTTAACCTATGCAAAGCCTAAACGTATTTTTCTTAGAAGCAAATGTAAGGGCTCATCTTTTAGCGGCTCATGCCCTGACTCGGAATTCGAACTTTACAAAATGAGAATCTCTTGCTTTTTATTGTTGAGATTGTTACTAAAGACATGAGCACTTCTATATATGAGAAAGCGTCTTCCTCTTTTATAGTAAACCAAGAGAATCTAATAGTATAATACTAAAATGGAAGCTCTCTCTCTCTCTCTCTCTCTCTCTCTCTCTCTCTCTCTCTCTCTCTCTCGTGTTGTGACACATGGATCTCTTTCGAAAAACCAAAATCCTTATCCTGTGTGTGAACACGGTCCTCTCTCATAAATTCTATTAAGAATCAATTATAAAGATGATAAATACATATTCAAAGGCATTTAGTCATTTGATATTAATTAGGGCAATCATTAATACTATCTCTTTTTCTAACAAGTGAATCATACCCTGACGAGTGAATCACACTCACTCTAGATTGGACACTTCTTCAGACGGCTGTGGTGTTGTCTGTGTCGAGTGGCTTGCATCAAGTTCATCCGGGCATTGCCCGGGTTTTTACTAGTTCCCACTATAACAAAATTTTATCTTTCAGGCACGGGGCCCCATAAATAGAACCCCTTGGTTTCTCAAAAAATATAAGGGTATAATACACTTTGCCCCCCCCCCCCCCCCCCTTCCCCCTTTGAAGAGCAGTGCTATTGACACACCAATATTTGCTCTCCAAACACCGTTTGAAAGTTTTTTTTTTACAAAATTACCCCCAAGTAAAATGACCAAAACATCCATTTTTTTTTTTTAATGTTTGAGACATGTTCGGCCGACTAAAGCCGAACATTATATAGTACGTTCGGCTGACCACGGGTGAACATATTGTACTATGTTTGGGTGCCGAACGTATTGTACCATGTTTGGCCATGGTCGACCGAAAGTACTGTATAATGTTAGACTCTGGTCAACCGAACATAAGGCCTGGGTGGGAGAGCTCGGGGAGGAACCTACGGCATCTAGGAGGGAGAGCTCGGGGAGGAGACGAGCTCAGGGAGGGACTTAGAGCGGAGAGGAGCTTGTCGGAGCGGTTGATGGAGGAGGTAAGGTGTTAGACGGAGAGAAAATCGACGGGAGGAGGAATCTACGGCGCTTGGGCGGGGGAGATTGGGGAGGGGCGGAGAGCAGAGAAGAGCTCACAAGAGTAGTTGATGGAGGAGGTAGGGTATTAGGGTTTGGGTGTGTGTGTGTGGAGTAATTTGGAGAAGAATGATAGTATATTGTTTTTAAAAAATTGGAAGTGTGCAGTGAGTAAATATATAAAATTTTTAAATTGGGTGGTGTGGGAGGTGTGAAGAGTATTTAGTGTGTGAAAAGGAAAAATTGGTGTGGCAATAGATCCACTCCCCTTTGAAGTCTAGCTCAAAGAGACTTAACCCCCCATATTGTCAAAAAAACTACATTTAGCCCCTTCAAGGCAGTTTGATCTGGAAAAAAAAACCAAATGAGGAAATTAAGTAGTTGACAAAAGGGGTATTGTGCTAATATTTCAAATGTCAGGAGGCAAATTGGAACAAAATCGACCCCCGACGCCATTACCGTCTGGTTAACCGGTTTAGGGTTTCCTTTCGTATTTTCCGGCGCGCGCGAGCGAGCGAGAGAGAGAGACAGAAAGAATGGCGAAGCTGTACGTCGAGGCGTCGCCGCCGGCGGATCTGAACCGGAACACCGAGTGGTTGGTATACCCGGGCGTGTGGACGACCTATATTCTCCTCATCTTCTTCTCCTGGATCGCCGTCCTCTCCCTCCTCCACTGCGCCCCCGGCCTCGCCTGGACCCTCGTGCACCTCGCCCACTTCCTGGTAAAGAAATCTCCCCTCATCTCCTTATCATAGCATCTCGTTATGCATTTGGGGTTTCTGTTTGTTTGGTTAGTATCCTAGGTTAAACTGTCCGCAAGCCAGAGATCGATCAATGCTTCGACCAGAAACCCTATATCCGTGAATGCTTATGAAGATGTTATGTTCCTAAATAGTTATCGAGCCCAATCTCCAACTGCTTCGGAGCTTTTGGAAAAACGGTCGGGTTCATAACATTTGGTATAAGAGCTGGCCCCACGACAATTCATTTATGGATATTAGCAGGAGGCCCGCGCAGATCGAGGAGTGTCTTTTTCTCTCCACAAGGATCAAGATCAAATAAATGTTCATTCTTTTTTTGTCGAAGACAGATATACCTCTGAATTCTCAATGACTAATGATCGAGTTAGACATAAATTGTTGGATACTTCTAGTAAAAAAAATAGGGACATTCTTGACTATTTAATATCTGATCGAATTATATCCAATGGTCATTGGAATTTCATATATCCTTCTATTCTCAAGGTTCGAATCCCGAAAGAGGCTACCTATAGGCTAGATTAAAATACTGGTAGGTGAGTGGAAGCCGCCAAAAAAGGAAAGAACTACCATCGGGCTAGTGTTGATAGAGTGGGCCAACGAGGATGTCGGACGCGGAAGCATGGTGATATGTTATGTGCCTAAATAGTTATCGAGCCCGATCTCCAACAGCTTTAGAGCTTTTGAAAAAACAATCAAGTTCATAATAGAAGAATTCTCTGGACAATTCATAAATATCCGTTTTTTGAACCAACCCATTTAGGGAAATGGCTGTGTGATGTTGATTTTGATATACTTGTTTGAAATTTACTATATCACATTTTTTCATCTATAATGTAGTTAGGTGATTAAGGGTAGAATTATGGGAAATCTTTTCTCGGGCGGAGGAGAGGAGGTGAGGACATCTTGTTGATGTAGCCCTTTTACTTAAATCGTCAAACTTGCTCTCGTGTTCAGTATTGTCATTGTGATAAATCGTTTTTGTTGTGTGATGTGTGATTCTTAGTCATTGTGTGGTAGAAATATTAGATGATAACATGATCTCACTTAAAGATGGATAACGTGTTGAATTTGTTTGTTATTGATGATATGTAGAGCGGTCCAAGCTGAAATGGAACCGTAGCCATATCACATATTGTGTGTTCCGCTGCTTTTTTGGAGGTGGTCGGCCGGTCACCAAAGGGAAGCACACCCCCCCCCCCTCCTTTTGAGGTCGGCATGTAGACAGAGAGAAAGTGGGGGGGTCGGCCGGTCACCAAAGGGAAGCACACCCCCCCCCCCTCCTTTTGAGGTCGGCATGTAGACAGAGAAAAGGGGGGGGTCGGCCGGTCACCAAAGGGAAGCACACCCCCCCCCCCTCCTTTTGAGGTCGGCATGTAGACAGAGAGAAGGGGGGGGTCGGCCGGTCACCAAAGGGAAGCACACCCCCCCCTCCTTTTGAGGTCGGCATGTAGACAGAGAAAAAGGGGGGGGTCGGCCGGTCACCAAAGGGAAGCACACCCCTCCCCCCCTTTTTGAGGTTGGCATGTAGACAGAGAGAGGGGGGGGGGGGGGGGTCGGCCGGTCACCAAGGGGGCACACTCCCCCCCCCCCCCTGGGTCGGCATGTACCCAGAGAAGGGGGGGGTCGGTCGGTTGGTCCACAAAGAGGGTAGCAGCCCCCCTCCTTGACGGGATGTGTAACGAAATGAGGAGTGAAGTAGCAGTCAGACACGGCCCGTAGTGCTGACAACGCTCCGCATTTCTGGGCCAACGTGACCAGGTGTCAACCGCGCGCCATGTCATCGCGACGGTTGAGCTCATTGCGGGGACACGTCACTCGCCCGATTTTCGCGGAGTGTAACCGTCACCCCGCCACTATAAAAAGGGACCCACCCCTACAGCGAGGAGGAGGAATTCTGGAGGAGACGCTGCCCGTTTCGTCCCGGAATTTGCGGAGCTGCGGAGGTCCGTCGGTCTGCACCCAGAAGCTGTCTGCGGAGGTCGGTCGGTCAGCACCCAGAAACTGTCTGCGGAGGTCCGTCGGCCTGCACTCAGAAACTGTCTGCGGAGGTCGGTCGGTCGGCAGCCAGACACTGTTTGCAGCGACCTGTAGACAGACGCTGTCTGCAGCGGTCGGTAGTCAGAGTGAAATTGCAGAGGTCGGTAGTTTGGGAGACCGGTCCTCGGGGATTGTAATTGGGGTCAAGGTGAGAGATTGTAAACGAAAGAGCTGTTTTAGTGCATTCTCGCCCCACCCGTGGTTTTTTCCCCTTCGACGTTGCGAAGGGGTTTTTCCACGTAACCACCGTCTCTTCTTTGTATTTGGCTTGTTGGATTGTGCTCGCCACCCGAACCACCCGGTTCGAATTAGAACCCCCCACAATCTTGGCGCCGTCTGTGGGATAGTCTTCGAGACTTCCTACTAGAGCTTTCGACTGTAGACCCGTGGGTGTCAACCAGTCCGAAGCTACCTGCAACCAGCAGTCCACGACCACACGGTTGAAGAACGATGGCCGGTGGACCGTATCGTACTCGCTCGACATCGCAGCTCCTGTTCGAAGCCGCACCACTCGGAGATGCAAATGACGTCGGGCGTCTTGTTCAACAGCCAACGGGCACGGAGCGCGCAGCCCCGTTGACGAATCCTGTACTGGGGGTCGGGGAGTCCAGTCAAGCTCCGGTAGCAACCCTGGCACCTCTGACAGGGGGTCTATCGGAAGCTTTTCTGGCCACAATGATGATGACCCAGCAAGCTCTCACCACCCAGCTCCAAACGATGCAGCGCAACTACGAGGAGTTGCGTGACTTCGTGCGGGCCGCTCCGACTGGTGGTCTGCTCAACCAGGGCATGTTGGCCCAAGCGGGACAGAGTCTCCCCACTCAAGCTGCCCCACCAGTGCAAATGCAGCCGCAACCAGTGCCTCAGGTGGAGGTCAGGGGTAATCACTCGGTGGAGGTCCAGAGTGCAAATCCCGATGGGCGAGACTCGAGTAGCCCGGAGCCTGCGGAGAAAAACAAACACGCTCGGGCGGCGTCGGCACGCTCGGATGTCTGGTCCCGGCTCGGGGCGCACGCGCGACAGCCACATGCCTCCAAGCATCACTCCAAGACGGACTCGGCACAAGTGCGTCGCCCGAAGCGAGACGAAGAACATCATCGTCAACCAAGTGATAGTCACCACACTCGGATGACGCCAGCTAGTCGGCAGCCGGCTCATACTACTGATCGGAGGAGCGTACACGAGCGCATTCGGGTGCATGCGTCGGAGCGACTCGGGGAGCGAGAGGAGATCCAGCGAGACCGACCGGGGGTCCGAGCTCCCGACCGGTTGGAGGAAGTCGCCATCCGAGGAGCCGCACGGTCGCCGCTTGTCGAGAGGCTACTCCGGGAGCCATTCCCTCGAGGATGGAATCCGCCACGCCTCCCCAAGTTTGACGGATCGAAAGACCCGGTGGAGCATGTACTGGCTTTCCGGGATGCTCTGGTCCCGCACGAGGATGATCATATCCTCTGTCGGACCTTCGCTAACAGCTTGTCGGGAACCCCCCTCGAATGGTTCCACAAGCTTAGGCCCTCATCCATCTCCTTCTCGGAGCTGAGCACGCGGTTCATCGACCAGTACCGATATAATCGCCGGGAGCTGAAAACTCTGGAGTCACTCTTCGGGATGAGTATGACCCAGAAGGAGACGCTCCGACAATTCTACCATAGGTTCAGGTCTGAGTACCTGAGCTTAGCTGACGCAGACGGGCAGGATCGCATGGTGATCGCGGCCTTCAAGAACGCCATTCAGCCTGCCCAGCTCGTCAACGCGTCACTCATCAAGCGAACTCCGGAGACGATCGACGAGCTGTCGCGGCGCGTTGAGAAGTACATCAAGATCGAGGACGCGGACCGCAAGAGGAAGGCGGTGGAAACCAGGATCCCGCACCAGGGCTACGCCAAGCCTGCTGCTGTGAAGAACGTCAACAAGCAGCAGGGGGATGCGACACGGCACGAGGCGAAGCGGCAAAGGCAAGACAGGCCAGCGAGGCCGCAATGGAATAGGGAGTTCACGGTACTGAACGCCCCCATTGACCAGATTCTGGAAGCTATCAAGGGCGAACCATACTTCAAGTGGGCGCAACCGCTTGAACCTGGAGAGAGGGGAGCCAGAGATGCATCAAGGTACTGCGAGTACCACCAGGGCCAAGGCCACACTACCCTGCAGTGTCGGGCGCTCAAACATCATATTGAGGATCTCATTGAGGCCGGCCATATTGGCTGCTTCGTTGACCTCCCTCAACGTAAGGAGACCAAGGCTGTAGGGGAAGTCCAGCGAGGAGTGACGACGCAGCGCTTACCGGGTCCTCCGCCAGAAAGGCGTCAGCTTCGAGAGGTAGATGCAGTCTACGGGTACCATGGCCCGGTACCATCATCGAATGCCGTCGACCGACAGGTGCGACGTATTGAACAAACAAGGCAAGTCCACCATGTGGTACTCGACCCCGTCATCCGTCCCGAGCCAAGAGTGGAAGCTGCAGTACAGTTTTCGGCGGCTGATCTGGTCGGAATAGAGAGGCCTCACAACCATCCCCTGGTCATACGGCTGCAGATAGCCAATTGCCTAGTGAAGAGAATTCTGGTCGACGCTGGAAGTTCAGTTGATGTGCTCTTCCTCAGCGCCTTCGACGCCATGCAGCTAGATCGCGGACAGATGACCGAGTCGTCGTCGACGATAACGGGATTCACGGGGGAGGCCGCAAGGGTGGTTGGTGAGATCACCCTCCCGATCACAACAGGGCATCTCACTAATCTTACCCGGTTCATCGTAATCGAAGCTCACTCGGCGTACAACATCATCCTCGGAAGACCGTGGCTCCACCACTTGGATGCGGTCCCCTCGTCGGCCCACCAGGTAGTGAAGTTTTGGACCGACAAGGGTGTGATGAGCATTCGAGGTGACCAGTCCTCGGCAGCCAAGTGCGAACTCAGTGCCATCCATCTGAAGACGACATGCCAAATCGAAGGAGGAGAGCCAGGTGAAGGCGGCACTGAGTTGGGCATCCTCAACCTCTGGACTGCTAAGCAGAGTCAAGAAGCACCAACGCTCCAGCACCACTCCCAATCAAGCGCAGGAGTGCGAGGAAGCCAAGCATCTGAGAAGACCGACCTGTCAGTTGAACTTAAAGAACTGACGGTGTCGGTGGACCTGCTGAAGACCGACCTGTCAGCTGAACGTAAAGAGCTGACGGTGTCGGGGGAGCTGCTGAAGACCGACCTGTCAGCTGAACGTAAAGAGCTGACGGTGTCGGGGGATTTGCTGAAGACCGACATGTCGGCTGAACGTAAGGAGCTGACGGTGTCGAGGGACCTACAGAAGACCGACCATTCAGTTGAACGTAAAGAACTGAATGCGTCAAGGAGCTTGAAGAGGACCGATCAGGTAGCTGAACTTAAAGAGCTAACTGGCCCAAGCGACCCGATGGAGATTGACCTACCAGCTGAAGGTAAAGAGCTGAGCAGGATGACGCACCCTCAGAAGACCGACCGACCGGTTGAATCTAAAGAACCGGACGAGTTGGAGAGCCCAAACGCGGAGTGGGAGGAGTCGCCTGCCGTCGAACCAATTCTGCCCGTGGACTTAGGAGAAGCGGGTCACCCGAAGATTACTTTTCTCGGGTTGCAGCTGCCAAAGCATCATGCCGAAGCTATGACGACATTTCTCAAGGCAAACCTGGACGTGTTCGCCTGGTCAGTTGAGGACATGCCAGGCATTCACCCCGAAGTAGCCTGTCATCACCTCAATATACGAGAAGGAGCTGCGCCTGTACGTCAGAAGCCCCGGTCGCTAGCACCGGAAAAAGCAGCAGCTGTCAACATGGAGGTAGAGAAGCTGCTACGAGCTGGCATCATCAGAGAAGCTCGGTACCCGAAGTGGATCGCTAACGTGGTTGCCGTCCCCAAGAAGTCAGGAGCCATTCGTGTCTGCATCGACTTTACGAATCTCAACCAGGCGTGCCCGAAGGACAGCTACCCGCTACCACGCATCGATACCCTGGTGGATTCCACGGCGGGACACGAGAGGCTCTCGTTCATGGACGGCTACTCGGGCTATCACCAGATCCCCATGAATCCGGAAGACCAGGAGCACACGACCTTCGTCACGGGTCGAGGGCTCTTCTGCTACAAGATGATGCCTTTCGGGCTGAAGAACGCGGGAGCAACGTACCAGAGGCTGGTGAACAAGATGTTCGTCGACCAAATCGGAAGGAACGTGGAGGTCTACGTCGACGACTTGCTTGTGAAAAGTCAGGCGGAGGAGGCGCATATGCAAGACCTTGAGGAAACCTTCGCAACCCTACGGAGGTACAGCATGAAGTTGAACCCGGCCAAGTGTGCCTTCGGCGTGACGTCGGGAAAATTCCTGGGATACTTGGTTACCCGACGGGGAATCGAAGCCAACCCAGAGCAGATCCGTGCTTTGGAGGAGATGCCGTCGCCCAAGTCACGAAAGGAAGTCCAGAAGCTTACCGGACGAATCAACGCCCTCAATCGCTTCATTTCCAAGTCCTCAGACCGGTGTCGGCCCCTGTTCGAGAGGCTGAGTAAGCTCGCACCTTTCGACTGGGACCAATGCTGTGAAGAGGCGTTTCAAGAGCTGAAGACGTATCTTGGCCGACCCCCTATCTTGACAGCCCCCCGGCCAGGTGCAACGCTGGGGGTGTATCTTTCGGTATCGGAGGCAGCAATCAGCGCTGTACTGATATGCGAGAGCAAAGGAGTGGAGAAGCCTGTCTACTACGTCAGCCGCATCATGACGTCAGCTGAAACTCGGTACGCGCGGATCGAACAAGTAGCCCTGGCATTAGTGTACGTGTCAAGGAGGCTTCGCCCGTACTTCGTCGCTCACCCCATCGAGGTCATCACCGAGCACCCCCTGAAGGAAGTACTGGATAACTCTACTCGGGCAGGTCGGCTGAGCAAGTGGGCTGCAGAGCTGCAAGAGTTTGGTCCTCGGTACGTGCCTCGGAAAGCAGTCAAGGGCCAAGCACTTGCGGACTTCCTCAGCGATTTCCCGGCGGAAGACACTGCACCGGTACCAGAGATGTTAGAAGACCTGTCGGTAGCTGCCGGTCGACCCGTGGGAGTCGGTGCGGCAGCAGGACAGGAAGACGAAGAACAGGGCTGGAGTTTGTTTGTGGATGGCTCGTCGTGCGCAGTCGGGAGTGGTGTGGGGGTAGTCCTAGTAACCCCCGACCACACGAAGCTCGAAAAATCAGTGCGGCTACTTTTCCCGACGACGAATAACGAAGCGGAGTACGAGGCGATGCTGACAGGACTGGAGATGGCAACAGTGCTGGGGGTGACCAGCCTGCAGGTCTACGGCGACTCCCAACTGGTAATCAATCAGATTACTGGTAGGTATGAAGCCCGCGACGCAAGGATGCAAGCCTACCTGAAGCTTGCCCGGGAGTTGATCGCCAAGTTCGAAAGCATAAGCTTCCACCAGTTCCCCAGAGCGGAAAACAAGCAGGCGGATGCCCTTGCTAATCTAGCATCGGTACTCGGAGAAGACAGAGAGAAGCGGGTCTTCATCGAGGTGCAAGCCGACCCACGAATAGTCGGCCCCGCAGAAGATAGTTGCATGACGAGGAGGACACAAGCCATCGAGGCGGCCCATACTATTGCGGTCGGAGCGGATTGGATAGGCAATATGAAGAAGTACCTACTTGATGGGATACTATCGGAGGACGTCGATGAGGCCCGAAGAACCAAGGCACACGCTCCAAGATACACCCTCATCGACGACGAGTTGTACAAGCGTTCGTTTGGCGGACCGTACCTCAAGTGCCTCACGAAGGAACAAGCGGCAGAAATCATGAAAGAGGTACATGAAGGGGGGTGCGGGAACCATTCCGGAGGAAGAGCCCTGGCGCGGAAGATAAAGCTGCAGGGCTACTACTGGCCTACCATGGAAGCGGATGCGGGGGGATATGCGAAAAGATGCTTGCAATGTCAAAAGCACGCCCCCTTCATTCATCAACCCGCAGAAGAGTTGCACCCAGTATCCAGCCCTTGGCCCTTCCAACAGTGGGGGTTGGATATCTTGGGCCCCTTCCCGACGTCGCCCAACCGGAGAAAGTTCCTCCTCGTCGCCACCGACTACTTCACCAAGTGGGTGGAGGCAATCCCGTTGCTGAAGATCGGGGAAGTTCAAGTAGGAAAGTTCCTATGGAGCAGCATCATTTGCCATTTGGACTGCCGCGAGCTTTCATTGCAGACAACGGGCGACAGTTCGACGCGGAGTCAATCAAGAAGTTCTGCGCCAGTAACAACATCAAGTTATTCTTCTCTACACCGCGGTACCCCCAGAGCAACGGGCAGGCAGAGTCGACGAATCGTGCCATTCTCGACATACTGAAGAAGAAGCTGGAACAGAAGAAGGGATTGTGGGAAGAAGCTCTACCCGGGGTTTTATGGGCATATCGGACGACACCGAAGCGACCGACGGGAGAGTCCCCGTTCAGTCTCACCTACGGCTCTGAAGCAGTCCTGCCAACGGAGACCTTGGTCCCGACACAGAGAACGGTCGTGGCTGACGACCCGAAGTTGAATGACGAACTCCTGCAAGATGGCCTGGACCTGCTGGAAGAGAAGAGGGAGAGAGCAAGGGCGCGCCTAGCTAACTACCATCAAGCTATCAAGAGGGCATATGATCGCAAAGTCAGAAGGCGGGTATTCAAACAAGGGGACCTAGTGATGCGGAAGGTCTTTGACAATACCAAGAAGCTGGGAAGCGGCAAGTTGGGAGCTACTTGGGAAGGACCATACATCATCGATGGTATGGGAAAAAACGGAGCCTACCGCCTGAAGACTCAAGACGGCGACGCGCTGGCAAGACCATGGAATGCAGCCAATCTGCGCAAATTCTATCAGGGTAGTTAAATGGGGCAAGATGCATGTAACCGCTTTGTAACTCTGAATCTATTCAATAAAAATGCATTTGCTCAACATTTTTGTTCATGTGAATGAATAATGGTTAACCGAGGCAACCCAAACCAAGTGGTACATAACACTCCGAGTGAGTTCTACCACTTGGCCGACCGGTCGACAGGTCCCTGCGAAGGGCAAGACCGGCCGGTGAACAACTGGAAAGATCGGTCGACAGACCCTGTCAGGGTACGACCGGTTAACCAGTCTAAACCAAGTGGTACATAACACTCCGAGCGAGTTCTACCACTTGGCCGACCGGTCGACAGGTCCCTGCGAAGGGCAAGACTGGCCGGTGAACAACTGGGAAGATCGATCGACAGACCCTGTCAGGGTACGACCGGTTAACCAGTCTAAACCAAGTGGTACATAACACTCTGAGCGAGTTCTGCCACTTGGCCGACCGGTCGACAGGTCCCTGCGAAGGGCAAGACCGGCCGGTGAACAACTGGAAAGATCGGTCGACAGACCCTGTTAGGGTACGACCGGTTAACCAGTCTAAACCAAGTGGTACATAACACTCCGAGCGAGTTCTACCACCTGGCTGACCGATCGACAGGTCCCTGCGAAGGGTGAGACCGGCCGGTGAACGCTTGGGAAAATCGGTTGGCAAAACCCGCGGGGGAACAACCGATCAACTCACGCAAACAATCCGGGGTATATCAGCCGTGCTAATACAAGGACCGGATTTTGGTCGCGCGTCGTCGACGTGTAGTTACGCGCGTCGACGTGTAGTTGCGCGTCGTCGACGTGTAGTAGCGTGTCGTCGGCGTGTAGTTACGCGCGTCGACATGTAGTTGCGCGTCGCCGGCGTGTAGTTACGTGCATCGACGTGTAGCTCAGCGTGTCGTCGACGTGTAGATACACACATCGTCGACGAGTAGTAAAAGCACAAACAGATCATCGACGTAAACTTGAGAGGCAGAGTTGATGAAAAAGGCAACAATCATGAAGTGCAGATGAAATGTTAAGAGATCTCAGTACAAACAGGTTTTGTTTTATTACATCACGAAACAAAATAAGGCAGCGAGCAAGAGCGGTCAGTCATCGTCCTCAGCCTTCTACGATCCCGACGGGAGCTTGCCGCGCAGCTTCGCGACCTTCTTGCGCCATTCCTCCGCCTGCTCCGCAAGGAGCGACTTGCAATCCGCTGTGTATTCAGCCTGCTGCCTGTCCAGCGCAGCCTTGTGCGCTGCTTCGGTCTGGTCAAAGGAGGCCTTGTGCGCTGCTTCGGCCTGATCAAGGGAAGCCTTCAGCGCGGCAATTTCGGCCTCATGAGCGGCTTGGACGGCATGGGCCTCGGCACGCTGCTCCCTGATCGTAGCCGCCTGCGCCTCGAACTTTGCCCACACCTCGTAATTTTCTACCTTAGCAGAATCCAACGCTTCTTGGAGCTCGAAGGCATCAGAAACGTTCTCCAGCGCGGCTTCGAGCTGAGTCTGGACTGCAGCAAGTTCTTCGGCGTGAACCCGTCGAGCTTCCGCCAGCTGAGCGCGTAGCCCTCTCGACTCCTGCCGAGAAGCCCGAAGGGAGACCTTAAGATGCGTCATCCTTTGCATGCCTCCCTCAACAAGTCGACAGCCCGCCTGACAAAGGAGGAAGCAACTTGTACCACAGAGTTAAAGGGAAAAGTTACTACTACGTGAAGTCAAAACATATCGTTGGCGTGTAGTTATGCATATCGTCGGCGTGCAGTCACGCACGTCGTCGACGTGCAGTCAACTCGTTAACGACTTAGACTTACCTCATGAAACTCGTCGAGCTGACGCTCCCAGCCAGGACTACCCACACAATCATCTTCCTCCCCGTAATCTTCAGTAGCTCTGGGAGAACGGCGATGGGACGTAGCTTCAGTGGCCCTGAGGGGAGAATGGGGGGATGGCTTGGCGGGGCCCCCAGATGCAGAGGAGCAAGGTGAAGGCAGGAACTCCCGCGCCACAGCACGATCAAGCTTTCTAGTGGCAGGGGCAGCAGTTGGTGCAACGGTAGGTGTAGCGGAGGGACCGCGGGGTGAAACTCGCCTACGCGACCCAGCCGAGCCAGACGGTATGGCTCGCTCGTCTCGTCCGAGGGAAGGAGAGGGACTATAACCGGAGCTCATCTCCGACTCCTCTACCTCCACATACTGCTTACCCGTCGACGGCACGTCCTCTACCCAGTCGTCAGGGAGGGAGCGAAGATCGTCGGCAGCGGCACGTCGCATGGAGCGAGCGAGAAGAGCGCGTCCAGCCTCTTCATCGCTAGAAGACTCAGTCAGCAAAACTCGCCTCCTTGATCTCCCAGTAGGTGCAGCTACGTTGCGCTCGGCCGGTCGGCTGCTCTCGCCTGCAGCTTTAGTCGACTTCGCGCGCCGCCTGAAGACCACGCAGAGTTTAGATGTAGCGGTGTTTGGATTGAAGCGTCTGACAGAGCTGACGTACCTGTCAGGAAGCTCAGAAGAGTAAGAAATGGGTTCTTCTCCCCTACTGGACGCCGCACGCTGTTTGCCTTTCTTCGAAGTGGAGCTGTAGGATCTGACGACCGGTAGCTTCGGAAACAGCTGCCGCCAGTCGTCGTCGTTGTTTGTCACCTCCTTGATGAGTTGGTCCAACTCCTCTTCAACAGCTCCGGGGCACTGAAGCTGCCTTGAGGGGTAGTACTCCTCAATGGTCGCGGCGAGTTGGGAGAGACGACTGGGAACGTTGAAGCCTCCCCTCCAAGGTCCCCCGACCACAATGGGGCATTCTTTCCAAGTCCTTACTGAATCAGCTAAACCCCCAATAGGAGGGCGACTGCCTACACGCGCCTGCAGGCTGAAGTATGAGAAGATGCTGCCAGGCGTCACCTTGTAGTCTTTGAGGAAATACTTCTTCAGCAGGTACGCGACGCAAAGCTGCTGCCCCGCCCGCACCTCTATCTCTTCCATGCAGCGGAGGATCCTCCAGCCGTTGCCAGCTAGCTGGCCAGGAGACACGCTCATGCGCTCCAGTAGGCGACCAGAGAAACTCGCCAGGGGAAGCCGCATGCCGCAGCGAAGCTGACCGAGCGTGACGACGGTGTGGTCGTCGTCTGACGAATCCAGAGGATCGGTAGCGAAAGAAAGCGAAATCTCGTCTGGAATACCGTACGCTGCCCGGACATCCTCCATCAGAGGGAACTTATTCGGCACCGTGAACCAGGTGAAAGACATCTTCGCCGCAGGTCTTCGACGTGTATACAAAGGAGCTGACGCGCAGGCACTCGACGTGTATACAAACGAGCTGACGTGCAGGCACTCGACGTGTATACAAACGAGCTGACGTGCAGGCACTCGACGTGTATACAAACGAGCTGACGTACAGGCACTCGACGTGTATTCAAGCGAAACTCCTCCCGAATGAACCTTCAGCCACAGAGGAAAGATCTGAAGCAGAGGAGAAAAACGAACCATCTGACTCCTATTTATAGACGAAGTTGGAGATGGAGGGGTTCGAATTTCGAAAAGGCGAGGCGGTGGCGCCCGGCGACGCCATGTGGCGAAAAATCAGAAGAAACTCTAGACAGCTTTTTTGAGTTGCAACAGCCCCGAACTGAGGCGGGCACGCAAATCGAGGCAAATCATCCTGACCGGGCGGGACCGAGGACCGTCCGGTCAGGAGGGGGTATTGTGTGTTCCGCTGCTTTTTTGGAGGTGGTCGGCCGGTCACCAAAGGGAAGCACACCCCCCCCCCCCTCCTTTTGAGGTCGGCATGTAGACAGAGAGAAAGGGGGGGGGTCGGCCGGTCACCAAAGGGAAGCACACCCCCCCCCCTCCTTTTGAGGTCGGCATGTAGACAGAGAAAAGGGGGGGGGTCGGCCGGTCACCAAAGGGAAGCACACCCCCCCCCCCTCCTTTTGAGGTCGGCATGTAGACAGAGAGAAGGGGGGGTCGGCCGGTCACCAAAGGGAAGCACACCCCCCCTCCTTTTGAGGTCGGCATGTAGACAGAGAAAAGGGGGGGGGTCGGCCGGTCACCAAAGGGAAGCACACCCCTCCCCCCCTTTTTGAGGTTGGCATATAGACAGAGAGAGGGGGGGGGGGGGGTCGGCCGGTCACCAAGGGGGCACACTCCCCCCCCCCCCTGGGTCGGCATGTACCCAGAGAAGGGGGGGGGTCGGTCGGTTGGTCCACAAAGAGGGTAGCAGCCCCCCTCCTTGACGGGATGTGTAACGAAATGAGTAGTGAAGTAGCAGTCAGACACGGCCCGTAGTGCTGACAACGCTCCGCATTTCTGGGCCAACGTGACCAGGTGTCAACCGCGCGCCATGTCATCGCGACGGTTGAGCTCATTGCGGGGACACGTCACTCGCCCGATTTTCGCGGAGTGTAACCGTCACCCCGCCACTATAAAAAGGGACCCACCCCTACAGCGAGGAGGAGGAATTCTGGAGGAGACGCTGCCCGTTTCGTCCCGGAATTTGCGGAGCTGCGGAGGTCCGTCGGTCTGCACCCAGAAGCTGTCTGCGGAGGTCGGTCGGTCAGCACCCAGAAACTGTCTGCGGAGGTCCGTCGGCCTGCACTCAGAAACTGTCTGCGGAGGTCGGTCGGTCGACAGCCAGACACTGTTTGCAGCGACCTGTAGACAGACGCTGTCTGCAGCGGTCGGTAGTCAGAGTGAAATTGCAGAGGTCGGTAGTTTGGGAGACCGGTCCTCGGGGATTGTAATTGGGGTCAAGGTGAGAGATTGTAAACGAAAGAGCTGTTTTAGTGCATTCTCGCCCCACCCGTGGTTTTTTCCCCTTCGACGTTGCGAAGGGGTTTTTCCACATAACCACCGTCTCTTCTTTGTATTTGGCTTGTTGGATTGTGCTCGCCACCCGAACCACCCGGTTCGAATTAGAACCCCCCACACATATCATTGCTATCTTAGGATTTAGAAAGGGCACACTAAAAGTAGTATATGCATTGGTTTCTACGTATGAGAAACATGATTATGAATAAAATAGTCTGTAGTATATATACATTATAGACGTATGTTAAATTGGTGCATGATGACATTAACGAGGGATGAAAATGCTACTTCCAGAAATTTGTGAATGAAAATCCTACCGAAGGAGTTTTTTTAGAAAATCCATAAATGAAAAGTTGGCATGTTTACCATCGTCTAATCACCAAAAAGGATACAAGAGGGTATGCCAATTGGCTTTGATGTGATAACGATTGTAGTTTGAAAATTTGTTGGGGGAACTTGATTAATTTTGTTAATTGGCGAAATGATTGAAGGATAAATTTTATGGTACATATATATAAGAATATATGCAAAAAATTGCTCCAAATATTGTGGAATGAGTCGTACCATGAAATTTTGTGAAAGGGGTGATGCAACATAGGTTAAGCAAAAATAACATTAATTGCGGAGAACCGATTTGGATTTATACCTAGAAACTCTAGAGAGAAGTGAAGGAATCTTAGTATGATTTTTATTGACCTAGTGAAAGATTATGATAGAGTACCATGAGATGTAATTTGTTGGGTTTTTAGACGTAAATGAGTACCTCAAGATTATAATGAAATGATCAAGTACATGCATGAGGGAGCAATTAGTAATGCGACATAAATTAGTTTCTAGTAGCGGTGCAACTCGGGTTGGGTTGTTTCGGGTTTGAGCCAACTCGAAACCGAACTAGTTTGGTTCTACCATATTGAGACCCAAAACCAACCCGAACTGGGCATAGATCCGACCCGACCCGACCCGGCCCGACCCACGCTATAGTTGGGTTGGGTTGGGTCGGTTCTCAGGTTGGTAGTTGGTCAAAAAAATAATGGCTATTGACTATTTACTAGCAATATAGAGATCCACATAGGGGTTTAGGCTTTAGCCACAAGTTGAGTTCTCTTGGTAGTTGGTTCAATGTTAGAACGAACGGTTACTCGTGTGCTAGATGTAGCCCTTAAGTCTAAACACATGATATATATATATATATATATATATATATATATATATATATATATATATATATATATATATATATATATATATATATATATATATATATATATATAGGGATGCTTAGGTGCGGTTTGTGGTTCGTGCGGCCCGCGGTCCGCAGCCGTCCGATGCACGCGTCGGGTGCATCGGACGGCTGCGGATCGTACGGACCGCAGACCACACCTAAGCATTCCTCTCTCTCTCTCTCTCTCTCTCTATATATATATATATATATATATATATATATATATATATTTATGTGTGTGGACTTATTATATTTGTTGACTAATATATATGAGTTCGGTTCTCGGATTGGGTCGGGTCTCTACCCGAGCCCCAACCCAGAACTGATCCGTATTTAGTCGGGTCCACAAAAGTTAGAACTGAACTTACTCATCCAATGTTTAAAAAGGCGATAGGCGTACCGAGGCGTTTTTCCACTGGAGAGGCGAGGCGTAAGCCTCAAGGCGCACTGAGGCGTAAGCCTCGAATTTTTTCGAGGCGTTTTGGTAAATAAAAGTTTAAAAAAAAATCAGAATAAATACTATTATTGAATGTGTAATAATAATTGAACTAGATATGCTGCATATGCATAATAAATCACAATATGTTATAAAATCTTATATGACACGATTGAGGGCTCTATCGAGCAATCTAACAACAAAATAGAAAGTCAAATTGCTCAAACACGCTTAATTCTTTAATATTCAAGATAATAATTAAAATAGCAACTAACAAGTAATAACAAACAATAAAATACAAATATAGGACTAACATTGTCAAGATTAAAAAAATAACAAACGATGATACAAATACAAAGAAGAAATCATAGAAAAACCTAGTAGAAGATACAAGATCATGATCCATACCTCTAAACTTGAAATAAATCTTTATCTCTCACAGTCTCACATGTAGTTGGTAGACAATCCACAAAGAAGAATATAACTTCGAAATCAAAATCGGAAAATAAATGCGCACTAGATCTTGATTTTGGGTTTTTGGAGACAAGGGGGTTTCAAAACCTAAAGAGATCTAAAAGGATTTAGGAGGTTTCAATGGGTGAAAAAAAGGTCCATAAGGACGATTTACATATCAATCCCTTAGTGACCCCCTACACCAAACATTGGTTTTAACCCCTCCATGCCCTATGTTTCACGTTTGGTGCAAGAGGCGTATGCCTTGAATGCCTTAAGGCGTGCCTCGAACAAAGGCGTACGCCTCTTGATGCAGAGGCGTGGGCTTTTTATATGTGGCTGCTGAGGCGTAAGCCTTGAGGCAGCACAGGACCGCCTCATCTTGAGGCGGGCCTTGAGGCGTAAGCCTCGAACGCCTTTTTAAACATTGTACTCATCTAATCAAAATACCCGAACCCACCCGACCCATTTAGATCGGGTTCGGTCAGTTCTCGGTTTTACCCGACCCAAGTTGCACCCCTAGTTTTCTAGTCATGGTGTGTCGTCACCAAGGATCAACAATAAACTCATATTTTGTACTCTCGTGACTGATGAACTTACTTTGTATATTCAAGAAGAAGTAGCTTGGTGTATGTTATTGCAGATGCTATGGGCTATAGCTTTAACTGATAGGACAAGGATATAATTAAAACCTAAATTAGAATTATGAAAGAAAGCCACAAAAGATGTGTTTAAAAAATAGTAATATAAAGTTGTATTTAAAATTGATGACTAAGAAATACTACATTGTAATTATTTTTGATATCTTGATTCTATCATAAAGAATAATAGATGAGGATAATACTTAATATGACTAGAGTTGGTTGGATGAACTGGAAAGGGGCTTCGAGGGTGCTTTGCGATCGTGCTTGCCTTTCAGTCTTAATGGTAATTACAAGACAATAAGAATGGCCACAATGTTGTGTGTTCAAGATGTTGGGCCATAAAAAGGGTTGAAGCACACAGTATGAGCATGACAAAGAAGATATGCTAAAGTGGGCCTGCGACAAAACTCGGAGGGATAAGGTGAGAAATAATTTAATTAATGGTAGCGTTGAAGTTGAGCAATCGAGATCATCACGATGGAGGGTAAATTAAGATGGAATGTGCATGTATAACGGAGAGTAGCCCCCTATAAGAAGAGGGTCTCTAATTACCATGGAAGGTTCAAGAAAACAAGAGAGAGGGAAAGGGGGGGGGGGTGTTAAAACAATACCGACGGAAATTAGAAACACTATGGAGAAGCTTGCAGTGATATCAAAGATTGCTCTTGGTAGAATTGGTGCGAATGAGGATCTATAAAGTTGACCCCAAATAGATGGGATAAGGCTTGATGGTTATGGTTTATATGTTTTGAACATTAGAATGTAGGATGAATTAGTCACATGCAAATCCTTTAGGAATGCACACACTAGCTTTTGTAAACACGATGTGAAATACATGTGTTTCACAATATAACAATGTATTTCATCAACATCAAATAACAATTTCTTTCATTGAATATAATAATCGAACAATTATGATATGTGAACCTTGTCAACCATTAGTTTGTTATCATAGGGAGTCAATTCTTTAAAGTTACTATTTTTTGTTATTCATAAAATATTTGTAAGTAATTAAAATGACTTTGTTGCTTTCTACAAGATACACATGCGTACATGAACAATTGGCATCATCACATAGAATTATGTCACAGAATGACAACAATAATGTTAAACATATTTTACCTTTAGCATTTCTTTTGTTATTTTATATGTAGACTCTTCTGTTTTAGTGGGAGATTTTCTTAGCATTGATTATGAGGAGCATCCAAGGGCTCATCGTGATCCATTAGATTTAGAATTGAGGGAGTCTTAGTCGAGTCTATATTATTTATCTATTTTGTTTATTTTATGTCCCAAAATCTTAGTTCTAGTTGTTTTAGGGGGTTTCCTTAGTAATTTAGGATATCTACTTCCATTTGGAGTCAGTCATAGGATTCCCAATTTAATAGGGCTTCCTAAAGGCTTTCCTAACTTATATAGAAAACTTACTCGAAATAGGATTTCTTTGCAGATAATAGTGTAATGCTATATGTTCTTAGTGTCTCGGTATCATTTGACGGCGTGCCCTATTTCTTTTAGGTAACATACCACTATTTTCATTGGAGGAAAGGTACTCCATTTTCTGAAGACCAGGGTATTTATAATCAGTTGACTTGGTGGGAGCAGATGGACAATGGCAAGCAACTCACTAGCAACAGAAAGTTTTTGACTGCCGTACCAGTGGTCCTGTGAGTATTTTCGATAATGTCCATGGATTTTTTTTCCAAATTATTTTGTTCCAAAACTTTTGATTCATAGAACATAATTTGTGCGCTAAAATCTCTGCAACAGTTTTCTTGTTAAAGCCTTTGAAACTTGTTAAAAATATTCCCATACTCTGTATAATGGAGTAGAAAAAAGCAAGTTATCTATTATAAATGACTTCTATTATTATCATCATTACAGCAAATAAAGCTTCAGTAGATGACATGACAATTTTTTTAATGAATTAATGTTTATGCGATTTGTAGGTTGACATATTTGTATAGCAGGATGCCTAGTATATATGTCTTTCATTTTTTCATAAATTCTAAGTGATCAACCTGTGTAAAATCTATGGAGCTAATTTATATGTATTTCATTACTTTAATAATCTCAACTTTTCATTATGCTATATACATGCCTCCTTACCATAACCATTTAGCCTCTCTCTCTCTCTCTCTCTCTCTCTCTCTCTCTCTCTCTCTCTCTCTCACACACACACACACACACACACACACACACATATATATTTATATATAGTCAGTCTATAGTGCGGCCAATTAAAGTGCGGCTAACGTGCGTCCAAGTTAATCGGTCGCACGTGGAGGTTTTTTTTTTTAATTTTTTTTTTAGGGTGATCACCTACCCTTTGATAAGCCACATGTCAAAAATCAACTCATTCTAAGACCTCTAGGTGCATCAAATGTGCTCGGCTTTATTGACCGTTAAAATGAACGATCAATAAAGCCGAGCACATTTGATGCACCTAGAGGTTTTAGAATGATTTGATTTTTGACATGTGGCTTATCAAAGGGTAGGTGATCACCCTCAAAAAAAAATTAAAAAAAAAACCGAACCATCCCGACTTGGGCATAGACCCGAACCAACCAAACCCACACTAAGGTCGGGTTGGTTGTTGGTCTAAAAAAATAATGGCCATCGGCTTTTTACTAGCAAGCCTAAGGTCCATATTGGGCTTTAGGCTTTAGCCACCCGTTGAGTCCTCCTGGTAGTTGGTTTAATATTAATAAACAACTAATGTTTACTCTGATGCTAGTATGATGTAGCTCAAAAGTTCGACCCGTGACATATATATGTGGTCTAATATATATGAGTTCGGTTCTCTGATCGGATCAGGTCTATCCGAACCTCAACCTAGAGCCGACCCATATTTAGTCGGGTCCACAAAGCTTAGAACCATACCAACTCTTTTAATCAAAATACCGGATCCAAGTAGATCCATTTAGATCGGGTTGGGTCGGTTCTCGGTTTTACCGACCCAAGTTGCACCCCTGATACTCAGAGTTGTCCTAAAAGATTTTGTGTGAAGATCATCAGATGGGTCACCTATAATGGAGCAAGTATAATTCATGCACCCACTATTAACGATATGCAGAACAAAAGTATGAATATGCTGCGCTTAAATAAAATAAACCATCAAACATCAAGAAAAAAACTCAAACATACATCAAATATTAGGTTTCCAATGTAAAGTCAGTACCTCATAATTCTTAGGAATTTTTTTTTCTCGAAAAGTGGTTGTATAGTGACCCCTTTTCTTACAGTAGCCACACATCCTTTGTTTGCTTTATCTTGTGATTATGCAATGCTTGAACGTATTCGTGAGATATTCTGTTCTGCCCTTGGTTATACAACGCTCTGGATCGAGTACACAGTACACACATATGAACATAGTCAATGAAAGGAACAACTCCCTCACTTCAGCTTGGCAGATAATGTCCTCATGCACACTTCTTTGTTCAAGCTTTTCCACAGGACTACTTAAAGACGGAATAGCAACATTGTAATGTTCTATGGATCGCATTCCCAAATCGATAGATTTTAAAGCAACTTCTCTAAGGTTCCATAACATCATGGGGGTCACAGTAGAATTGTTATTTTCTCCTTCAACTGAGTGTACATGACCATACCTAGCTTTATTAGTCCATCATGTCATGATATATTTTGATGGAATTTGTATCACATCAGTCTTTTGGTAACTTTGAGGACATGCACACATAAAATTTCTTCGAACTCAAACTTCTTGCAACTACAACTTGTGGACCCATCTCTTTCATCAAAGCTCACTGTGTACTTTACATTATCTGACCCATAATTGCGCAATCCAAATGTAATAATATACCCTTCATATTTAACCGCAAAGTCTCCTTATTTCTTAGTTCATCCTGGAATAACTCACATCTTCTTGTATAAACCCTCCCAGCTTGTACTTCCATAGGATTTTTGGACCATAAGGCCGGTTTCGTATACAATGTGATATGGTCCTCATGATTTTCCTGTGCACAACAATGCATTAAGGCTAGATCATATTGCCTTATGGTCCAAAAATCCTATGGAAGTACAAGCTGGGAGGGTTTATACAAGAAGATGTGAGTTATTCCAGGATGAACTAAGAAATAAGGAGACTTAATACAAGCCTTAATGCATGAGGACCATATCACAGGAAAGAATGTGCACATTCTTTCCTGTGATATGGTCCTCATGTAATAACTATTAAAATTGAAGTCATACTTTTGCTCCATTGTGTTGTAGTCATGCTAGCAAAGAATGTGCCTTTCATATTACATTGAATCCATTGATTGTGAATATCATACACGTAAGTCAACCAAGTATTTTCTTTTAATTCATATGTTTCAATTAATTTATAGTCCAATTATTTTCAAACTCTTCAATTATTTCACTATATTTGCATCTGCTATAATCAACCTTAGTTTTGTGTTGTAGCTTTATATGGTTCAAAATGTTTTGTTTCATTTTGACCTATATGCCACATGCAAAAACGATGCTTGGTTTCTAGTATTAGCTTTTGAATGACTTTTGTCATTGCCCCACATTGATCAATGATGATAGCCAACGGTTTCTTTCCTCCCATTTCTTTCAAACATATCTTGAATAACCAAGCAAATGACTCTTCAGTCTCATCTGCCAACAAAGCACATCCAATAAAATTGATTGCCTATGGTGGTTCACACAGGTAAATGGGGCAAACGACATCAAAAATTTATTTGTTCGGTAGGCATTGTCAAATAGAACTATATCACCAAACTGTTGATATGCCATCCTTAATCTACTGTCTATCCAAAATACACTCCACATTCGATATTTCTCATCAATTTCAATTTTAAAAAAATCCATCATCTTTAGCATGCTTGTCCATAAGATCCTAACAACATTCATGATCTCATTCCCAATGTTGTCCTTCCAAAATTTTTTAAGGTAATTACGAGTGTCTTGCTAGCTAATAACAATATTCTCTCCCGCATCTGACATTGTTAAAGTTGTTGAAATCTGGGAAGGTCTCATTGATTGGTGAAATGTGTCAATTAATGATTTTGTTGTAGCTGTCATCTTCTTGTGGGTATGCTTCTTTGTAGTTTTTGAAGGGGTTACCAAACCATGTATATGTTCTTTCATAAAATAATTCACAACTCATATGTTGGTGTCTACCAATTTAATTCCCATTATTGCCATGCAACCTTCTTGAACTTCTCGCCATGGCCTCGCTACGGGATCGGTTCTCCGTTTATCATTTTCCTTAAAAATTGCCCTTGTGAATAAAAATTTATGAGAAGTGATAAATTTCTTTTTATTTGAGTGGTTAACCTTACCTTTTCGGATGTAAAACCCCATTTTTTTACCTTAACAATTATAATAGATGTAAGCTGCTTCTTCGGATTTGAATTTCATAGCAATATAGGGTTTGTTTCCTTCACAGACATGTCCATCATTTACTTCCAACTTCGTCTGCCCAATATCACTAGCTACCCTCAATCCATCACTATCTACATTGGATTCAACCGATTCGTTTTCATCATCGTCCTCCATAGCATCTGTCTCCTTTTCCCAAATAGTATCATCCATATCATCTCTTAATCTATGCCTAATCGATCGCCTTCAGATATTCTGCAAAAATAATGCAAAACAAAAAAAAGTTAACTGACTTTCTTCAGTTAGGAATTATAAACAAAAATTCCATCACCTCAATATCCAATTGTAAACATAATAATGTTGTAGTGGTTTAGTGCAATTATGATTTTTTCACAAAAATGTAGATAGATAAAGCTTTAGGACCAAAATCAAACTAAAAGAATGAAAAAAAGTAAATCTCTCTTCAAAATTGCTATCTTTGAGGACCAACCCACCCCCCCCCCCCCCCCCAAAAAAAAAAAAAAATGTTTAGTCTTATTCTTGGTTTTCACTTAGAATTATCTCTGTTTAAGAATCCTGAAATTATAGTCCTCATGGTTTCATATCAATCATTCATTCATAGCGAAATAGAGCATAAAGCATTTATCAACTCCACGTTTTTTTTATCATTCATGCCTAACAAAATAGAGCATAAGCCATTTATCCACTCGATTATGAGAATGGAAGATAAACAACACAAATGCTAAAAAAAAATAGACCTAAAATTTTAGGAGTCTTAAGTCAAACAAAAAAAAAGAGAAATGGACATTGACTTGAACAACAAAAATAAACATTGATCTAAACAAAACTAGCAGAAATAAAAAGAAATAGAGCAAAGTAAAGAGAAGAAGAAAGGCCATTCGTGACTATCGTCAAAACTAGAGAAGAAGAAGAAACCCTAGGTTCCTAACATTCATTATGCAGCAAATCAAGCATAATAATCAAACCTTAAAATTTAGCACAACTTTAAAATTAGAAAAATAGAAAGATAATTCAAAGAGAACAAAAAAATCTCATAATCAAACAATAACATTAACCCTAGTAAAAAAAACATAATAGAAACTCTAAATTAGGACATATAAACTGATAGGTCAGAAAAAAGACAAAGAAAATGCTAAGTATATGGATCATACATACATAGTAAAAGGATAGAAAAGAAGAGGTAAAACTATAAAAAATATAAAAACCTTTTTATATTGGTCGTCCGCCTAGACCAGGCTTGAAAAAGCCTAGGCGGGTCGCCTAAGTGACGCCTTGACAACACTGTTGGGCACATCCCTCGGAATGACATTGTCGAGAACCACGAGTTCTCCACAAGAACAACCTTGTTCTTGTGCTCTTCTCTCTCCTCGTCCTTGACCCTCAAATCCTCGATTTTGGCCTCTTGCCTCATGACCGTAGAGTGTAGCTCATTCAGCTACGCCTTATAGGCCTCTATGGTAGAGAGGACTGAGAACATCACCGTTATATCACGTACAAATTCTTTCCATCCACTTTGCCCTTGCACGATTGCCTCCATTCGCCACTCCATTTCGCCCAGGCCCTGCTCCACTCTTCTTCTCCCATGCCATTACTCCACTCTTCATACGCGATCCTCAATGGCAACAGGATCCTCAGCAGGTCCTCTCCCCGGGTCTGTTCTTTTATCCCTCTTGTGGGACTTGGGCGCTCTCTTCTCAGCATTGAGATCTTGGATGGCCTCGGATGTCTACATGATGCTCCACGACCTTGCTCTGATACCACTTTTCATGGACTTGGGGATTCCATTCTCTCAAGGCTATGTGGCACTCAAAGTCTCAAACCATCTCCTCTTAGCCAGTCGGCCTTCCCTCAAAGCTCGCTCTCAAGAGGACATTCTCTCAACTCAGTCTTACACCCAGAGATGAAGAGAAGATATTGGGATGGAAGAGTAGTCTACAACTAGTGGAGAGATTACGACTTCTCCGACGTAACGATCAAATGAGACTCCTTCCTATTTATAGAGTAAATGGTCTATGGAGTGGCTAGGATCGTGCCACTTGTCACGAATATAATCGATTGGAAACTACACACTTCCACAATAAATAAAATTTATAAGATATTTACAATAGGTTAGAGCATTCTAGAGAACTTGATAGGTCAAGATGACTCCATCAGTCTTTAGAACATTCCATAGGAGCCTTCCGTGTCTCAAGTGTTTGAGTTAATACCTCGAGCACTTAGCTCGATCAAACAGGGAGAAATTGTGCCCACGTGACACGATGGTTGTTTTGGGTTAGTGATGCAAAACGATGCAGGTGGACAGGAAATCAGTAGTTTAATCGTACTAGCAGTGTTTTGCTATGAATTAAAAGTTTCAGGTAGGAAGTTTTGTTCAAGCTATCAGCAGGGAATAATGGGTTTTAAAAGAAATTACTCGCATTATGCAGTTCGATCTCAGTTCTGAGAGTTACAATGAATAATGCTTAAATTAAACGGCACGAGTCCGTCCCGCAATATCAAATGTTAATGAACTTAACAGGCAGGTAGGGACGCACAATCTCACGAAGCTGGACAGCCGTCGGCACAGATAATATACTGGAGATCCGATTAGTAGAATTACCGGAAATACCCTACTGGAAAGAGACGTACCTACTGAGGATCATGCTTGGCCTCAGGAATAGGAACTTCGAAAATGGTGATCAAATATCCAGGAGTCGTCAGCATCCTCAATCGAACCCGTGATCAGCGTCCGGGTCAGCCGTCAGCGCCCTCAATTGAACCCGTGATCAGCGTCCGGGTCAACCATCCAGTCGTGTGGCCATGTAAGCATGCTGAAGTGCGTCGGGGGACACGAACTCGGGCACAGGGCGAAGCCGGGGATGAGGGTTAGGGTCGGGTTGGCGGCGAACTGTAGAGGAGAGGAGGGTCGGGTCGGGTTGGGGGTCGGGCTGTAGAGGAGAGACAGAATGGGAGGAAAGGAGGAGGGTATCGGGTCGGGTTCGGGTGGCGGAGGAGAGGGAGGTGGGATCGGGTCGTGTTGGATGTGGAAGGGAGAGAGGGACAAGGGCAGGGGGGGAGGGGTCGGGTCGGGTTGGGCCGCAGCACAGGGAGAGGGGCGGGCTGAGTTGGGGGAGAGAGGGAGGAGGCGGCGGTGGCTAGGCGCGGGGGCAAGGAGGCGGGTGGGAATCGGGTCGGGGCGGACGGCAGCACAGGGGGAGGGAGGAGGAGGGAATTGGGTGGCAAAGGGAGGGGGTTCGGTTGGCTGCAGGGAAGGGGAGGGGAGGGGATGGGGGTTGGGCCGGTTGGGTGAGAGAGGAGGGAGGGGCGCGGGGTGGTTGGCGACACCGGGAGGCGGGCTGGCACGGGCGGGGTCGGCCGGCCGGGTGGGAGAGGAGGGAGGGGATCGGGGTGGGAGGGCGGCACAGGTGGGGCTAGGCCGGTCGGGTGGGAGAGGAGGGAGGGGATCGGGGATGGCTCGCGGGAGAGAGGGAGAGAGAGAGAGAGAATGGGGCCGGTGGACTTGGGGGGGGGGGGATGAGGTAAGGGTTGGGCTAGGATTTCACACGCCTAGTACCCACTTAGGGTTTCACACGCCTAGGGTTGGGATTGGGGTTTCACACACCTCACCCTGGTTTCTCTCAACAAGCATGTAGAGGAAAACAAAATTTTATTTCATTCTTCAGTACCTCAAATGAAGAGACAATGACCTTTATAAAGGCGTACAACGACAGGTCCACACGGCCAACAGGCGAGGTGGGACTAAACACAAGTGCAAAATATAAAGACACAAAACAACATAGAAATGAGACAAAACAAATGATCACATCCACAATCTAGGCTGGCTCCTCCTGCGTTGGTACACGTGCCACGGGTTCGACTCGACGTAGATGTCCGCATCATTCTCCCGGGGTGAGAGAACTCGACCCTGTCGTGTAAGGCTCGGTACGGCTCTCGTACAGCTCCAGCAGGCCTGGGTCCATCTGCTGGGGTCCCTGATGCTCACTCCAAGCGTCCTCAGAATGGGGCCTTCCTTTCCAGCAAACCAGGTACCGCCGGATTCCACTGTCGTCTACCAGAGACAATCTCGTCATCCAGAATATTATCAATGCCTTTTGCTGTATATGGTGGGGATATTTCTGGGAGTGGGGGTAGGGGGGGACTCAGGGGCAGGGTCCAGGGTAGGCTCAACTATCAGCGGATTTCCAGGGTTAAAATATTGGCCATTATAAGCCACTAGATCTTTAATATTGAAGGTGGGACCGATGCCAAAACCCTCGGGTAATACAATAAAATAAGCATTATCATTTATATCTTTTAGAACCCGAAAAGGACCCGCACTGCGCGTATGTAGTTTCTTAACGGCTCCCGAAGGAAGCCGTTCCAGACGAATCCGGACCATCACATAATCTCCCATACTGAAAGTCTGAACTCGCTTCCGGGCATCGGCCCTTAATTTATAGCTCGCATTGCTCTGTTCAATTTTTTTACTGATTTCCTTATGTAGTTCATGCACATGAGATGCAAAAGCAGATGCCGACTCGGAAATTCTATGATGCTCAGATATGGGAATAAGATCGACTGGTTGCCTAGGTTTGAACCCATGCACGACTTCATGAGGACTCATACCGGTGGACCTATTGACAGATGTATTATATGCAAACTCGGCTACTGACAGTTTCAGATCCCAAGTCTTAACGTGTTCACCCATCAAGGTACGTACAAGGTTTTCCGGACTCTTATTGACAACTTCAGTCTGGTCATCGGTCTAGGACTGAAAAGTAGTGGAGAACTGGAGGCTGGTGCCCAGCTTGTGCCATGGGATTTTCCAACAGAAACTGGTGATCTTGACATCCTTGTTGGGCATAATTTCAGGCAATCCGTGTAACTTCATGACGCCATCGGACGTCTTGGAACAAGGGAGGAAATGGGTCACCTCAGCGAATCGGTCTGCGAAGATTAGGACCGAATCATGCTCCTTGAAAATCTTCTTAGCTATGGTTGATTGTTGTTCGGCCGGATTACTCTTTGGTTGGGAGGGACCCAGTTTGACCTTCTTGTCCTCATGCTCAAATAGGCACATGTTTGAACGACCATAAATAAGAACATTATTGTCAAACAGACAAGGTTGTCCCAGAATGACTTGATCCGTATCCATGGTCAGAATATCACACCATATTTTGTCCAGGTAGATATCGAAGTTTATGGGGAGAAGGCTTCGTTGCTTGATTTCCATGGTGGTCGAATTGATCCAGGGGACCTGATAGGGTCGAGGGTGGGGGACGGCCTTGAGGCAAGTCTTAGAGATCACGGTTGATGACACGGTATTGGTGCAACTACCGCAATCAACGATGATCTTACAGTTCTTATCCCCAATCTTTATGAACGTGTGGGAAATGTCAGTACGTCTCCAGTTATCTTGATCCTTGGGTTGAGACAGGGTGCACCTAACAACTGACATGGAGGGAGATGACATCTGCCTAAGGGAACTCAAGATGGCTTCGTCATCATCATCAAAGTCTCCATCTTCTTCTTCAGCTTGATAGACGAATTCTGCCTCTCTGGCCTCTATCACTTCAATGAGATTGCCATCAATAATGTTGACTTTGACATGGCTTGCACAGTTTGCGGGCACATGTCCGTAGTCTTGGCATTTACAACACATGATGAGGGGACTTACTTTGGAGAAGTCTTTCTCAGGGCCCTTGTCATGGTTGTCTCTCTCATTACTTCGACTGGTGGAGTCGGCTCTTGGTTGGGATTCGTTGGGGTAGGGCCGACTTAGGTAGTTGTCCGAGAAGGGCCGAGGGACTTTGCTTTGGGAATCTTGATCCCGATGGAAATGGTTGGACCTAATGCTATCGAGGTTCTGAACTAAGGCATAGGCTCTTTCCAACTCTATAACATCTCGGGTAAGGAGCTCACTCCTCAGGTCTTCTCTTAAACCTGATCGAAAACGTGCCAGGACCTGGGCAGGGGTTTCTGTTCCGAGGACCTTGCAGCAATTTAGGAACTCGTCGAATTTGGTGACATAGTCCCTGGCTGATTTGTTGCCTTGGGTGAATTGGTGCCATTGGTCCAATAGGTGGGCTCGATATGATGGGGGCACATACTTGCCCTTTAGCTCATTCTTCATGGCGACCCAACTATCAATGGGGTCCTGAGTTTTGGCAGCTCTCAAGGCTTCTACATTAGTCCAGTATTGGCTGGCAGGTCCACTAAGCTTCATGGCAGCGAATTGCACTTTTCGCGGTTCGGTTAAAGGGTACCAGGCAAAGTAGCGGTCCATGGACTGAGCCAGTCCAAAAAGAAGTGGGGATCGTGCCTGCCATCGAAAGAGGGCACCTCTAACCTAATGCTCCGAAGATACCGTTCATCCGGGTCTTAATTGTTCTGCCAAGTTGGCCGAAAATCTTGAGGGTCTAGGGGTGGTGGAGCTAGAGGTGGAGCTTGGTCCAGACGGTCAAAACGGGCATTGGTGTCACGCTGACAAGCGGTGAGGTTCTGGTTCATAGTTGCTATTCCTTGAGCTAACTCGGCAAGTGCCCTAGTTAAGACTTCGGGATCCATATTGTCGGACTCACTCGACTTTCCTAACACATAGGACCTACCTCTACGGGTTGGTATGCAAAGACAAACTCACAACATGATGCATGCTGATTTTTTTTTTTTTGTTAAAAATGGCAATCAAATGTAGTAACTAAAAGAAAATTTTCCTCGATGCAAATATGCAATACGACTGACAGTTCCTACCTACAACCATGCTCTGATACCAAAAATGATGCAAAACGATGCAGGTGGACAGGAAATCAGTAGTTTAATCGTACTAGCAGTGTTTTGCTATGAATTAAAAGTTTCAGATAGGAAGTTTTGTTCAAGCCATCAGCAGGGAATAATGGGTTTTAAAAGAAACTACTCGCATCATGCAGTTCGATCTCAGTTCTGAGAGTTACAATGAATAATGCTTAAATTAAACGGCACGAGTCCGTCCCGCAATATCAAATGCTAATGAACTTAACAGGCAGGTAGGGACGCACAATCTCACGAAGCTGGACAGCCGTCGGCACAGATAATATACTGGAGATCCGATTAGTAGAATTACCGGAAATACCCTACTGGAAAGAGACGTACCTACTGAGGATCATGCTTGGCCTCAGGAATAGGAACTTCGAAAATGGTGATCAAATATCCAGGAGTCGTCAGCATCCTCAATCGAACCCGTGATCAGCGTCCGGGTCAGCCGTTAGCGCCCTCAATTGAACCCGTGATCAGCGTCCGGGTCAACCATCCAATCGTGTGGCCATGTAAGCATGCTGAAGTGCGTCGGGGGACACGAACTCGGGCACGGGGCGAAGCCGAGGATGAGGGTTAGGGTCGGGTTGGCGGCGAACTGTAGAGGAGAGGAGGGGAGGGTCGGGTTGGGGGTCGGGCTGCAGAGGAGAGACAGAAGGGGAGGAAAGGAGGAGGGTATCGGGTCGGGTTCGGGTGGCGGAGGAGAGGGAGGTGGGATCGAGTCGTGTTGGATGTGGAAGGGAAAGAGGGAAAAGGGCAGGGGGGGAGGGGTCGGGTCGGGTTGGGCTGCAGCACAGGGAGAGGGGCGGGCTGAGTCGGGGAAGAGAGGGAAGAGGCGGCGGTGGCTAGGCGCGGGGGCAAGGAGGCGGGTGGGAATCGGGTCGGGGCGGACGGCAGCACAGGGGGAGGGAGGAGGAGGGAATTGGGTGGCAAAGGGAGGGGGTTCGGTTGGCTGCAGGGAAGGGGAGGGGAGGGGATGGTGGTTGGGCCGGTCGGGTGAGAGAGGAGGGAGGGGCGCGGGGTGGTTGGCGGCACCGGGAGGCGAGCCGGGGCCGGGGGCTGGCACGGGCGGGGTCGGCCGGCCGGGTGGGAGAGGAGGGAGGGGATCGGGGTGGGAGGGCGGCACAGGTGGGGCTGGGCCGGTCGGGTGGGAAAGGAGGGAGGGGATCGGGGATGGCTCGCGGGAGAGAGAGAGAGAGAGAGAGAGAGAGAGAGAGAGAGAGAGAGAGAGAGAGAGAGAGAGAGAGAGAGAGAGAATGGGGCCGGTGGACTTGGGGGGGGGGGATGAGGTAAGGGTTGGGTTAGGGTTTCACACGCCTAGTACCCACCTAGGGTTTCACACGCCTAGGGTTGGGATTGGGGTTTCACACACCTCACCCTGGTTTCTCTCAACAAGCATGTAGAGGAAAATAAAATTTTATTTCATTCTTCAGTACCTCAAATGAAGAGACAATGACCTTTATAAAGGCGTACAACAACAGGTCCATACGGCCAACAAGCGAGGTGGGACTAAACACAAGTGCAAAATATAAAGACACAAAACAACATAGAAATGAGACGAAACAAATGATCACATCCACAATCTAGGCTGGCTCCTCCTGCGTTGGTACACGTGCCACGGGTCCGACTCGAGGTAGATGTCCACATCAGTTAGTCAACAACATCCTTCTGATCTTGGCTCTCACTTATGCCCGAGTTTTGCTATTTGTGGAACCTAAAGTCTTGGCTGAGTGTTATGTATCCCATTGTGTTCCCATCTTCTATGAGTGCAATGTGCATGTAGTGCTGCATAGGCCTGGATATACTGAATAAAATATATAGAGGAAGAGTTTTTTTTTTGGTAGAAATATAGAGGAAGAGTTGGGAAAAGAAAAACAAACAGGATAAATATCAGTGATTTTCAGATTGAAACTTGTGCTTCCTGTGGATTTTTTACATTTCAAATGTTTGTTAGTGTCCTGCTGAAACCTGAGCTAGCTTATATCTGATTAATTGGCAGACATTAACTATCTTTTATCGAATTGGTAGGTATTTGATCGCCTCGCACACGACAAACTACGAGCAACTGATGCTCTTCCCCAACACCATCGCCGTGTTTGTGTTGGTGGTTGCCAAGTTCCCAAACATGCACAAGGTCCGAATCTTCGGAATCAACGGGGACCAGTGAGCGCGACGCCTTCCGAGAAACAACCTTATTTTTAATATATATATACTTGACGAGCCTCCGCTGATAACTGCTGATGGCGCTTCCTGTCGTCGGAGCCCGGATAGGAGACGTGGAAGGCCGTTGACTGATAAAACTGGATTTTTTGCCGCTGCTGCGAGGTGGGAGACCGGGATATAGTGAGTTCGGCTTCTTGTTCCCGAATACTCGGTTCTTTGTTTTGGATAACTCTTGGTTCTTAAATTTTTGATGTGCTCTTTCAATGCATTACTTTTTAATTCATATGAATTAATCTCACAATTCGATAATCTTTCTGTTCTTCCCTTTTGTGCATCTTTTAGAAACTAATTGTCAGTAAGATTCCGGTTGTCTGCATTAGGGCTGTGCAAAAACCGACCCGAACCGCCTAACCGAACCGAAACCAACCAAAATTTAACCAAAATAACCGAACCGAACATCAAACCGAACCGAAAAGAAACCGAACCGACAAAACCGATTAAATCGGTTTTGGTTTCGGTTCCCGGGTATGAAACACCGAACCGAAACCAAAAAAACCGACCCGACTTCTTAAATCATAAACCCAACGGCCATAATACTCTTGTTTCCAGTAAGTGCAAGTATGAAGTAATTATGTTACATCTACAATGCTTCAAAAGAGTGAACGTCGGTTGATTTTGCTTTAAACTTTCATTTTGGCACTATGTAAGAACATAATAATCCATTTATTTGTGATGAACTGACGATTAAGATTCAGGAGCCAAGGGTTCTAGCATACCTCATATTATCCGAAACCGAACCGAAAACCGATGACACCGAACCGACAAAAACCGACCATTTCGGTTTCGGTTTTGATTTTTCGAAAACCGAAAAAAAATAAAACCGACACCGAAACCGACTGACAAAACCGACGCTCACCCCTAGTCTGCATCTCCAAGTGACTCGCCATTCGTCCTCCTTTGCTAAAATAGCGAGCGGGGTGGACCAAAAACTAATTTTCTGTAAGATTTCGGCTAGGTTTTCGCTACTTTGCTCGCCACTTCTGGTGAGCGAGCACTGCTACCCGCTGGGCCCCACTTGTCAGATATTGTGTCAGCCATCGTCACAGTGCACTCGTGGCCAAGGTTGAAAACTTGGACGGTTGTTTTTTTTTTTTTAAAAAAAAAAACAACTGCATCCACGGACTAGGGCTGACCTCTTCCCATATAGCCGTTGGCGTTGGTTCCCTATAATAGGGAGGCCCTTGGGGCTAGCTCTGAAATGTGGCCCCCTATTTTGGTGAGAAGCCCACAGGGCTCCCTATAATAGATTGACAAAATGTGGCTCCCTATTTTGTTGAGAAGCCAATGTATGGAAGTAAATTGCTTGAAACATAAAGATTGACAATGTAGATAATGTAAATTACCCGAAAGTAAATACAACTTTGGAGATCCGAATGAGAGATCCTTCAGTGTGAGATTTGGAATCCGGCCCCGAAAGTGCGTTGTCTGCCTATGTCAAATCTGGACAGCTCCATGCTCGAAAATTCAATTGACTTAAAATAGTCGCCCCGACCAACGGTATCACTGTGGTTCAAGGTCCAACCATGAACATCTGTCCCCACCGTTTGATCACTTGGCCCTTCTGATGGGGGTCCCCTAGGGTTCACCTGGTGGCCTGTAGATCTCAGCAATTCAGAACTGTCCACTACAAGTGTTGATGGCTGGACCCCGAACCATGGTGATAGCGAGGTTCGGGGAGACTATTTTAAGGACTTTATCGAAAATTTTGACAACATATCCACATCACTGATGGGTCATCTTATCTAACTAATCTCTAAACTCTGATCAATAAGGCATCGACTCATTTTCTAGAGGATGTCTTCAAGTTGAGCGCCGCGACAGTTTGGAGGACAGAAAAAAAAAAACATGAAGTCAACAAAAACTAGAATCACTCTCGTAGTGGTGAGCTTTCCTACACATGGGGTTATTAAGAATCGGAGCATATCTCTCGCACCTATGAAAAGTTTCCATCCTTTGTCTATCTTATGCTGGGGCACACTACCAAATAATAACAAATTCTAATGATGCAGATATCCAGTAACCGCCTCGAACACTAGCTAGAAAGACCAAAACAACTAAATACAAAAATAAAAAACATTTCCCATTTATTTTGGTCGGTCAAAAATCAAAAGTCCTTAGATCCAAGGCTCTAAATATAAAAAAATACTCATGATCCTCCGATCGAGACTCAGATTTTATCCTAGTCCTCTCGAGTCCCAAATTCGGAATCAACTACTCTCTTGCGGATATGAAACTCAACGATATCACAATAGTACGATGTAGATTGATTAATGGATCGGAGATCCAAATCCGTTCTGATCTTAATATGAAATGTCCTTGACGGATATTGATTGAACCTTTTAATCCGGCAATCCAATTACTATCCAAATCTAAGAGCATTTCTAGCCCTTGCTCAAACACTTACTTAGATTTGAATCTGAATAAAAAAGCCCCAAAATAGGCTCTATCCTTTTACTCAAACTCTTACCAACATGAATTTTACTCAAAATTTTCACCAAATCGAGGGAGACTCAAACCTTATACCAAATTCCCTAAAGTCATCTCCGAGGCCTTCCCTATTTACAACATTGTCAACCAACACTTGTGTTTTTACTCAAATCTCGATAAAAGCTCCAAAATCAGGTATAGTCCTTACTCGAACTCATACCAAATTGACTTTTCACTCAAATTTGAGTGAGGGTTGCAATATTCTGTACAAGGTTCGAAATCTCCATTTCGGTGGAAATTTCGACCTTCTGGATATGGAAATATTTCGTGAAAATATTTAGACAGTGTGGAAATATTGCAATTTTGTAGAAATGGTGGAAATATTGATTTTTTGATGAAATTTTTTAGTGAAACTCTGGATAGTCATAAACCAAGTATAGATACACACTTTGGAACACTCAAATAATATTTGTACTCTATCTAGGGGTGCAGAGCTTCACATAACATGTATTCAATGTATTAAGTCTGTGAGTCTTGTGTAATTTTATTTGGTTCGGTTTTGATATATATTTTTCAAATATTTTTTAATCTTTTTTTGGATCAAAATATTTTCGAAATAAAGATTAGTTGATTGTTAAAATAATATTTCAAACGATTTTAAAAGCAGACTTAAAATAAGAAAGTTATGCAAGTTTGAAATTGTGCAAAAATTATGCTGAAATGTGAAACACTGTTTTTTTACGAAGTCTGGAAAAAAAGAGTTTTTATATAGAAAAGTTTTTATACATTCAAAATTTCCTAAGACGGACCATGGTTTTCTAGATGCACTCGTACTTCTACATCTTGTGGATTTTTTGAGCTAAAAAGGAGTTGATTTAATCACTTTTCTCACCATGTAGATTTTATAAAAAACCATAAAAACTGTTTTCTCCTACTAAAACTGAAAGTTTACTTTTTGATTCATTTGGTTTTTGATTTTTTTGATATTTTTATTGAAATCAAATGGGGGGGTATTTGCTTATTTACATATAATAACTTAAAGTAAATGGAGAAAATAAAAATTAAGTAACTTAAAGTAAATGGAGAAAATAAAAATTAAGTAAAATGATATTTACTTAATGTAAATAAGCTGTTGAGAACTAGGCCCCCCAGTCCCCTTTTCTAACCAGTTAGTCACAGAATTTAGGATATATTTCGCGAAATTTTTCAAAAATTTCACGAAATTTCGGCAAAATCTCGCGATATTTCGTGGAGATGGAAATATTTCGTGAAAATATCGCGATATTTCGCGAAACCGCTCGATATTTTGACATTTCCAGTTCTGCTCGAGATTACAGGTGGTATTTCCTATCGGGTTCTCATTTTTTCGATATATTTCGCGATATTTCGCGAAATATATCGATTTTTTGTTCCTTGATTCTGTATCAGATTGAGTTTTTACTTAAGGTTGTTTGGATCCTGTACAAATACGGGTGTGTTTCTATTTGCACATGTATAAACAATATTTTATGTTTGGTTGTTGCTTTTTTAGATGTGTAACCAATTGTACACATTCAAATATGTGCTGCTAGCTGGTCTTTTAAGAATTTATCTCACCCCATGAACAAATAGAAACACACCACTTGTTTGCACACATGATCCCCACTGGAGACATAAACACATGCACAAATATTTATATATGACAAAAACAAACAAACAAGTACAATTATGAATATGTTTCTCCTTGCAATGCATTTTAACAATATATATGCAAAGAAACACACGTTATATATACGCAACATCCAAACAAGCCCTAAATGTTTACTGAGATTTGTGTAAAAATATGAGTAAAGACTAGAGATGCTCTTAATAGACAGTTTACTTAATGTTTTTATATTAGGATATAATCAATTTGATCTGTATCTAATCCATTCACTTGTCTAGCTTAGGACTGTCAATTAAATTGGGCTAGTCATATACATGCTTGTTTTACCCGAAAAAATTTGGGCTGAGCTTTTTGTGAGCTTGGGCTTGGTTGAGCTTAAACATGATTTCCAGTTCGAACTTAAGTTCGGGCTGAGTTAAGCTCAATCTGTTTGTTGTCCGAACCCGAAATAGTGAGGGTGGTGTAGACACTCTAGTAATGAGAAATTTCATTATTTTGTATAATTGTGTTTGATAGTTGTACTAGTGCATGCCCATGTCTGTCAGCACTGTAGCGGGCCGCCTTCGACGATAACACACATGAATGCCTTCGGCAACAAAACACTTTCGACGACAACACCGGTATTCATCGGGACGCCCATTTCCTTGCCCGTGTCGATTGGCACGAAGTGGGCATCTTCGGTGTGACCAACTCTCACTCCCCCTATAATCGATCAATCACAACTGTATCTGTTCGAACGTATTCCTCAAGATCGATCCGATGCTTTGGGACGGCCGAAATTTCAACATGCGGGTTTATAGCCATTGATGCGAACAACGATCATGGGATGAATGGTCAGGTTTAGTGCAGTTTCAATGGACTGGGATTTTAGGGATTTAGTGCAGTTTAAATGGGTTGGGATTTGAAACCAAGGAGAGATCATGCATTGATTTTTGAACGAATGGTTAGATCTATTCGGTTCATTTTTGTCCAGTCACCTTGTCTTAGTTAGCTTTTTTGTTCCTATTTCTCTAGTCAGCACAAAACCAATGTCCCTTGTTATATAGATTCAATACAAGAAGAAGACACCCAAACTTTGCTATAAATGATTATACAAATTGTAAACAATAAATTGATATATTAGGAAACTATGTTTATGTTTCTAATTGCACCAACATTAGTTTATTGAACCATCCATTCTCGAAATAGTTTGCTTATTTAGAAAATAAAGTTATGCACAAACTAGCTGATTTTTAGTTAGGATTATTATTCCTTAGAACTTCATAGCTTTTGTTGCTTTTTGTATGAGACAATTTTAGGTAATTCACCCATATAAAGATGTTAGATTTTAATGAAATGGTGAGATATATTATTAGTTATAAATTGTATGAACATAATGAATGACTGTTTTTTCATTTATTTTTTTTTTTATAATGCTCTTATTCGGGCCAACCTGAACTTGGACCAAAATCTGAGAAGAAAAATGGGCTGAATATTTTGAAAAAACTTTGGTCTGTATTTGGAATTGGGAGGATCATCTAAAGTTCGGGCCGGATTTCGGCATATCTTGACCGATCCAGTCCAGCTCAAATGATAGGCCTAGCATGACTCCCACCACCCTCCTTCAATATCCTCATGCCCTTTTTCTCATGCATGTAGTTAGCGGTGGTAACTAGTAAGGTTCGGATCGGACCTTACCCATTCAGATATGATAGGGTCCATGCCCGACCCATACCCATTCGGGTTATGAGGGTCCATACCCTACTCGTACCCCTTTGGGTTTCGGGTTTTGAATCGGATTTCATGTATAAATTACGTATAATTTTCTATCTTTTTTCGATCTCTACAACATGCATATGCAATTGTTTGTGTAAAAAATAAATTAATTACATTAAAATTTTAAGACGCGCTGTTACATTTTTTTTATCATATTTGTTTTACTAGTGCATGCCTGTGCCGGTTGGCACGAAGCAAGCGCCTTCGGGGCGACCAAACCCGCCTACCCCCACCCCGAGAGAGAGAGAGAGAGAGAGAGAGAGAGAGAGAGAGAGAGAGAGAGAGAGAGAGAGAGAGAGAGAGAGGATCAGGGGAAAACAGAGCGAGAGATATCGGGGGGGGAGAGAGAGAGAGAGAGATCGGGGGAAGAAAGAGAGATTTCGAAGGAAGAGAGAGAGAGATCAGGGGGAGAGAGAGTGATACGAGAGATTGAGAGAGAGAGAGAGATGGGGAGAAAGAGATCTTGGGGAAAAAAGAAAGATGAAGAGAGAGATCAAGGGAGAGAGAGAGAGAGAGAGAGAGAGAGAGAGAGAGAGAGAGAGAGATAGAGAGAGAGAGAGAGGCAGAGAAAGCATTCAAGGGAAGCAAAAGAGAGACGAAGAGAAAGAGAGAGATATATCGGGGGAAGATAGAGAGAAAGATTATGGGGAAGAGAGAGAGAGAGAGAGAGAGGGGGGGGGGATCAGGGGAAAACAGAGCGAGAGATATCGGGGGGGGAGAGAGAGATCGGGGGAAGAAAGAGAGATTTCAAAGGAAGAGAGAGAGAGAGAGAGAGAGAGATCAGGAGGAGAGAGAGTGATACGAGAGATTGAGAGAGAGAGAGATTGAGAGAGAGAGAGAGATGGGGAGAAAGAGATCTTGGGGAAAAGAGAAAGATGAAGAGAGAGATCAAGGGAAGAGAGAGAGAGAGAGAGAGAGAGAGAGAGAGAGAGATAGAGAGAGAGAGGCAGAGAAAGCATTCAAGGGAAGCAAAAGAGAGACAAAGAGAAAGAGAGAGATATATCGGGGGAAGATAGAGAGAAAGATTATGGGGAAGAGAGAGAGAGAGAGAGAGAGAGAGAGAGAGATCGGGGGAAGAGAAGGCGTCAAAGCGTTTTTGTCTAGTCAACTTATTTGTTTTGTCTAGTCAACCAGTGTTTTGTCTAGTCAGCATGTAGACCGTCGTGCCATGTTATATAGATTAGGGAATGAGATAGGGTAGATTTAGGTACATATGAGAGTTGGTTAGAATTTAGGTAGCTAGTAGTATAATACTAAAATAGAAGTCCTATCTTAGGGCTGAGCGAAGCCAAGGTTTTAAATGTTGCGCTCATTTGCTTTTTATTTGATTTTCTCTAGGGAGCGACTCACATACGGCTGTTGGGAGCCATGTGTTTCTCCTCGGAGGGCTGAGTGAAGCCCGGGCCATGCCCAAGGCATCACAGTACTATAACAATAGTTTGGAGTCCAACCATATGATCTAGAATAAAAAATTAGAGGAGAAATTAGGTATCAGGTTTCGGGTATGGGTATTGGGGTATCCATATGTTAGAATTGGTGAGGTCTACAGCTCGTAAAACCTATAGTTTAGCTATGTATGGTTGATAGTATAAGATTGCATCTAGGTACGTACCTTAGTACGTGTTCTGATTACAGAACAGAGAGCCATGGCTACATGGTAATCCTCTTGAGTGGGAGACTCAAGGGACCGGTCCCATGTAACCTAAATACGTTCGCAGCTCTGATTAGGGTTGGTCGCCCTATCAGGATAAGCTGTTGGGATGACAGAGCGTGGGTGTCTCCACCACGGTCATTACCAGGCACAGTGTCTGTGGCCGAACGGAACCAACACGGTGCACAGATCGATGAGCAGACATCAGTGCACTAAATCGTGTTTCTGCTTAGGGTAAAACGGTCCTAAACCCTGAGGAACCATGTCTGGTGGACTAACCAGTTGTGTGGTACTTTGGCGCACCAATGTGTGAGGATCCGGATGCAGTGATCCAAAACCACGGTGTACTGGGTTACCCGGCTGGCGTTGCATCAGCTTGTCACTCCTGCAGGCTATCCACACCCCTAATGGGAGGTGCGTTCCTTGGTTTGACCTACGTCGTATTAAACCCTGGCCAGGTGGTCATCAGTTGGACTGGTGACGGATCCGGTTGCTCGAAAGAGTAATCGGAGATACGATGTATGTGGTCAACCTGGAAGGAACCGAGTCATATGAGCACTCGAGTCTGACGATATTCTCCACCGCTCGAGTTGCGTCATGGCACCAGTGGAGGGACAACGAGTTTACCATACTAAGCGGAGAGCAGGGGTATGTGGGAGAACATAGTAAGTCCGGGGGGATTGGAGTGCAGCCTGCGTCGCACTCTGGGTGGCTACGCAGGTTAACTCGGACTCAGAGGATCGATGGTACACTCGGGTAGTGTGTCGATCGAGTCTGAGTTGGAAGCCATGAACCCTGGTCCCTGAAGGTTCCACCTTATCGACATTATGTACGGTTCTTATACCATCTTCTCGAAACACAGAACGTAGTTAGAGGAAGCGAGAAGTCCAAGCATACGCTCCATGAGTGCTTCGCACTAGTGCACGGTAGATGCGTAGCTACGTGTGTGCACTAAGGGGAAACCCTAGGTTAGTGCAGAGACGCATGTAGCAATTCCTTGCCATAAGTGGACTTTGCCACATGGGTGCGATGCACCGGGACATGTTGCGAGTTGACTAGTTGACTTCACTAGGGGCACCCTACGGGAACCTCAGAGAATAGTGAAATCACTGGTGCACTTCACTTATGTGTGCCTTGCAAAGTCTCGTACACGAGAAACGGCCAACTAGTGGCATAAGGGCGTTTTGGTCATACCATGCGCCACTATGCACTAAGGGGGCCGGCCCTAAGTGTTGAGAGACTGGTCAAGGCCGGCCCCATTAGTTTCGGGAGGTTGTTGCCTCCGATGAAGGGGCCGGTTATGAGGCGCAGAAAACGGGCTGGTTTTGACCGTTTTCGAAAACAAGGAAAGGATAGAGATAAAGAAGAGATATATATGGATAAGGTTTGAATCAATCATCCTTATCCATACTGTCCTTATCCATATGGATAGGCCGGCTATATATATGAGAAGGAGAGAGAGGATGCACGAAATAAGTAGCATGGGCAAGCCCTAGGGCCGGCCATGCAAGCCATGGGGAAACCGAAGCCCCTCTTCTCTCTTCGCATCTCCTCTCTCGTCTCTCTCTCCCTCGCTTGCGCCATTGGATGGCGACTCGTCTTTCTCGCATGGTGTTTCGTAGAAGGAGAAGGCTCGTCGTATGGAGGCACTCAGAGATCCATCGACGAGGTGCCGTGCATCGTGTGAGATCGGGTGAACTAGAAGGAGTCTCCCGCAACCTTTTGCTGTCCAGAATCTGCACAGAAAATCAACGTTGTTTCTGCGATTCCGGGAGCTACAGAAGTCCAAATGACGTGAAACTTGTTGGAAAAGTTGCGTCTCGAAGTTGGCTACCTGCAGTCCAAATTTCAGCCCAATCGAAGTTCGGAGCAGAAAGTTATGGCCGTCGTACCGAAGCTATGTCGAGCAGATCCGTAGCCCGTCTCCATCGACAAAGAAGAAATTTGTCGCGGTGAAAGATTCCGCACGCAGGTATGATCTCTAACAAGTAGATCTAACATAATTAGAACATGCATTCATGCTAGATTGTTCTTTTGCGTTAGATCGTCGTTAGGTGTTCGAGTAGTTGCCATGCTAGTTTCATACACGCATATGTAGATCGTTTCGATGAAATTTTTGATATGTAACGCACACCGCTCTCGGTCCTCGGACCTATTCTTTGCTTCCGCTGCGGGCCTCTACCATGGATTTATTTCCAACACCATACCCATATCCAAAAGTTAATCGGATAGAGTTCCTATACCCAAACATTGTTTTGGATATAAAATCTATACTCATGCCTTAACTTTCGGCTTAGGTTTGGACCGGGTATTTAATTTTTCGAGCTCCATATCCCTCGCTACATGCATCACTGGGAGTTGGCGACAAACCCTTTAGAGAAGATGCTTTTAAGCATCATTCCCGGCAATAGTTTCATTTGAGCTAAGACCTAGTCCAAAAGACACATATACATTAAACCACTATTGGCCTGTTCAACCTCTATTAGATGACTAAAATACCCTTACCATTACCCCAATATATTAACTGAATTTATACTCCGCTAGCCCCAATTGATACTCCATTGTTGCTACAATGATCTCATTGCAGTAGTAATATTTCGGAGTCTAAATTTGGTTGCTACAGTAAAATCACTGTGGCAATCAAATTTATACTCCGCTAATCCGAATTTATTCTCCAGTTTCTATAGCTACAGTGATTTCGTTCGGGATAATGGAGTATAATTCGAATGTATATGGAGTATAAAAACGATTGTTATAGTGATTTTGATATAGCAATGGAATTATACTCCGGAATATTATTGGCTTACTGCTATAGTGAAATCACTATAGCAGCTACAGTGTTTCACTATAGTGACCAAATTTATTCTTCGAAATATTAATGCTACAGTGAAATCATTATAGCAGGTAGTGTTTTTGGTCTTCCATTAGGGATTTTATTGTAGGACCCATGTAAAAAAAAACATTATATATCGGGTTCTACAAGGGATAGTTAGAGTAACAGGGTGGTCAGTTAAAAAAAATATAAGTGAAGGAGAGATTTAATGTATTATGAAACGGTTAGAGGGGTTTATCAAACTACAGGATTAGTTAGAGGGCCTAACTGCAAAAAAAAAATTGACAACTTAAGCTACTCAGCGTGCTGACAATAGCTATATCCTTTCATAAATCTATTCGGAAATAGCCAACCACCACCCTCGAAAGTCGGAAGACTGCGAATACTCCTCCAGCTCTCTCCTCCACTCCCCTCCGATCCCGCCGCTCCGAGCGGGCCTGAGGTCCTCAAACCCTAGCCCTAGCGGTGAAAAATTCACCGCATTCCCCCCAAGCGCCCAAATACATGGAGACGGCCGGATCCATCCGCCTCCTCAACCGCTTACACCACCTCCTCCGCCTCCGGCTACGCTCCTTCGCCGCCCCATTCCTCTCCCTCCTCCATCGGACCCCCCTCAGCCTCGTCGCCCTCCGGGAGCTCTTCCTCTCCCTCACCCTCCTCCGCTGCGGCCTCCTCCCCTGCACCCTCGACCTCGACCCCTCCACCTCCCTCCACCTCTGGGCGCCCGCCCGCCGGCGTCCCGGGAAGCCACCGCTCGTCCTCGTCCACGGCTTCGGCGGCAACTCCAAGTGGCAGTGGCACCCCCAGATCGGGCCGCTCTCCCGCTCCTTCGACCTCTACGTTCCCGATCTGGTGTTCTTCGGGGAGTCGAGATCGGGCGGGGGGGAGCGGTCCGTCGGGTTCCAGGCGCGGTGCGTGGGGGAGGCGATGAGGCGGCTGGGGGTGGGGCGGTACTCGGTGGCCGGGATCAGCTACGGCGGGTTCGTGGCGTTCCGGATGGCGGCGGAGATGGGGGCCAATGAGGTGGAGAGGGTGGTGATTCTGACGGCCGGAATTTGCGCCACGGCGGAGCAGAGGAACGAGCTGTTGGGGCGGGAGGAGCGGGACGTAAGCGAGATCCTGTTGCCGCGGCGTCCGGAGGACCTAATGCTCCTGATGCGGCGGTCCATGTACCGCCCCCCAAAATGGATGCCCGGTTTCCTGCTACGAGATTTCATCGAGGTCGGTAACGTTACCGCATTTTACCAAACTTCTTTGTTCTTTCCGAATTCTTTTAAGATAGAAAAGAGATTAGGCGGGAGAGATTTAAGGAGTCGGACTGTTAGGATCTGTTTGGATACACTCCGAATCCGGGATTCTGAGCGCTCAGAATTTTTTTTTTTAAAAAAAAACAAAAGTAAAGAGCATATTTAAATACAATAAGATTCTAAAGAGAAATGCTATTCAGCTAGAAGGTTTTTCCGATTCCGCCAGCCCAATTGACATGGCAACGTGCAACTGATGTTATTAAATATTTTAAAATCACTACTGGGTTTCATCCACCAGTTGTACGCTGCCCGTCATTCGGGCCGACAAAATCGAGACAAACCTTAGGGCTGAATAGCATTTCTCGATTCTAAAAGGTTTCGTTTGGAGAGTACAAAACGTGCCCATTGGAGCCATTTTTGATGGTGAATGAAGATTAACCTTTTGGATGGGAAAAAAAAACTGCTATGTTGCACTTTCTTAGCACCCAATCAGGGCGTGCCACATAGGGGTGGCAATGGGTCTGACCCATTTAACTAATCGTGTCTAGACCCTAAATCCATACCCGACCAGTATATGAACGGGTTGACCCGATAAGATCCGTTAGACACGTTTATCACACGGATCTATTTGGTTGACCCGACCCGACCTGACCCGATAAGACCCGTTGGTACTATATTATCCTATATACTACAGTATTGGATTGCTGGTAGACCCGACCCAACACTATTCGTTTAGCTTTAAACAGGTCTTCTTGGGTCTACCGTGTCTAGACCCTAAATCTGAACCCGATTCATTTATTAAACGGGTTAGTCATGTCAACCCGTTTATAACCCGAACCCGTTTAACCCAAACCCAGATCTGCTAATTTCATGTCGGGTCCAAAATTGTCAGCTCTAGTGCCACATCGGCCCACATGGACTATTAAAGGGAACAAGTGTAGCATCCCATCGTTGGTGTTATTCCTTTTAATGGTCCATGTGACACTTCGAATGGGCTGTAAAATAAGTGTAGTTAACTTGTTAGTCAGCAAATGATCAGTGATTGATTTTCTAAGTTTGTGATCTCAGTTAAGAGATCGGTTAAAATCAAAACTGAGTCACAATCGTTCTTTTGTATATCGGTCTTGCGATTCACCGAACAGATAGGGGGGGGGGGGGGGGGGGGGGGAAGGGTTTGGTAAGGGATGAAAGAAAGAAAAGAATACCGCTTGTAATTTCAAATGTGAAGCTCATATGATTGCCTGGAATGTAGGGAATTTCAATCGTTGGTGGGTAAAGTCACCTAAATGAGCACTCGTGTCCCACGTGGAAAACATGTTCTGATTTTCTACAGACGGTCGGCCCTGTGGTGGGCCCGAGTGCATCACAGCCGTACAATAACTGGTGACCAAAAAGTGAGTCCTATGCCGGACCCACCGACCGGGCGGAGAGACTGGAGGAGATCCGAACTGTGCACCTGGCAAGAGTTAGCTGAGTTCGGATCTCCTACAGTCGGTCGGTCCGGTCCGTGGGCCTGCACGCATTACAGGCGTATGATGGCAGACAATCCGAAGTGAATGGTACTGCAACCCGACTGCATGCGGCTGTGATGCACGCCAAGCCCTCCCACAGAGCCGACCAACTGGAGAAGATCCGAACCCGACTCGGCATTCGCAGAGTGGGAGAGTAGTCTGACAGCCCGCAGATGCACATGTCAATATAAAGAAAATACTATTTATACATTTTCTATTTTATTACAAAAATGAAGGATTGTCTGTCAAGAAAGTGTTTTACTTGGACTTGGAGCAACTCCAACGAGAACGATTTTGTTCCAACCTCCTTAAAGAGGTTGGAGCATCATGCTCTCTCTCATTGGTCCATCTCGAGGGCTTTTAGTCATTTTACCATGAAAAACAGTATAAAATGACAAACATATCCTTGGAATGGACCAATGAAAGAGAGCGGGATGCTCCAACCTTCTTAAAGAAGTTGGAACAAAATCGTACTCAACTCCAACGGCCTCCTCCGTGAGCTTACCAACAAAGAGCCCAACCTGCTGCACCCACTTTGAGTTTCAAGGAGGCTCCTCAGAACTTGTACATCGGCCTTCTTAAAAGAATGATTGAGGAGAAATTTTATGTCACATCACGTTTGAGGAGAGAAGGTAGATGAGTGTCTCCAATGATCCTCTCAAAATTATAGTGGTCTCTACATCATCCATGGATTCCAAGGACTAGTTAGAATCGATCAATTTCTGATTATATCGTGACAATGACGGTCAATACCATTTGGATCGCACGATGGTCACTGTATGGCTGCGATTTACAAGGACGAAGTCGCACTCGTGTGGACTTTTTGACATTTGACTAGGATTTTTTCTCACAAATATTGAGGAGGTTGATACGTAGGAGTGGGGGCCACCATATGACCCCACCATTGAGGAGTCTGCTGGAAGCAATTTTTTCAGGATTCTCCTCAATGGTGATGGGACTGGCTCATTTGAGGAGGCCGATGTATATGCTCTCAAAGTATTCTACTCCGACAGGCTCTTTAAAGTGGAAAACAATATTTTTCACCCTCCTTTTCATCCTATTTATAATCTAACTAAATAACTTTTATACCCTTGACAAGTATTTACAATAAAAAGATGGGTCACCAACGGCTAGGTGTGAAAGGTGACCGTTGGAGTGTAAACCAGTAATTTTGTTAATTGAGATACAACTGACTTGGCTCACGATGGGGTGAAAATGAGGTGGTCCCACATGAAGCGTTGGAGATCAACGGTTGGATCTTGTTCAATCGGACGACTGGCGTTATTGATGTTGGAGTGAGATTTTCCAACGAGCTTCTCTAATGTCTTTTTGAGGAGCGCTCGAGGAGGCTATTGGAGTTACTCTTAGAGCATCTCCAACGGACTCCTAGGTGCATTCCTTGTTTCTGGAGTTTCTAGCTGCGACATAGGCAAAGTAGAAAGTGGGGATTGAAGAGCTCTCCAACAGACTCCAAGACCTTCCATATTTCTTTAGTGGGGTTTGATCCCAAACGTCTGTTGCATCCTGGCTCAATCTATAAGTTTCTACTTGGCGATAAAATACCATAGAACATGTGTAGTGGGTACCAATGATAACGAGAGAATTTGCTTGTCAATTGTGATAAACAGGCTAGCAAAAATTATATTTGGAAGTGACGTAGGAATCCATTGGAGCGGAATTTTTTCGTTTCATTCGTCACTTTCAGCGAAGGAGTGGATCTTAGGAGCCCATTGAAGATAATAAATGTGGGAAAACGCCACTCTATAGTCTCTACTCTATTGAGAGAAAGAGTAATAGTTGCTTCACGCCCTACTCTTAGATGGCCGTTATGCTTTGTCTCAAAGTGGTAAGAATCTTGGCTTCTCAACAACCTAACAACAACAATTAACCTAGTTTCTAGAGGGGTATATACAAAAATCCCTTGATTTTACTTGGCAGTGTTCTTACATTGTCACAAACACGCGATCTAGTGT